>JAPDOI010000054.1:2005000-2566999 GCA_029168955.1 Aplectana chamaeleonis
GAAGAGTTTCCAGCGCCGCAGCTGCCGATCTGTTGACTCTAGGTGGGTATTAGAAACTGGAAACTAAACAAAATTGAAGAAAACTGTATAAAAAAGCCATATCGAGTGGGCTTTGAAGCTGGAAACTCGATTGACTCCAGCGCGTGCTGCCGCGAAGCGTGTCGAGACGCAATTGCGGACCGGAATTTGACCCAGATAAGCAGAGTACAACACCAATCTGGAGTCCCCCCCCCTCCGAAATTGTTGCGGCGCGGAGAAATGGGCGTGGCCATATGCTATGGCCAAGTGGCCCTGACTGCCGAGATAGCACGGTCAAATCTAAAACGTCGACAAACCACGGCACTGTGCCGCAACCTTCCGTAACACCGGAAACGGGAGTCAAATCTGTGTTTAGCAGCCCCAAAGAGTATTCGAACTCGAATGACGCTCGAATATTCATCTCTGCGAATAATCGAATTCAAATAATATTCGAATATTCACCTTTTGCGAGTAGTCGAACTCGAATAATCTTTGAGTTATCACACTTCTCGAATACTCGCATGTTCGAATAAAAATTCATCCGAAAAATTCGAATATTGATTCGAACTCGAATATTCGGTCCTCACTATACTATGCAGTAGCTCGCGGAGGTTAACCGACTTTTCAGTCAGTGCCTTCCTCTCCCCCCACATGAATCTTGTACCAATAAGAGGACCCGGGCTGCATGCACCAACGCGAGTGTTACGAAGGCGTTGAGGCAGGGTGAGGGCGAAAAATCACGGTTTTTCTTGTTTGAAATGCTGGAAAACCTGCTCAAAGAAGTCTAAATGGTCCTCTGAGATTCGAAAAAAGGTCAAACCAACGTTATCCTTTCCCAAAAAGTGCTGATCTTGAGGTGGTTTTTATTCAGTTGGCGTTCACGATCTTCTTGGAATAATTCCAGTAGAGCTCATCTCTGCCCATGGGACCGGAAAGCTTCTATTAGTCTTCAATATTGCTAGAATAATTTTACCCGAAGGTAATATTATAGATTTTTGCCCTTCTGCCACAAAATTCGGCAGAGTGATTTTTGATGTGCGGGGGTAACTCGTCATGGAAATAATAGAAATCACGCGTTATCGGTTGAGACCGATCAATAACATCGATTTTTGTGTTTCTTGCACAAAATTCCTCATTTCCGCATGTGGACGTAGGAATCTGCTTTGATAGGGTCAATTTGAAGTAGAGGGTGTCTTACGGATCCTACAGCGATTTCGTGCTTCGAAAATTTATACATTTTAGTAGAGATGTTCAACGATAAGAAAATATCTTAGTAGTAGTTGATTGAGCAATCGTCCGAGATGTTACAGAGTTATTCGGCTAACGTTTCGGCGTTATCGCCTTCGTCGGAGCCTTTAGAAAACTGACCAAGGCCTGCCAGACACTCTCAGTTTAACTCAGATGGTGGGTGAAAGATAAGAAAATACTCAAACTGTGAATAGAACGCATACGCTGTCACCATGTGTGAAGCGGACCATATACAACTGCAAGCAGTGCTTCATAGAGCTTTACGTAATTTCTAGTTTCCAGATGTTGTTGAGCTTCGCCGTCACAATCGTACTACAGGTAACAACTGCAATACCAGTTTCGCTGTCCGAGTTGAAGGTGAGCTGAAAAGTTATGTTTCATGGTTTCAATATGGTACAATACCGCTTATATCCAAGGGTAAAGAACGGGCGAAAACGCCAAAGTGGGCAACTAAAGCGTCTTTCAACCGCAACTCGCTTCAAAGTGCTTCGTTTCGAATTTTGAAAGCGCCGAAATGTACATTCTCCAGTCAGCATGTCGTTCTCCAGTCAATCATGTGAAAATATTCCGTGAAATCCGATAGGAGCATTATTTTCCAAATTGAAATGCATTTTCATTTTGACAGTGCTAGAGATCGAGTACGGTTGTTTTTCGCCGAAATTGTTCATTATCTTGTGAAATCATTATCATGTTCATAACCAACTCCACCTTAAGCGCTTTTCACAGTCTGCCGGACGACGACGTGCGGCACGTTATAAGAGTGCGGCAGTGCGAGGGAAGCTGCGGTGAACAATCGTCAGTTCCGACTTATCAGTACAAAATGTAAGGCGAAACCAACACGTTTTGACCCGTCATAACTTGCTCCGACGTCGTGTCAATGATTTCACCGCACTGCGACGTCGGTCGGCCGATACCGCAGTGCGGGCCTCACCGACGCCGCAGTCTTATCTTGTAACATACAGGACGGCGTCGTCCGGCAGACTGAAAGGCGCTTTAGGCCCCGGTCAGAGTTGGTGCTATTGTGGTGAGCGCGAAGCGCTCACCAGATTTGGCTTTGATTCGCCTTCGCGCAACCCACTGATCTCAGTATCAGGGTCCAGAGTAAACGTAGGAAGACCGTTCTTTTTGCATTTAATACACTTTAGAAAGGTGAATAACTGTTCAAAAAATGGTCCGGAATGGTTACCTGAGATTCGAGAAAAAGTGTCAAAACCACGTCATTTTGGTCGAAAAAATGTTCATCTCCTTTTTTTTCAGTTGGCGTTCACGATCTTGTTGGAACACTTATCGTTGAGCTAGAGAGCTCATATTTGGCCAGGGAGCTGGTATTGTTTGCACCTAGCTCCTGTCAAATTTTGAAGTTGGTAGCTAAATTTTTGCGGAACCTCAAAATTGAGGGTAAAGAAAGACAAAAACACGTAAACATGTTATTAAAAACCAACCGATGTTTGCTTATTCGTGAAAATGAACTAGTGAAATAAACACCGTTACTGATAGGCTTTTGCTCAGGATTTGACGGGGCAACGCTTCAATCAATACGGCGGGATCTCGGAAGTACTTTTTGAAACGCCGCACGGTGTGACTCAGAAGTGCGCCACAGAACGCCGTAGATACTGTGCGGGACCCCAGCAGGAGTGCGAATGACGTCGTAGAACATATGTGTGACCAAAGTAGGAGTGCGCCGGACGCCGTAGAAAGTGTGCGGGACCCAAATGGGTGTGCGCAGAACGCCGTAGAAAGTGTGCGGAACCCAAGTGGGAACGCGCCGGACGCCGTAGAAATTGTGCGGGACCCAAATGGGTGTGCGCAGAACGCCCTAGAAAGTGTGTGGGACCCAAATGAGAGTGCGCCGGACGCCGTAGAAAGTGTGCGGGACCCAAGTGGGAGTGCGCCGGACGCCGTAGAAAGTGTGCGGGACCCAAAAGGGTGTGCGCAGAACGCCCTAAAAAGTGTGTGGGACCCAAATGAGAGTGCGCCGGACGCCGTAGAAAGTGTGCGGGACCCAAATGAGAGTGCGCCGGACGCCGTAGAAAGTGTGCGGGACCCAAATGAGAGTGCGCCGGACGCCGTAGAAAGTGTGCGGGACCCACGTGGGAATGCGCCAGACGCCGTAGAAAGTGTGCGGGACGCAAATGGGTGTGCGCAGAACGCCGTAGTAAATGTGTGGGACCCAAAAGGGTGTGCGCAGAACGCCCTAGAAAGTGTATGGACCCAAATGAGAGTGCGCCGGACGCCGTAGAAAGTGTGCGGGACTCACGTGGGAATGCGCCGGACGCCGTAGAAAGTGTGCGGGACGCAAATGAGAGTGCGCCGGACGCCGTAGAAAGTGTGCGGGACCCAAATGGGTGGGCGCAGAATGCCGTAGTAAATGTGTGGGACCCAAATGGGTGTGCGCAGAACGCCCTAGAAAGTGTGCGGGACCCAAATGAGAGTGCGCCGGACGCCGTAGAAAGTGTGCGGGACCCAAATGAGAGTGCGCCGGACGCCGTAGAAAGTGTGCGGGACTCACGTGGGAATGCGCCGGACGCCGTAGAAAGTGTGCGGGACGCAAATGGGTGTGCGCAGAACGCCGTAGTAAATGTGTGGGACCCAAATGGGTGTGCGCAGAACGCCGTAGAAAGTGTGCGGGACCCAAATGGGTGTGCGCAGAACGCCCTAGAAAGTGTGCGGGACCCAAATGAGAGTGCGCCGGACGCCGTAGAAAGTGTGCGGGACCCACGTGGGAGTGCGCCGGACGCCGTAGAAAGTGTGCGGGACCCAAATGGGTGTGCGCAGAACGCCGTAGAAAGTGTGCGGAACCCAAGTGGGAACGCGCCGGACGCCGTAGAAATTGTGCGGGACCCAAATGGGTGTGCGCAGAACGCCCTAGAAAGTGTGTGGGACCCAAATGAGAGTGCGCCGGACGCCGTAGAAAGTGTGCGGGACCCAAGTGGGAGTGCGCCGGACGCCGTAGAAAGTGTGCGGGACCCAAAAGGGTGTGCGCAGAACGCCCTAGAAAGTGTGTGGGACCCAAATGAGAGTGCGCCGGACGCCGTAGAAAGTGTGCGGGACCCAAAATGAGAGTGCGCCGGACGCCGTAGAAAGTGTGCGGGACCCAAATGGGAGTGTGCCGGACGCCGTAGAAAGTGTGCGGGACCCACGTGGGAATGCGCCGGACGCCGTAGAAAGTGTGCGGGACGCAAATGGGTGTGCGCAGAACGCCGTAGTAAATGTGTGGGACCCAAAAGGGTGTGCGCAGAACGCCCTAGAAAGTGTGTGGGACCCAAATGAGAGTGCGCCGGACGCCGTAGAAAGTGTGCGGGACTCACGTGGGAATGCGCCGGACGCCGTAGAAAGTGTGCGGGACGCAAATGGGTGTGCGCAGAACGCCGTAGTAAATGTGTGGGACCCAAATGGGTGTGCGCAGAACGCCGTAGAAAGTGTGCGGGACCCAAATGGGTGTGCGCAGAACGCCCTAGAAAGTGTGCGGGACCCAAATGAGAGTGCGCCGGACTCCGTAGAAAGTGTGCGGGACTCACGTGGAACGCCGGACGCCGTAGAAAGTGTGCGGGACGCAAATGGGTGTGCGCAGAACGCCGTAGTAAATGTGGGACCCAAATGGGTGTGCGCAGAACGCCGTAGAAAGTGTGCGGGACCCAAATGGGTGTGCGCAGAACGCCCTAGAAAGTGTGCGGGAGCCAAATGAGAGTGCGCCGGACGCCGTAGAAAGTGTGCGGGACCCAAATGAGAGTACGCCGGACGCCGTAGAAAGTGTGCGGGACCCAAATGGGTGTGCGCAGAATGCCGTAGTAAATGTGTGGGACCCAAATGGGTATGCAAGGAACGCCGTAGAAAGTGTGCGGGACCCAAATGAGAGTACGCCGGACGCCGTAGAAAGTGTGCGGGACCCAAATGAGAGTGCGCCGGACGCCGTAGAAAGTGTGCGGGACTCACGTGGGAATGCGCCGGACGCCGTAGAAAGTGTGCGGGACGCAAATGGGTGTGCGCAGAACGCCGTAGTAAATGTGTGGGACCCAAATGGGTGTGCGCAGAACGCCGTAGAAAGTGTGTGGGACCCAAATGGGTGTGCGCAGAACGCCCTAGAAAGTGTGCGGGACCCAAATGAGAGTGCGCCGGACGCCGTAGAAAGTGTGCGGGACTCACGTGGGAATGCGCCGGACGCCGTAGAAAGTGTGCGGGACGCAAATGGGTGCGCAGAACGCCGTAGTAAATGTGGGACCCAAATGGGTGTGCGCAGAACGGCGTAGAAAGTGTGCGGGAATAAAATGGGTGTGCGCACAACGCCCTAGAAAGTGTGCGGGAGCCAAATGAGAGTGCGGCGGAGGGCGTAGAAAGGGTGGGGGACCCAAATGAGAGTGCGCCGGACGCCGTAGAAAGTGTGCGGGACCCAAATGGGTGGGCGCAGAATGCCGTAGTAAATGTGTGGGACCCAAATGGTGTGCGCAGAACGCCCCTAGAAAGTGTGCGGGACCCAAATGAGAGTGCGCCGGACGCCGTAGAAAGTGTGCGGGACCCAAATGGTGTGCGCAGAACGCCGTAGAAAGTGTGCGGGCCCCAAGTGGGAGTGCGCCGGACGCCGTAGAAATTGTGCGGACCCAAATGGGTGTGCGCAGAACGCCCTAGAAAGTGTGTGGGACCGAAATGAGAGTGCGCCGGACGCCGTAGAAAGTGTGCGGGACCCAAAGTGGAGGAGTGCCGGACGCCGTAGAAAGTGTGCGGGACCCAAAAGGGGGCGCAGAACGCTCCTAGAAAGTGTGTGGGACCCAAATGAGAGAGTGCGCCGGACGCCGTAGAAAGTGTGCGGGACCCAAATGAGAGTGCGCCGGACGCCGTAGAAAGTGTGCAGGGACCCAAATGGAGTGTGCCGGACGCCGTAGAAAGTGTGCGGGACCCACGTGGAATGCGCCGGACGCCGTAGAAAGTGTGCGGGACGCAAATGGGTGTGCGCAGAACGCCGTAGTAAATGAGTGGGACCCAAAAGGGTGTGCGCAGAACGCCCTAGAAAGTGTGTGGGACCCAAATGAGAGTGCGCCGGACGCCGTAGAAAGTGTGCGGACTCATGTGGGAATGCGCCGGACGCCGTAGAAAGTGTGCAGGACGCAAATGGGTGTGCGCAGAACGCCGTAGTAAATGTGTGGGACCCAAATGGGTGTGCGCAGAACGCCGTAGAAAGTGTGCGGGACCCAAATGGGTGTGCGCAGAACGCCCTAGAAAGTGTGCGGGACCCAAATGAGAGTGCGCCGGACGCCGTAGAAAGTGTGCGGGACTCATGTGGGAATGCGCCGGACGCCGTAGAAAGTGTGCGGGACGCAAATGGGTGTGCGCAGAACGCCGTAGTAAATGTGTGGGACCCAAATGGGTGTGCGCAGAACGCCGTAGAAAGTGTGCGGGACCCAAATGGGTGTGCGCAGAACGCCCTAGAAAGGGAGCGGGACCAAAATGAGAGTGCGCCGGACGCCGTAGAAAGAGTGCGGGACCCAAATGAGAGAGTGCGCCGGACGCCGTAGAAAGTGTGCGGACCCAAATGGTGGGCGCAGAATGCCGTAGTAAATGTGTGGGACCCAAATGGGTGTGCGCAGAACGCCCCAGAAAGTGTGCGGGACCCAAATGAGAGTGCGCCGGACGCCGTAGAAAGTGTGCGGGACCCAAATGAGAGTGCGCCGGACGCCGTAGAAAGTGTGCGGGACTCACGTGGGAATGCGCCGGACGCCGTAGAAAGTGTGCGGGACGCAAATGGGTGTGCGCAGAACGCCGTAGTAAATGTGTGGGACCCAAATGGGTGGGCGCAGAACGCCGTAGAAAGTGTGCGGGACCCAAATGGGTGTGCGCAGAACGCCCTAGAAAGTGTGCGGGACCCAAATGAGAGTGCGCCGGACGCCGTAGAAAGTGTGCGGGACTCACGTGGGAATGCGCCGGACGCCGTAGAAAGTGTGCGGGACGCAAATGGGTGTGCGCAGAACGCCGTAGTAAATGTGTGGGACCCAAATGGGTGTGCGCAGAACGCCGTAGAAAGTGTGCGGGACCCAAATGGGTGTGCGCAGAACGCCCTAGAAAGTGTGCGGGAGCCAAATGAGAGTGCGCCGGACGCCGTAGAAAGTGTGCGGGACCCAAATGAGAGTGCGCCGGACGCCGTAGAAAGTGTGCGGGACCCAAATGGGTGGGCGCAGAATGCCGTAGTAAATGTGTGGGACCCAAATGGGTGTGCGCAGAACGCCCTAGAAAGTGTGCGGGACCCAAAATGAGAGTGCGCCGGACGCCGTAGAAAGTGTGCGGGACCCAAATGAGAGTGCGCCGGACGCCGTAGAAAGTGTGCGGGACTCATGTGGGAATGCGCCGGACGCCGTAGAAAGTGTGCGGGACGCAAATGGGTGTGCGCAGAACGCCGTAGTAAATGTGTGGGACCCAAATGGGTGTGCGCAGAACGCCGTAGAAAGTGTGCGGGACCCAAATGGGTGTGCGCAGAACGCCCTAGAAAGTGTGCGGGACCCAAATGAGAGTGCGCCGGACGCCGTAGAAAGTGTGCGGACCCACGTGGAGCGCGCCGGACGCCGTAGAAAGTGTGCGGACCCAAATGGGTGGGCGCAGGACGCCGTAGAAAGTGTGCGGGACCCAAGTGGGAGTGCGCCGCACGCCGTAGAGTGTGTGCGGGACCCAAAAGGGTGTGCGCAGAACGCCCCAGAAAGTGTGGGACCCAAATGAGAGTGCGCCGGACGCCGTAGATAGTGTGCGGGACCCAAATGAGAGTGCGCCGGACGCCGTAGAAAGTGTGCGGGACCCAAATGGGTGGGCGCAGAATGCCGTAGTAAATGTGTGGGACCCAAATCGGGGGGCGCAGAACGCCCTAGAAAGTGTGTGGGACCCAAATGAGAGTGCGCCGGACGCCGTAGAAAGTGTGCGGGACCCAAATGAGAGTGCGCCGGACGCCGTAGTAAATGTGTGGGACCCAAATGGGTGTGCGCAGAACGCCGTAGAAAGTGTGCGGGACCCAAATGGGTGTGCGCAGAACGCCCTAGAAAGTGTGCGGGACCCAAATGAGAGTGCGCCGGACGCCGTAGAAAGTGTGCGGGACCCACGTGGGAGTGCGCCGGACGCTGGAGAAAGTGTGCGGACCCAAATGGGTGGGCGCAGGACGCCGTAGAAAGTGTGCGGGACCCAAGTGGGAGTGCGCCGGACGCCGTAGAAAGTGTGCGGGACCCACGTGGAGTGCGCCGGACGCCGTAGAAGTGTGCGGACCCAAATGGCAGTGCGCCGGACGCCGTAGTAAATGTGCGGGACCCAAATGAGAGTGCTCCGGAAGCCGTAGAAAGTGTACGGGACCCACGTGGGAATGCGCCGGACGCCGTAGAAAGTGTGCGGTACCCAAATGAGAGTGCTCCGGAAGCCGTAGAAAGTGTGCGGGACCCAAGTGGGAGTGCGCCGGACGCCGTAGAAAGTGTGCAGGACGACCCAAATGAGAGTGCGCCGGACGCCGTAGAAAGTGTGCGGGACCCACGTGGAGTGCGCCGGACGCCGTAGAAAGTGTGCGGGACCCAAATGGGTGGGCGCAGGACGCCGTAGAAAGTGTGCGGGACCCAAATGAGAGAGTGCGCCGGACGCCGTAGAAAGTGTGCGGGACCCACGTGGAGTGCGCCGGACGCCGTAGAAAGTGTGCGGACCCAAATGGGTGGGCGCAGGACGCCGTAGAAAGTGTGCAGGACCCAAGTGGGAGTGCGCCGGACGCCGTAGAAAGTGTGCCCGGGACCCAAATGGGTGGGCGCAGGACGCCGTAGAAAGTGTGCGGGACCCGGCGGAGTGCGCCGGACGCCGTAGAAAGTGTGCAGGACCCAAATGGGTGGGCGCAGGACGCCGTAGAAAGTGTAAGTGTGACCGCACGTCCACGCCGTGAGTGGCCGAGTGCGCCGGACGCCGTAGAAAGTGTGTGGGACCCAAATGAGAGTGCGCCGGACGCCGTAGAAGGTGTGCGGGACCCAAGTGGGAGTGCGCCGGACGCCGTAGAAAGTGTGCGGGACCCAAATGGGTGTGCGCAGAACGCCGTAGAAAGTGTGCGGGACCCAAATGAGTGGGCGCAGAACGCCGTAGAAAGTGTGTGGGACCCAAATGAGAGTGCGCCGGACGCCGTAGAAAGTGTGCGGGACCCAAATGAGAGTGAGCTGGACGCCGTAGAAAGAGTGCGGGACCCAAATGAGTGGGCGCAGAACGCCGTAGAAAGTGTGCGGGACCCAAGTGGGAGTGCGCCGGACGCCGTAGAAAGTGTGCGGGACCCAAATGGGTGTGCGCAGAACGCCCTAGAAAGTGTGCGGGACCCAAAATGAGAGTGCGCCGGACGCCGTAGAAAGTGTGCGGGACCCAAATGAGAGTGCGCCGGACGCCGTAGAAAGTGTGCGGGAACCAAGTGGGAGTGCGCCGGACGCCGTAGAAAGTGCCGGACCCAAATGGGTGTGCGCAGAACGCCGTAGAAAGTGTGCAGGACATCAGTGGGAGTGTGCAAGATGTGACAGAATGTGCGCAGGACATTAGTGGGAGTGTGCAGGATGTCATAGAAAGTGAGCAGGACATTAGTGGGAGTGTGCAGGACGTTAGTGGGAGTGTGCAGGACCTTATAGAAAGTGTGTAGGACATCAGTGGAAGCGTGCAGGACATCAGTGGGCGTGTGCAGGACGTCATAGAAAGTGCACAGGCTATCAGTTGGAGTGCGCAGGACGTCATAGAAGGGGGGGGGCAGGACTTCAGTGGGTTTACTTTCATCTAACACCACCAGGCATGAATCATGTTAGAAAGGAAACCTTTAGGAAAATAAAATGAAATTCCTGAAAGTCTAGGTTCCTGGCAGAAGTTAAGATTTGGCATGGTCATAAAATATACTCAGTTGAAAAGGGAAAATAAAGAAAAAATGAAAGAAGGGTTTTGAAATATTCCTGAGAACGATTTGGCGTAGAATAATTTGTTTTTCGGGAAATGAAGTGAAATAGTTGAAAGTATGATTTGGCAGTCGAGTTTGAACCAACTATTGATAAGAGTTGTGCAAAACGAGGGATCGCATTGTATGAGCTTATCCGTAGAACATATCAAAGCGAAATCACGCGTGAAATGGGAAGCATCAAAACATTTTCGGGAGCTGTAATGCGGCGGTCTTCACGTATTAGGTGAAGCAAAATCAATACGCGTGATTTCGCTTTGATATGTTCTACGGATAAGCACAGACAAGGCGATCTCTCGTTTTGCACAACTCTTATCAATAGTTGGTTCAAACTCGACTGCCAAATCATACTTTCAACTATTTCACTTCATTTCCCGAAAAACAAATTATTCTACGCCAAATCGTTCTCAGGAATATTTCAAAACCTTTTTTCATTTTTCTTTATTTTCCCTTTTCAACTGAGTATATTTTTATGACCATGCCAAATCTTAACTTTTGCCAGGAACCTAGACTTTCAGGATTTGCATCTGCATCCCCCCCGCACCCCCCCACACCCCCAACACCCACCCGGTCGATACGTATGTTTAAAATGATGGAGTGAGGTTGAGAAAATCACTCGGTGCATCCAACTAGATATGACGATGATTACGTGGCCAACAGGATTGCACCTGTTCAGAGAAATAGTGGAGGAGAGTATGGTGAAGTAACGGAGGTAGCAGTAAGGTTAGCTTTCTAGTGATACGCAATGTTTTATCATAGGCCCGCCCACCCGGAGATTTTCTCATCCGCCGTCATCCACGTATTGCATGGATATCGACCGCGTCGGATACACCGAGTGATTTTCTCAACTTTACTCCATCATTTTAAACATACGTATCGACCGGGTGGGTGTTGGGGGGTGTTGGGGGGTGCCGGGGGGGATACACCGAGTGGTGTTCTCACCGTCACCTCACCATGTTGTTCATACGTATCGACGGGTGGGGTGTTGGGGGGTGGGGGGGGGATACACCGAGTGATTTTTGCATCCCATTTTCAATGCATTCTGTGTGTATCGACCGGGCTGGAGACGTCGGCTCATCCAACTATGACCGGGGCCTTAAAGGCAGGGTTCTCGATAAAATCGGTTGTTGTGCTACCACCGTAGAATGGTAGATCTGGCCATCACAAAAGTGAAAATAAGTAAAAAATCGGAGAAAAAACGCTCACGATAAAGTTATGGCTTGGTGTCCTCCCGCCCCCAAATGTCGAGATTTGGATAAAAGCCTGTTTTGTCAACTTTCACTTTGCTTCTAAATTAGTTTCTGAACATTTCTGGAGACTACTGATTACTTTAATAGCAAAATAAATGTTGGGTAAGCAAGCATTAATGAAAATTGCGTTAATTAGGGGGCCGGCCGACACCGGTAATTAGCCGTTATACTCTGTTTTTGAGCGTTCTCCCCTCGAATTTCCGGTTTTTTTCACTTACTTTTTTTTTGTGATGGCCAAATCTACATTCTTAGGCCCCGGTCATAGTTGGATGAGCCGACGTCTCCAGCCCGGCCGATACACACAGAATGCATTAGAAATGGGATGCAAAAATCACTCGGTGTATCCCCCCCCCCCGCACCCCCCAACACCTCCCAACACCCACCCGGTCGATACGTATGTTTAAAATGATGGAGTGAGGTTGAGAAAATCACTCGATGTATCCGACGCGGTCGATATCCATGCAATACGTGGATGAGAAAATCACCGGGTGGGCGGGTCGATGATAAAACATTGCGCATCACTAGAAAGCTAACCTTACTGCTACCTCCGTTCCTTCACCATACTCTCCTTCACTATTTCTCTGAACAGGTGCAATCCTGTCGGCCACGTAATCATCGTCATATCTAGTACACCGAGTGATTTTCTCAACCTCACTCCATCATTTTAAACATACGTATCGACCGGGTGGATGTTGGGGGGTGCGGGGGGCGGGTGCGGGGGGTGGGGTGTTGGGGGGAGTCGGTGGGTTACAGATGCAAATAGCACCAACTCTGACAGGGCCTTATGAAGAGAGCTCAAAATTCGTTTTTATCGCGAACCCTGCCTTTAACTAGCGGTTACATTCATAAATTTCTTTCTCATTTTATACAGTTGGATAGACTGTGGCACGGTGATCATTTTGGTCTTTTCAAAATTGAAAACAGAGCACTTTGAGGCGAGGTGTGATCGAAAGATGCTTTAGTTGCCCACTTGGCCCATTTCGCCCATTTTTTACCCTTGGATAGTGGCGGTATTGGACATATCTACCGGCATCGTAAGCGCTGAAAACCACTCGTTGTCTTTTTGGTTTCGCCCATTGCATGAGCCCGCCTGAGAATGCTGGGAGAGTCTGATTGGACATCAACGCTTTACTGTGAAGACATAGGAGGTTGAAAGTAGAAAATCTTGTCAAAAGAAGCCGGCCCTACGTCAGTCATCTACCACAATTTGGAACGAGGAACAGAAGCGCCATCACAAACGATCCAGTACTGAAGATTCTTTATGTATCTGGGGAAATCTAAACCTCCAAACTTGCGCAGTGGATACTTCGTATTTTTTAATATCTTTGGTAAAAGAAAGGCAGGGAACACACCCAAATAGACGGAGGGAACGGGAATGAAGAATTCGAGAGGTTTATGAGTTTTTTTCAGTCGAGGGGTTTGTGTGGGCTTCTCGCTATTACACTGTACCTCAAGGAAACGCCTGCACAAAAATATGAAAAAATAACACGCCTTCGAAATTCCGAGACTCCACCTAAAGCTGTGATGAGCATGCTTGAGATTTTTTTGATCTTGTTGGAACGAAGTTCCTGGAAGATCGAGATGAATCTTCCTTGATGAAGTCGTGTAAAAATTTTTTTGGTGTTTTCTGTGTATGTTCTATTGCTATTTGTTTCTCTCTAATTTTTCCTTAGTTCAGCAGAGTATGGATATGCACCCACAACGCATTTTTTCTCGTCTCTAATACTCCTTGTCGCTTCTCGTTAAACTCGACCACCTTCTGTTTTCACATTTGAATGCGGTATATGGTCAAAGTAGTTTACCGCAACTCGGACAGAAAATAGGGCTGACCGCGCGCAACAATAGGACCGACAGCGGGATCGGCGACGTTCCGACCGCACCATTGCGAGCGTTCCGACCGGTATACCGCCACGGTCAGTACGAAAGTGTGCGCGTTCCGAACGCAAATCTGCATCACGGCACTTTGCGTTCGGACCGCGGGCAAAAATAATATCACGACGCCCTTCCGACCGGAGGGGCTCAGAACAGAGTAATATGGCAGCAGGGGATCCTACAATCGTGGTGCCCACCACTGGCTATTACACTATGAAATAGACCCTTAGTGGAAATCACGATTCGGGGATTCGATGCTAGCGTATTGCGTAATAACATAACACGAAAATGGTTATATACAAATTTATTTTCAAATTAATCACGTGATGGTACATCAATGAGTAATGAGGCAATAATTATGCAACAAATTACCTTCTTTAGTAATGACTAACGGTTAGATATCAAAGTTATGCAATGGCATAACAAAGCACAAGTTTCACGACGCCTAAGTTTATTGTCAGATTAATCGCTTGAAAGTGTAAAAATAAGAAATTAGACGATAATTATGCAACAGATTGTTTTTTTTTCTTCACAGAAACAAAGACATACAGAAATATGCAACAAATTCAAGAGAACATGTCCTACTTGAAGTTTTTCGTTTTTTCTGTAAAAAAATAATTAAAAAGATGCACTCTTTCTCACGCCACAGAGCGAAAGTAAATCATTTCGCGATCCTTCAGTTTTTGAAAAATTAAGTATATCGATAGAAACTTCAACATTCAAAATAATTCTATACACATTTACTGAATATTTTCATGTTACATCATAGAAAGTATACATTCCATCCGACGGAGTCGGTTTCGGATATCCGGGTCGGATAATCCGATCGGATAATTATCCGAAATCCGATCCGACGTCAAAGTGGCGATTTCGGATTGATCCGAAATCCGATCAGATGAAAAAACACGATATCCGAATTATCTGATATCCGGAAAAGTGAAAACCGAAGGATCCGATCAGAAAACCGGATAATCGGATAAAAAACGGATAGTCGATCGGATAAAAATCGGATTTTTTTTCGGATAAAAATCGGATAATTATCGGATAAATATCGGATAATTTCGGATGAAAAACGGATAGAATTGTGCCCGCCGTAACAGCCAGCTCCGAACGCGGTCGCGTAGAGGTCGCGCTAATTCGCAGTAGAGCGCGCTATAGACGGTTGCGGAATCGCTGATTAAGCATGTGTGAGGTATGGGTTTTGACACTTCACTACTTGCATATTGAACAAATACAAATATTTTATGATGAAGGGGACACAATATCACAAAATAACTGCATAACATGTGATAGGGGATATTATTTGAAGTGGAGAGGCCTTATTCCGTTTTGTAAGTCCTTAGGCCGCCGTCAGAGATGGTCGATGAACTGACAAGGGAACCACAATAAGTCATAGTGACCATTCCAAATGAAATGTACTTTTCTAGAACCATTTTCGGACGAAAAGTCCGAATATGCCCATCGCAGCTGCCTAGACCCACTCTGAAAAAAGTTATGAGCGTTTTTTAAAGCTTCGCGGCAAGGTAAGGGTACCCCCCATGGAATTTTTAGGGTGTTTTTAAATTTTTCTCCTGATTTCGGTAAAAACATGTATGTAGGGGTAATCTGGGATGCTGAACACGAATATGGGGTTTGCTTGCCCAAATTTTGAGGTTTACTGTAGGTTACGGTAGGTAACATGCCATTTAGGAGACAAAACCTACCTCAATTTTCCGATAATCGACAAATGGACATCAAATTCGTATTCAGCACCCCAAATAACCCCCACATAGAAACTTTGAGACAAATCTGAGACTTTGACCAAACTACCGTACACCCACCGTAATCTACCGTAAGCTGCCAAAAATCGATAAACCGACATCAGATTCGTGTTCAGCACTCTAAATAACCCCCAGAAGAACGATTTGAGCCACATCTGTCGTCACATTCCGGAAATCGTCAAAAGTCGCAACTTGCCATCAAATTCTGTCCCGATGGGAATATGTGAACGAATACAGTCCAAAACTTCGGAAAATCGATAAATCAGTCTCAGATTCGTGATCAGCGTCCCAAATAACCCCCAGAGCAAATTTTTAGTCAAATCTGGAATATTTTCCTAAAACGCTTCGAGAGCCCTCTGATTGGTATAAAAAACGCCCACCCGAAAATCCGTACAAGTCCAAAACGCTATTAGTCTGCGCAAAGTTTGGAAAATGTTCCTTGAACCTAACTTTGCTTAGTGGGGTAGTTTTGGACGCTGAACACGATTATGAGGTCAGTTTCCGGATTTTCGTAAAAAATGCACTTTTTGGAGGGTACAATAAGTAATGAAATTCGGAGAAAAATGCCTATAACTTTTTCAGAGTGGGTCTAGGCAGCTGCGATGGGCATATTCGGACTTCTCTTCCGAAAATGGTTCTAGAAAAGTACATTTCATTTGGAATGGTCACTATGACTAATTGTGGTTCCCTTGTGAGTCCCACCCGGTCGATACGCACCGAAATAGTGACAGTCGGGTGCAGAGAAATCAACCCACTGAGTCCGAATGCGACCGACTCATTGCAACCGCAATCCACCCAGTCGATACGGGTGTTTCACTTTCGCACACGGGCAGATTCATTGCACCAACTCACACACTCGCTGGGGTCGGTGGCCGGTTGAGGAGAGTTTAACAGGTAGCGTGCTGCCGCTCGAAACGAAAAACGGGGCGGGCTAAGCCCGAAAACTCCCCCATTCATGCCGAAAACTCCGCGTGTCAGCCTCCCACCGACCCTACAATGCCACGTCACAGTTGACCCGTTCACACCGAGAGCTCTGCCTAATCACCTCCCACTGACCACTCAATGAGACGTCACACCCACATGTTTACACCGAAAGTTTCGCCTGATCACCTCCCACCGACCACCACCTACCACTCCTGCAGTTGCGAGCGTAGGTGGCAGGTCGAGAGGCAGCACTGGCGATTCAACCTGCCACCTACATCCCGCCAGAGCGTCGAACATTGTCAACCATGACAAGCACAAACACCTCACATCCAAGCGCAGCGTATACATTGTGGGCTGCCATTTCCGCGCTCTACACGAGAGAGTATCAGGGAAAAACAGTGCAGACACTGCAACACGTTCACCCGAAAACTCCGCCACATATGAGACATTACCACGAAAACTTCGGCAGTTATGAGTCATGCCGAAACCTCCGCCGATCAGCCAGATCCGATCAATTTCATTGCAAAAGGGGCGTTTTAATCTGCCACCGACCCCCGCGATTGCTTGAGAAAGTCGGTTTTTCTGCTCCGGACTTAGCCGGACTCGGTCGGTTTTTCGACCAAGTCTGACGGGGGCCTTAGATGCGGGAAAAACTTGCAATTTGCGGTATTAATTCAATTTGTTCAATCTCATGATACATTATTGCCATCAAAAGCCATCCACACTAAGCGTAAAAGGGAAGTGTAAGCATTTCCACATTTTATATGATTCTGCGAAATAAGTGTGCTCCTGATGATGGCACAGAAATGGTTTTGAGCTCTCAGGAAGACAAAAAAGTGTTGTATTTGCAATTTTCATGGACAGGTTTCGGAGGAATGTCTTTTGTTCAGACGCTTTATTACAACGCGAATCTGTGTTCATAACTCGGGTGACGTTCTGCAGTTGGACTCAGACACGCTGACGGTTGTTCAGCGGGGTAAAAAGGCTTGTCGGTGCGACGGCGGGAGCAAAAACGGGGAGGAGTCGAATTGTTGGTTGTACCGCAGATGGAGAGAGATTCAATACACGGAGACGGTTATTTAGCGGTGGAAAACGGGTTGACGGTGCAACGGCGGGGACGCGCTCTACCGTGAAACATGTGGCACGTTCCGCAACCCGTAGTTTTGTGTTAAAATTAATTGATGTTGTGTCCTTCAGTTATGTTGAACACAACAGAGGAAGTGTGCAAAAAAGAACTAGTCTTGCTTCGGTTTCGCACTTGTCCCTACCCATTTTTCCGTGTCGTAATCAAACGACTTGAATTCAGGAGGGTAGGAAAACCCTCGGTTGGTGTACTCATGATGCGGCGGCACGGGAAAATGGGCGTGGCTATGTACGATTGCACGGTGGCCCCCCTTGCTGCGACAGCGTTAATTCTGCAGGGATCATATAATCTTCAAGCTCAATGTTTACACAGAAGGGGAAGTTCGTAACGAATTCGGATTTTTTTCCAAGGTTTCGTTTAACAAGGTAAGGGGTCGTAGCCCTACCGAGATTGGTCGCAACGCCCCTCTGAACCATTATTCTGTGGCAGGTTTTCTTTTTGGTCAGTTATGAGCTCTCACCGGTTGCAGGGGAGAGCGAAGTTTCTCACCCGTGCGTGCCGCGTCGTTGTTGGCGAGCGTCGCGCGCGACGAGTTGCGCGGCGACGCGACATCCCTGCTTCAGGGTGAAACCAAGTAAACTGATATGTCCAGGGGCATAATTCGCTTTCCTGCGTTCATTTCTCGTCACAGATGATAGCCATTTACTCCTTTAAAGCGCTGAAGACTACTCTAAACGGTGGGAGGTTTTTTAGTGTTCGCCGCGAGCGCGACACACACCGGACCGCGACGCGTATGCTCGTGGCTACAGAATGTATTTGCTTGAATACACGGGGTTGAATCCACGGTACTACTGAAAAATTTTCTTATCCGTTTTTCACCCGAATTATCCGGTGAATCCGATTTTATCCGATCGGATATCCGATATCCGATCCGATCAAAAATTCTGGTTTCGGATAAGATCCGTTATCCGAAATTCTCGTTTGTTACAGTATCCGATTTATCCGATGAGTCGGTTTTGCAAAATCGGCAATATCCGAAAATCCGATCCGACGCCATTTTGGCCATCGGATGGAATGTATAATAGAAAGTATGTAAGTCATAATTCGATTCGTTATCTTTGAAATACTGTGTTCCACCTTCAACTTCATTTGTTCGAATATCTGCGAAACTATGTAATCGGAATATCAGATATTTTAGTGTCACAACATCAAAAATATTTCATATCTTTTAAAGTTTTCTTTTCAAATATTTCAAATCAGGTTTTGGAAAATTCTCAGTGATGTTTCGAAATTTAAAATCCTTGTACACAAAGAACGCAAGTTTTCAATGGAGCAATACATTTCTGAGGTAATCTCTGTGCAACCGTACTGGGCTAAGAGAGACGCGCGCCGTCATCCGCGTGTGATCGCGCAGCCTGCTGAATTGTCTAAGGTGGTACAGCTGATCTCGAAGGTGTTTCTGTGAATAATCAATTTTCCTACCATACTCTACGATATTTTGGAGTCAGCAGGTTGGTTTTCTCTTCGAATCCTTTTTTGAAAATTGGTACATTACGATTTTCTTTGGATGGTCTGATTAATTCCGTCCTTATCTACACTGGGGTTTCGCAAGTTGCGACGTCCCAATCTTCCCATTTCCAGCTCATAACAAGGAATCAATCACGATAATGCTCAGTATTTTTGATATAAAAGTTAGATACTAATGAAACTCGAAATAGAAAAGCCCCATACCTCCCCCCGGAAAGGAACAATCAAAATGAAAAAAAATGGTGTCCTTGTCGATAACCTGCGGGAACAAAATACTGCGCATCAAAACGAGAATTTACAAAACATCCATGAAATTGAAATCCACCAATTTTCAAAGAACTTTTTAGAAGCACAACCAGCTTTCTAGCTCCAGAGAAGACACATGGGTCTTGGCGTTGTTGGCGGGCTAACGAAGTTGGTACCAGGGATGTGCGGCAAACGATTTTGAGATTTCGGCAAACGGCAATCGGCAAGAAAATCCCAAAAACGGCCGGCAAACGGCAATCGGCAAACGGCAAAAAACCTCACCCCTCAGATTGGCCCAAAAGTTATTCACATGTGCCGCTCCACTTTTTTTCGTTTCTTTCCAATACTTATGTCAACAATCTAATAAATTTAATTAAAGGAAGTAGTTTTATTAAAAGACATCAGATGAACAGAAACAAGACATAGAGGGACCTCATGGAAATCAAAGAAATCGCCGCTGCCGCTTCGGCTCCTACAGGCACCGATGCGGCACTATCGCGGAGTAGCAGCGGCAATGCCGTATCGGCACCGCGATAGTGCCGCTGCGGCTCCGCGGTACTGCTTCTGCGACTCCGTCGTAGTGCAGCAGCGGCTCCGCGGTAGTGCCTCTGCGGCTCCACGGTTGTGCAGCTAAGGCTCAGCGATCGGCAGCCGTGCTCTGACAAAACTAGAACCGATTGCGAGTAACTCATATGAAATTAGTCATAATACAACTGGGTGGTGATCGGATAAACATGCTCACGGTGATTTTCACTGGTGAAAAATGGGCTAGTCGAAAATGGAAGAATATTTTAGGCAAAACAGCATTAGTTAGGGTCCGAAGGAAAGAACAGAGCAACATACATAGGGTAGCGAATTGCAAAAGACTGATCCACAAAAGATTTCATTGTCACAACGAACAGTTCCAGTGAGAGTAAAAAGGTGGGGTGGGAGTAGAGGATTTCGTGCTCTTCTGGTGCGTTTTTCTCGATTTATTCGTAATTACTGTTCTACCCGGGGGCCAAACAATCGATTAAGCCTTTATTCTCAAAATTGAAGATTATCGTGAACACTTCTTTTAATCCTTCCTGAAACTGCAATGGACCTCCATAGTCAAAACTGCAACATAACGCGAGCTGACAGAGAAAATGGAATGTGTAGATTGTGAATGAAAGAAAGAGGGATAGCTTTAGAAAAGTTCTCCGGAGGACTTTTTAGAAAATTACCCATCGTTCTCCTCAATCACACACTAGTTCCAATTTCTCTGTCAGCTCGCGTTAAAGGCACAGGACACCCAGAGAATTATTTACTAGGTTTTACCCTTATCTTGGAGAGGGTCGCACTCCGATAACAATGGTATTCTTGAAATCGCCCAAGACCCCTTTTGAACGGAGATATGACTCCTTAAAGATGCCTGTATTTTGAAGGCACAAATTTGGTGGACGAGTTGGCTCAGGCCTGTGTTTCTCTTGATTCGCAGTAGCGGCACGAAAGCAAAACAGGATGAGGAGATAGATGGGAAAGGGGGTGAAGAACGACGACTCGGTTGAAAATTATCCATCCATCTAGCTGCTATTGAGATCGAAAATCAGCAAGGGGGCCGGGCCCGATGTGGTCGCTTGTACATATCTCGCTTATTTGGAGGATTCGAGATCTCGCATTTGGCACGTGTTATATAAGAGGGGTCTTCCACACAATTACACGAAAATCTCAAAATTCATATCTTAGAGTGTACTGTGCCTTTAAGTTAAAGTTCTGCTCGAACTTACTGCGAGCTGAAAAAAGTTCAAAATAAATCTTCAGAATTTGTTTTTCTAAATCAATATTTTTTCAGAAAAGACAGAATGAACCATTTTGGGGGGATCTTTTTTACATTATGCGTATCTAGTGTCTCATGACGTGGCATGCGAGTGCGTAGTTTCAGCAATGTCCGGTCGCTTTCCTGGAAATCTTCAAATAAAAAGCTCGCGTTTAGCTGCAGCTTGCAGCGAACTTACTGCGAGTTAGCTCGCGCTTTCAAACAGATTTACTACCACCCCAGATAACTCGAAACCCCGGAGAACGGTAGAGCGAACAACGGATAATCGGATTACCCCTAGTGCCCACATAGCCGCGAGCATGGGCAGCGTTTCCTTATAATGGGTTTTGCCGGAAAAATAACAAAAATTTCGGCCAACGATAAACGGCAAAAAAGTCCCGAAAATGGCCGGCAAACGACAAACGGCAAAAGGCAAACGGCAATTGCCGCACATCCCTGGTTGGTACCCGAAGCCGTATATTACCTTGCTCGGTTCGCAGTTCTGGGAAAAAATGGAAAGCACTCTCCAAGGCTCGTCAGTAGAGTAAACGGACAACGTATCGAACTGGTGGACGATTTCTGTTATTTGGGCTGTTTGCTGAAGAACGATGGTAGTTATGCAGCGGATATTCGACAACGATGTGCGAAAGCTACGTCTGCATTCAATTCTCTAACCAAGTGTTTGTGGTCTACCACCATCGCGAAGGAAGTCAAGTTGCGCGTCTACCTATCCGCTATTCGCCCTATCATGATGTACGGATCGGAGACGTGGGCAGCACCGAAAACGCAGATGGAAAGGTTGGATTGCACGGAGAGGAAGCTTTTTAGGCGTTTGCTTGGATATTTCTGGCCGCGTGTATGCCATAACGAAGACCTTTACAAGGAAATCGACGCAGTACATCAACGCTTGACACGAGGGAGGTGCCATCATCTCCTAACGCCATCTCAAGCAGCAATGGAAAGTCGACTTCGACTGCTCGGGCATATACTAAGAAGAACGCCGGATCGTCTCGTACAACACGCTTTAAAAATGCTTCCAAATCCTGTCTGGAAACGGCCACCTGGGCGTAGGCGAAAGTTCTGGACGGATGTGGTTAAAGAGGATTTAAAGTCACTCGGCATCGAAAGACAGTTCAGGCGCGATGTTTCGTTTCGCAGGAAATGGAATAGTGACAGCTGGATGGAATGTGTTCAAATTGTGGCTGAAGACCGTGAAAAATGGACACGGCTGACTACTAGGACGGCACACCTCGGTGAAGATGCGGAATGACCGCGTCAGGCGAAAGCCAACCGATTAAGTCAAAGTAAGTCATTATTATTATTATTATTATTATTATTACAATATCAGCGACTACAGAGGAAAAAAAGATATCTACTGGAAAGCCTTCGAAATCAATTGTAACATCTCGCACTATTCAGCCCGCGGCGCAATCGCACGCGACTGACGGCGCTCGTCTCTCTGAGCCCATTGTGGTTGCCTCAGAGATTACTAGAGCGTAGTCAGCTGTTGAGA
This sequence comes from Aplectana chamaeleonis, assembly GCA_029168955.1. NCBI lineage: Eukaryota > Metazoa > Nematoda > Chromadorea > Rhabditida > Cosmocercidae > Aplectana > Aplectana chamaeleonis. The sequence goes on from JAPDOI010000054.1 coordinate 2,027,137, forward strand.
GAATCTGGAGAGAAAATAAAAAAACAGTTAAAGCTAAGTCATAAGTAAGGTAGTGATGCACTACAGCAAAGAAAATTGAAACCCTTCAATGAAGTGATAGCAGCGTGACATTTTAAACACTAGCAGATCTTGAAAAAAGCTGCACACCTGAGGACAATGAATTGTTTTCTTCACTAACCCTAATACTTGGAAACAAATATCGTTTTACTTTGTAATTTTAGAAAGCGATAAAAAAGGTCCACCCAGCTGGTATTCATTGAATAACATGAACACGGACCCTTCGAAATTGTGCACAAAAATACGGATGATAATATTAGGAGCTCCGCGATAAGCTGAAAAAAAAACCTGCGTCCTTACAAAACTCCAGCCACCCATCCCAGAATTACGAGCTAAATAAGAACAAAAACAGTCGCACAAACGTTGTTTTTTTCTGGAGAATCAACTGTAAGTATCATGAAAACTCACAAAGAATAAAATTCTTTTGAATTAGAGATTCTCTCGATGTCCTCGGTCCAACTCTGTTTGATGAGCTAGATTTGCGGTCGGTCGCTGCACCCGACGCAGCGAGCGAAGAACGCGAATATCTATAACAAGTAGGAGAGGGTAAGATTCATCTTTCATGGAACATTCATCCTTTGAGCCAATTCGAACTTTACAATAGCGCACAGACTTTGTCAAAACGAGATTCTCAAGGTTTCTTCGCGAGACGAACATAAACTATCATCAATACCAAATTCTCACCGAAGGAAACCAACAGGGCTGAAGCACGGGTTAAATAATGTTTTAACATATTTGGAAGCTGACAGGCAAGTTTTTTTGAGAAAAAAAAAAGATTTCTTCCACGAAAATTGGACCCCTAAGGAAACATTCATCTTATAGCCGCCAAGCAAACTAATCACACCTTACTTTCCAATCTTGTCTCCACCTTCAGCGAATCAGAGGTGCCGAAATGATAATTGTTCAGGAAATACACCCGGAATACCTAAGTATGCGAGAATCGTTTCAAAAACCACTCGTTTCAAACCCTAAGGTTATTCGGTACAGGATCAATGGTGCTATAAATTTCTATACTTAGTATTAACCAACCATCATTTCCAAATCATTTCAGTCACGTCTTCAGAACCCTTACACAACCCCAACGACGATATCCACACGTTTTTTGAATCCCTACGCACTTTTCTCGATGTTACGCGCACTTTTCCTGAAGCCCCGCCCACTTTCAAAAACATTTTATTCACGTCTGCAAAACCCTTAGGCCTATGGTACACTTTGTCGCTGTAATGAGCGACAGGCATGCAATCTGACACAAATCGTGGCGGGACCCGCATCGGAGCAACGGCAACGGTCGTCGTAGGAACAGATGTCGCGTGTGGGTCGCAGCGACGTGTCGCGAAGGGCTGACATACTACAAATGTGTCATAGCCTGTCGCTACCACTGTCGCTGTCGCTGTTCAGTGCACTGCGACAGCGACAGATTTAAAGGACGGGAGGCGGTCGCTGTCGCTGTGCAGAGCGACGCTACCGTGTGTCGCAAAAGTATACCATACCCCTTAAACAACCCCAACAACGATATCCACACGTTTTTCGAATCCCTACGCACTTTTCTCGATGTTGTGCGCACTCATTCTCAAGCCCCGCCCACTTTTCACCATTTTCCACTCACGTCCACAAGCTTTCCAAAATGTTGTTCACTTATCTGAATCCCTATACCCCCTAAACGAAAATCTACCCACGTCTCCGACAGCCCTGCGGTCGGCACCCTTTTCTGAAATGTATATTTCTATAACTTTGTTAAAATACTGCAGGTAAACACGGAAACAAGTCAAACCATCGCATAATCAACTGCAACTATGTGGCATAAAGTCTAGCAAGAGAAAAGAAAGAGAAAAACATCAGCCAAACAAGATAACGTAAACACTGGAGCGAAAAATTGAGAGAATAGACGTGGAGTCAAATGCGTCCTTGGCCCCTGCACACCAAGCATTTTTCCTCACGTCTGCGCGCGGTCGGTCCTAAAGTTGCGCGGTTCCTGCCCGCTTTGCTAAGTTGCTCGCGGTCCGAATGGAAAGAGGTGAGAAACTTGAAGACAGCAAAAGCGGTCGGAACGCTCGCAACTATTTAAGATAGTACTGACCGCGTGCTTTGCGCGGGATCAGCCGTATTCTGTTTTTTGCGCGCGGTCGAAACGGTTCCTGCGTGCGGTCGGTACTAAGGGCGAAAACTTGCGCGGGGTCAGTCCTATTTTCTGTCCGAGGATGTTGAAAGCACATGGTGCGGTTGCGGCCTTACACTAAAACTACGGTGGAAGAAGCCTAATTTCATTATCGATCGACAGCACAGTTGATTTTTGGGGTGAGTTACCGTTTTTCTTTTTTTTTCTTGTTTACTTCGGCATAACTTATGTTTCTGACCTTTATAATATTACGAATAGGAGCTTTTCGTGGTGTGCGAGAGGAATTTGCCGTTTTTTTCGATGTCAAAACAGAATTTAAAAAACACTTCGAAGCCCGAACGAACCGCTAATTTCCCTCACGCACTAAGAATAGCCCCTATTCGCAATATTTAAACAGTCAGAAACAAAATTAATGCCGAAACAAACAAGAAAAACCGTAACTTACGGAGAAAATCAACTGTGCTGTCGATCGATAATGAAGTTAGGCGTCTTCCACCGTAGTTTTAGTGTGTGACCGCAACCGCATCATCTCCTTTTAACACTGCCTCAGATACTCGAGGGGGGCAAACCCTACTTCCACCAGGACGGTAGCCTTCCTTCCATGACAAGGCTGGCGTACCTGTGGAACGAGGCTGACGCCCCCATCATCTCTTCGCGGCGGGACCATCCTACCGCGGTTCTCACCCGCAGTGGTTACGCGGGCAGCCCAAAGCCAATATTTAGGCACCCTAGGATTTGCGTCGTTTTCATCGCTTCCTCGCCGTTCAGGACGATTTCCATTCTAACTAGACTAGCAAAGCGCTTGGGAACTACTAGTATCTATTATAACTACTAATATGGAAAATACTAAGGAACTACTAATATCTTTAATGGTAGTTTACAAAAATATTCACAGTCGTACAAAGTGAGGCTGCTCCCACAAGCTTCTTAGTTTCCGTTTCACTGTAAAGTAACCTTTAGTAACACACATTGAGTCTTTGTTTACGAAAATCGTTAAAACCGATGAATAAATAGTCTGTGGAAACCAGCTCAAGTAAATAAAAATCGCAACTTCCACTGTTCAGATGTCAACACAAAAGAATAATAGGAATGTAGCAGATCTACGAAAAAGGAAAAACAATATGTAGAGCATAAAGATGCGAGTGTATGCCGAAATTCCGCGGGTTCAACACTGCCTTCCCATTCCAGTAGTTCCTCGTGTCGTCCCAAAGTTACCTACGCAGTCCTGCAATAAAGACTATCTTCATCAGAAAGACTGGAAAGCAAACCTCACTGCAAAGGAAACTAACTTCTCAGCTGTCCAATCGCATCCACTATTAACGACGGCGCACTTGTCATCGCGCACATCGTCCCTAAAAATCAAAGTTTCAAGTGGTGGTTAAGTGCTGTGAAGGAACGGTACAAAAATACCTAGTGACGAGCTGATGGCTTCACGAATCCGTCTTCCACGTAGCTACGTCGGATCGTTTCTAGAGGTGGCCTTCTTTCATCTCGGTAAGACGACGGAGATCCCATAAACAAAAACATATCGGAAGGTGGAATAGTGCCCTGAAGACAATGCAAATGAATGGTTAAACAAATCTACTGAGAGGAGAAAACAGAATTTTGATTCGGAGTTGTGAAAGCAGAAGAAGAATAATGAAGTGGTGAAACAAATGACGAAAACGAGGGTTGAGATTGTGCGCTCCACCGTTGAAAACCTGCTCGAATCCCAACGGTCGCGTCGCGGTGCAGAGGGCTGGCTCAACGGTGGTCGGAGGGACGTCCCTCTCAAGTCTCCGCCCACAATTACGGTTCAAGGCTGACCCCCTTGTGCGAAAATGAACGAGGCTAGCCCCCTCGAGTGCCTGAGGCGGTCAACTGTGGTGAATATTTAGAATTCGATAAAATATTTATTGAATCGCCCCCTATGGGAGCTCAGAATCATTCGTGGAAGACTGAACATCTGATCCCTTCGAGAACTAACTTAAGCACCAAAGCAGATTTGCGCAAATTCTTCAATGGGGAGAATTTCGCATTTTTTTTAAATTGCAACTTCTGCTTTTTCGTTTGTACGGGAAGACTATAAGGCTTCAAATGTCATTGTGGTTTGTACCGCAAGGCAATGTTGAAACTAGTTCTAAAGGACAGAAATGACCAAAGGTACAAATTTATTAAATTTCAAAAGATATCATCAATTACGATCCGAACCGTTACCTCGGTGGGTACAAATGTCGCATCAAGCTTGGCAGATTTGGTGGTTTTACTGAAAAAGGATAGAAGCACTCAACCCTGATCAGTACTAAAGATTTCCATTAATATCTGACATATAACTCGAAAACCATAAGGTTTCTCTCGAAGTGGAGAAGGACATGTCATAGAGAATGGTTAATGCTTTCGAAAAGTGTATCACACTTGGCCAAAAGATCGAACCTGAAAGTTTGAAAAGTCGACCAATTCGAGTGGCGGGGAACTTTCGCTACAACCTAATGTTCTCTTGAAGTTTTCCCATCTGAGGGCATCGGAGATTTTTTCGAATGATGGAGCGTTCAACTAACTGGTGTTTGAAAATATCGAATAATCGAATAGTCGAATGACTCGATGTCGACTGTTTCAGTCATGCCAAGAATTGATGACCCGACTCGACATAAGTATAGCTCACGGTAGCTTGGTCAAAGTCGCCTCAGAACTTTTCTGCGGGGGCTATGTATGTATGCCAGGTGGCGAACACGAATTTGACGGTAATTTATTTATTTATTTGTTCATTTATTTATTTATCAACCATATTTATTCATTTATTTGTTTATTTATTTATTTAATTATTTATTTATTTATTTAGTTATTTATTTATTTGTTTCATTGATTATTTACCTATTTATTTATTTATTTATTTATTTATTTATTTATTTATTTATTTATTAATTTATTTATTTACTTATTTATTTATTTATTTATTCTACGCCGTTGTCGAGGTGCTCAAAAACTACAAAACAGTAGGTTAAAAACATGGAATGATTACAAAAAACAAACAAAAACTTAGCGCAACGCTCCAACGGCCGATCACAAGACCATTATTCTGATTAGAGAATAATCTATTAGGGTGAGTCATAAGTTCTTAGAATTTTTCAAAAATTCATATTAATTCGCGCGCGAATAGATCAAATGCCACTCGTGCGCGGTTGTTTGCTATGTAGATCAAACCTCGTTCATCAATACCTGCCAGCCCTCGAAACGCCATTCGTGGCTCAGTAAAATGTCGGAAAAAGAGCACGCTCGCGTACTAATTCTTCACTACTTCGAGAGAGGTTTCACAGCTGCTCAAACTGTTAAGGAAATAAGGGCCAACGAAGGAAGGTATAGAATTGCTGCCAGTACTGGGTACAACTGGTATAAAAAGTTTCGCTCCGGCAGCTGCTCTCTGAAGGACAAGCCGAGATGTGGAAGGCCACGAATTCACGACCCCACGTTGGCGGCGAATGAGCTGGAGAAAAACCCGCACCTTCACAGCAGAGGTCTCGCCCAGCTTACTGGGAGTTCGCAGTCGACCGCAGTTCGCCAGCTACACAATATGGGACTGAGACCGATAAAGCCGTCCGTGATTCCTCACACTTTATCCGACACCGACAGGAATCGCAGGATGGCCATTTGTCAAGAACTACTGAAACGGCACCACAAAGGAAGTTTTTTTGGTCGCATCATTACATGTGATGAGAAGTGGTGCTACTATAACAATCCTGACCTGTCTGTGCAATGGGTTAAGCCCTTTGAGTCGCCAGATCCTATGCAACGTCGGGATATCCAAGGAAAAAAGAGTCTACTGACCGTTTTTTGGTCCACTGATGGAGTTGTGTTCTAGAAATTACCTTCGCCAGGAAAGACTATAGACGCTGACTACGTCTGCCAAGAACTAGAGGAAATGGTCACCAACGCGGAGAAAAATGGACGAAGACGTGACCAGATCCTACTGCTCTGGGACAACTGCCGCCCACACATAGCGAAAAAAACTCAAGAAAAATTGAAGGAGCTGCAGTTGGAAACTCTCCCTCATCCAGCATACAGTCCAGATATTGCTCCATCGGACTACCATTTATTCAGAAGCCTCGAACACTGGTTGAGGAGAAAGCAGCTTAAGACCGAAGAGCACTTGAGGACCGAGTTGGACGCTTTTTTTGCATCGAAGCAGCGCTCATTCTACGACTACGGTATTCGAAGTCTCGCTCGTCGTTGGCAGAAAGTTGTTCGTTGTAATGGCTCTTACTTTGAATAAATTTGTTACCTTGTGTTTAAGAAAAAAATAAAAATTAAAAATTCCAAGAACTTTTTGACTCACCCTAATAAAAGGCGACAGTACCTAAAGTTAGGAGCCATTACAGGTTGTGGGGAAGTCAGGAACAAAAAAAAACCGAAGTAGTGTTTGTCGATTTCCGAAATACTAAGGTAAGTTTCGCCAGCTAAAGGACATTTTACCCACTGTAGTCAACACTGAAATCTTGAACCTTTACAAACGAACCAGAGCACCCTGAATTACTCCTACAATACCCGCACTAATTTTCTCAGAAAAGCCGCAAAAGTCGCGGAATCGCGACTTTTGCAACTTTTCGTCATAACTTGGCTCAAAGTGCTCCAACTGAGCTCTGGAGGATATATTTCGAATCAGCATCGCGAGCTCTTTCTTTTGAGCATGCACATGTCTTACGGTCAGACAAGGCATATAGGGCTTACACAATCAATCGAGTTGGCGAAAGTAAAAGTCAAGTAATTTGTGGTTTTTCGACATAATTTCACGTCCACCTCAACAGTGTAAACGATATAGACAGCAGGTACTTAAGCTGTCCGCGGCTGACCGACCGTTTCTGCAAAGTTTCAGATTTTTGCATTTTCAAACCCGAATATTTTTGCCATTTCCCGAGCTACAAGCCTCCTTTTGCTTAGATTTACAGGCAGTAGCTATACTTTCCGTCAAATGTGTCTGAATCTCTCCATAAGAGAAGCTCGGAGACAATTTATATCGCGAAATGAGGATCCCAGCCATGTCCAATGGGTGACGTCTATCTAAGGAGGCCAGGAGTTACTGCTGGTAGCCTTTGTAGCTCCTCGCAGCTCACGATTGACATATAGTTTTGAAAACCAGAAAATATTTTTTGCGATCCATTCTTTCTAACCCGGATTGTTATTATCACAGATTTTTCTTCGTTTTCTGAGGCCTCGCTAGCCACGGTCAGCCACCGTAAAACATTTAGAACCTTCGTGATGAGGGCTTCCCGATGGTATAATGTTTGTTAAGGTTCAAACTCAAACAAAAAGGTTCTCAGTCCGTCGTTCATATTCAAAGGAGTATAGTTGTACACGAACGAAATTTTCGAAAGACTTTTCGAAATTTTTTTCGTTCATTTTCGTTCGTTCGAAAAATCGTCGAACGAAATTTTTTTCAGATTCCGTTCGTTCGAAATTTCGTCGACCAAAATTTTCTTAAACTTCGTTCGTTCAAAATTTTTTGGAACGAAAATTTTTCAATTTGGTTCGTTCGGAATCCGATTTTTCGAATTTTTTTTTCAAAATTCCTTCGTTCGGAATTTTTTCGAACAAATTTCGAAAAAAATTTCGAAATTTCCGGTAAATTTCGAAAAAGGTTCGAAATTTTGGCGAATTTCGAAAAAATACGAAATTCCGAAAAGAATCGAAATTTCGATTAGTTTCGAATTTCGTTCGTTCTACCTCCGAAATTTCGAAACTTTTTCGAAATTCGTTTGTTCTAAATTTTTTCGAACGAAATTTTATCAATTTTCATTCGCTCGAAAAGATTTCGAACAAAACAATTCAGATTTTTGTTCGTTCGACATTTTTCTTCGAAATTTTTCTACTATACAAAGGAGCGATTTGCTGCCGGTCCCTCGCTTTGCTCTCTGCTTCCCCGCGCCCTGTTTCGGAGATGTCGAAATCTTCGCGCTGCAGTGTCTCGCATGCATCCCTCAGTAAGCGAAGTACCCTGAGATTGATTGATTTCCGGCAGCCGAAGTGGACTCGGGGTACTAGCGGGAAGACGGCGTTGGTGAATGCAGGAAGAACGAGTACTGGGAAGAAGGAATTAGACAATATGGATGATCCTTTGGTTACGAAGGACAAGAACTGGATTGGAGAGGAGTTTACCTTGTACGTGGTCTAATTGCTAAATATCGAGGGCTCGAATTTAATGAAGAGAATTGTACTGTACGGGTGGTTCTCAAATCTTCTCATCAATCTGACTGCCGCGTTGCATCACAACGCGTTGCGGTCGATGTCATGCAATGTCACTCCCCGCGGTCATTCAAAGGCATTTATGAGCTACGCAAATGGAATCATTCAGACTTTGATAGAATTCTATTTGAAATCCTTCTGAATCATTGCGACAAATAGCATGAATCGCTGAAATCTCCCAAAGCCCCGTTTTATCGTAGAAGCTGAGTCGCGGAATTCTTCCTGCGAACGCGACGCAACCGCTCGCGCGTAATTCTGGGTTCAAAATAGAGCGTTTTTTTAGTTTTTTGCATCTATGAATCTCAATTTTCTGCTCCTTCAGACAGCCGCGCTGCACCGCAACGCGGAGCGGTCGAGTTTATGCAACAACGCTCCGCGCGATTACTTTTCTTAGTCGGGTACTAGTGGCCACTCAATCTAGATCTATCACACATCAGTCAACATTAAGACTGAGCCGCAAGCGGCTTGTCGCACACGCGACGCAACCGCTCGCGCGTACTTCTGGGTTCAAAATAGAGCGTTTTTTTAGATTTTTTGAATCTATGAATCTCAATTTTCTGCTCCTTCGGACAGCCGCGCTGCACCGCAACGCGGCGCGGTCGAGTTTATGAAACAACGCTCCGCGCGGTTACTTTTCTTATTCGTCTATTAATGGTCACTCAATCCAGATCTATCACACATCAGTCAACATTAAGACTGAGCCGCACGCGGCTTGTCGCACACGCGACGCAACCGCTCGCGCGTACTTCTGGGTTCAAAATAGAGCGTTTTTTTGTTTTCTCCATCTTTGAATCCCGATTTTCTGCTACTTCGGACAGCAGCGCAGCACCGCAACGCGGCGCGATCGCGTTTATGCAACAACGCTCCGCGCGGCTACTTTTCTCATTCGTCTATTAATGGTCACTCAATCCAGATCTATCACACATCAGTCAACATTAAGACTGAGCCGCACGCGGCTTCTCGCACACGCGACGCAGCCGCTTACTCGGAGTTACGCAAACGACTACTGGAGTAACCCTTTATCCGAACAAACATCAAAACCGTGAATAGTCAAAGTACGTTCTAGAACGAATTCTCATTAAAATCGAAGACGTCGTCACTACGTGCTGGGGAAGGCGTTCCCTGAGCGAAGCGACCTTGAGCGACTTAGAGCCAAGTTATGACGAAAAGTCGCAAAAGTTCGCGACTTTTGCGGCTTTTTTGAGAAAATTAGTGCGGGTATTGAAAAAATTTTGAAAAAAATTTCGAAAAATCGGATTCCGAACGAACCAAATTGAAAAATTTTCGTTCCAAAAAATTTTGAACGAACGAAATGTGAAAAAAAATTTGTTCGACGAAATTTCGAACGAACGGAATCTGAAAAAATTTCGTTCGGCGAATTTTCGAACGAACGAAAACGAACGAAAAAAAAATTCGAAAAGTCTCGAAAATTTTTCGAAAAATTCGTTCGTGTACAACTACACTCCTTTGGGTATGAACGACGGACTGAGAACCTTTTTGTTTGAGTTTGAACCTTAGCAAACATTATACCATTGGAAAGCCCTCATCACGAAGATTCTAAATGTCTTACGGTGGCTGACCGTGGCTAGCGAGTTCTCAGAAAACGAAGAAAAATCTGTGATAATAACAATCCGGGTTAGAAAGAATGGATCGCAAAAAATATTTTCTGGTTTTCAAAACTATATGTCAATCGTGAGCTGCGAGGAGCTACAAAGGCTACCAGCAGTAACTCCTGGCCTCCTTAGAAAGACGTCACCCATTGGACATGGCTGGGATCCACATTTCGCTATATAAATTGTCTCCGAGCTTCTCTTATGGAGAGATTCAGACACGTTTGATGGAAAGCATTGCTACTGCCTGTATATCTTAGCAAAAGGAGGCTTGTGGCTCGGTAAATGGCAAAAATATTCGGGTTTGAAAATGCGAAAACCTGAAACTTTGTAGAAAAGGTCGGTCAGCCGCGGACAGCTTGAGTACCTGCTGTCTATATCGTTTACACTGTTGAGGAGACGTGAAATTATGTCGAAAAACCACAAAATACTTGACTTTTCCTTTCGCCAACTCGATTGATTGTGTAAGCCCTATATGCCTTCTTTGCCCGTAAGACATGTGCATGCTCAAAAGAAAGAACTCGCGATGCTGATTCGAAATATGTCCTCCAGAGCTCAGTTGGAGCACTTTGAGCCAAGTTATGACGAAAAGTCGCATAAGTCGCGATTTCGAGACTTTTGCGGCTTTTCTGAGAAAATTAGTGCGGGTATTGTACATACAAGTGTTAGACAGAATCGGGAAAATTTTCCATAACATTCTAAAAATTGGTCTTTGGGCACCCCAATGTGTCTTACCGCGAAGCTTTGAAGGACGCTCATGACTTTATTTAGAGCCATTCTAGGTTGCTGCAAAGCGCATATTCAGATTCGCCTTCCAAGAATATTCCTAGAAAAGTACGTTTCATTTGGAATGGCCGATTTGACTGAAAGGAGTTCCCTTGTCAGAGTTACTAGTACACATCGTACATATGTGCTATGTAATGGTGCCGACCAAAAACTTGGCAAATTTTCTCCATCTGGTCTAGGGACAGATTATTTTTCCAGGCTCCACTGAATGAGCCTCACACGGCTTTATCACGGCTCACAAGTGTTCCACCTCACCGCTTATTAGACAGGGCGAACTCAGGTATTTCAAGTGAAAACTTTCGTCCTTCACCTAGAAATTTGATTTTTACTCAGTGATGTCATGAATAATCATATTTTAGAAGCGATGCTCAATCCACCGAAAACTACACTTCAGTCTCAAATCGACGGAAAATCTTTGCAGAATACGGAAAACCAGCGTCTCCAGGGAGCTCCTTTTGTGCAAACCGCACAAAATAACATTCAATCAACTCTATCAGAAATTTCAAATGGTTCAGTTCTACAATCAGATGTCAGGGCAACGGCGTCACCGGAACCGGGTATGGACTCTTGTGGTCGCCTTTGTCCATTAAAGGTAGTGTTCACGATAAAAATCGTTTTTTTGTTTTTCCGCCTATCTTGAAAACGGTCACATGCTGATTTCAATGATGTCCCTGGAATCGTACAAGACCCCCTGGAAATGGAGTTATGGCCCCTCAAATATCAGCTAGCGAAGCATTGTAGACGAGTTTTCTGAGGCTTGGAACTTCCGTCTTTTGCCGATGTATGCGAGCTGACGTGAGTAAAAAGAAAAGTCGAGAATCAAGGAAGGAACGGGGCCAATAATCGGAAACCATCGCTCATCTCACGATTTCAAGCTTTCATTCGTTCACGTAGGTGGGCGGGCAATGCGCTTTTGGGGTTTGCCTTGCGCTCAAAGTGGCAAATTCTGGCTCTTTTGGGGCTCTCCCTGACTCGTTTTCATGCGTTCTTTCGACGTTAACGTTACAGAGTATCCCTCCACTACCCATTCCTTGTGGAATTTCAAACACTTTTTTCATCGTGAACACTGCCTTTAATTGTTTTCGATATCAACCTAGATGTGTTTTGTCTTGGTTCAGGAACTTCGAAGAATCATTCGGAAGCTAAACTCCCCTCTCAACTAGATAAAATGCTCAAACATGAGAAAGAAGAGAACCATGCGCTCAAGATTCCTCTCTTACCATCATCGCTGGGTGAAGTTCAGTCTTCTCTGAGAGATCTTTCGAATAGCCCGCTTCTTCGCTCGTTAAGTGTGACAACGACTCCGAGTGCTCTGCCAGGTATACGCCCTTGAATCAGTAGACTGAACAGATAAATTCCTTGGATTGTTAAAGGCAGCATACACGCTAAAAATTATATCGCTCTTATGAAATCGAAGGTTTGTAGCTTGCAGTTTGGAAAACTCACAAGAAAAAACGGCGAGGGCTCGATTTAAATAGAGAAATAGCAGCTTGTTTTCTTGTGTTGGAGAGCGAGTGGACGAGTTACATCGCAGCGTGCCAGCTCGGTTGAAATAACGAAGCAAGCGGCAAAGTGGGTAATAGACTGCCACGGCCTGTACTGGAACGTTCACGTCCTTGGAAACATCAACACTGAGCCAGAGTGACCGTATTCGAGAAAATCATTCGGACGAGTTTGCACTAAAAGGGGGAACAACAAAAGTGATGGGGGTGGTCGTCTTGTGGCGCCAAACAATGAGGAGAGTGAGCGGATCGGAGGGAAGGGCTAGGCACTGCTATTGGTCGGCGCCACTTCGGTAACCAATGGCGCTGCTTAGTCCTTCCCTCTAATCCGCCCAATCTTATCACAGTTTGGCGCCACAAGACGACAACCCAAGTGATGGGCGGTGCCTGCTTGTTTTGGTGTTTAATAAGGCCTAAACACGGTAGCTTCGACTCGCCTTTGACGCTTCCAGTGTCGTGAATATTCCAGTAGGAGCTGAATGACCCCACTAAAGTCGCTAACCCAACCGGTTTTTCCGGAGTGAACACAGTCTCTAAAGGCAGCATATACTTTCGCAACAGAGGTCCAGATAGGGACATCAGATGGGCCGTAGGCTCCTTATAGTGCGCTCTTGTCGATGCAAGCGTCAAAAACGAGTTAAATTTATTATATTTGGGTCTTACTGAGCCAGTGAAACAAGCCGTCTCCACCCACTTTTTTACGATTCCCGCAAGCAATACAATCTCGTCTAAATTCATTTCTCGAATACCGTCACTTTGACTAGTTTTTGAAGTTTCCTACGGCGTAAGCTTTCTAGAATAGGCCGTAAGGGTCTATTAGCCTCGCTATCCCTAGCATTTCATCGCTAGCTTCTCTATTTCAACAAAGCTCGGAAGGTGCAGTGTAACTCGTCCGATTTAATTCCAATGGAGAAAACTGAAAACATGATGCATGTTATATAAAGTGTAAGATATTTGAGAGATTTATGTATTTTCCCTTTATATGACATTAAAAATTCCTTTTATTGCATGTATCCTACACTTACATCATATGTGACTTACACTTATATTTCATGTCACCTGATTACGCGACTTGGGAGCTGAAATTACAAGCTCGATGTTTCAGCGTTGGAGCTGCAAGTATTGGGTTGCTGCTTCAGGTACGAAAGAGTGAGCTTCAAGCTCGCTGGCACGCACCAGAGGCTTGAAACTTGCTGCTACTTAACTGAAGAAACAAGCTTGAAGCTCACTGCCACATATATGAAGAGTCTAGTCGAGCGCGCATTGAATATGGTATGTCGATCCCTCTAATCCTCCCCACTGTTGTCAGGGACCATGAGGAATGAGGGATCAACGGGTCGACCAGGGTGAGTGACCACGCGGTCGAATGTCTATCGAATGGACCTGAGCTCGGCTTCTGAACAAGTTACCTATGACTTTAATGTAAGTTGCGCGATGGCTTTGAGCAACTTACTCTGAACTCGAATGTAAATTGAAACTATATACGTGTAAATTTATATGATTTTCGATTAAAGTCACGTGTAACTTGCCCTAATGTTACACGTAACTTACACAGCATCGCGAGTAACTTGCATTGTTGTTACATGTAACTTGACACTGACCCACGAGGCAGCAGGCACTCCAACACGCAACGCGGCCGGCACGCCGACACGCAACACGGCTGCCTCGCCGAGTGCCACATGGAGCCGCCAGCTGTTGGACGGTGCCTCCAGCCGTTGGGCGGAACCAAACACCTCTAACAGGGTAATTGATCTAACGAAAATGTCGACATCTGAGTATTGCCTCAAGTGTGCGTCGTATAGCAGCCCTTGGAAAAGACCTGATACGTCACAGACAAATTCTAAAAATGTGTGTTACACGCAATATCTCATGTAACATACCCGTAAACAGTCTAAGGCCCCGGTCATAGTCGGCCGATAAGCTGTAGCCACCCTGGTCGATTCGTATGCAATGCACTGCCACTCAGGTCGAAAAATCCCCCCGATGTGTCCGGAGTGCACCCGCCCGCTGCGTCCTGTTCCGTCCGTGTCCTTCCCGGTCGATAAGTATGCAATACATTGGTCTAGACACCCCTCGATGTGCCCGTCGTGCACCGTCCGCAGTGCTCTTGAGTGCGCCAGCCTAATCGATACACGTACAGCCGACCACTAGAGACGGGGGAGGACGGCGCAGGCCGGCTTTCTTCCGACTATGGCGGGGGCCTAATGACATACCCTCGATGCCTGAGCAGCTCGCAGGGAGGAGCTTGGCCGCCCGGTGCCTGCATTGCGGTCCGTTTTCATAAGAAGTGGACACGTGGCCGTGTGGTGTTCCGGCCCCATCCCGGGCACCTGGTAATCGATGCGGTGCAGGGATGAGCGGAATAAAAATTCAAATTTTCGGAAAACGGTTTTCGGGTTTCGGAACAGAATTTTTTTTCTCGGTTTTCGAAAATCGGGTGCGAAACGCCCAAAAATGCGCGGAACTTCGGTTTTTGGAACGCGAAACGCGGAAACTTTCTAAAATCTCAGACTTCCCTAGTGTCTAATTGTCAGAAGTATATGTACATTGGATCCGACTCACTCATTTTCGGATATCCATCCGGATGAACTGAAATTTTCATGATTCAAAATCCGATTCACCGAAAAAACGTCAAAATCCGAATGATCCAAAATCCGAATCACCGAAAAAGTGTCAAAATCCGAATGATCCAGAATCCGATTCACCGGAAAAACGTCAAAATCCGAATGATCCAAAATCCGAATCACCGAAAAAGTGTCAAAATCCGAATGATCCAGAATCCGATTCACCGAAAAAACGTCAAAATCCGAATGATCCAAAATCCGAATCACCGAAAAAGTGTCAAAATCCGAATGATCCAGAATCCGATTCACCGAAAAAACGCCAGAATCCGTTTGATTCAAAATCTGAATCACCGAAATGTGCCATGAGTCGGATAATGATTCGGATACCGAGTATCCGAAAAATGTCCAGATTCGGATCGGATAATGAGTCGGATATTGGTATACTCTGTTTATCTTGAATTGCACAAAACACGGTCCGCCAATAGTCCTCTAACTGGCCCGCTAGTACCGTAGCGTACGTCCACGACGCGTGCTCGGCAGACCGGGGTGGCAGGTTGGGTGGCCGAGTGACGGCATTGACGAATCGATTGCTCTACACATCGGGTGCACACCCGGGTCTGCCGAGAACGCGTCGTGGACGTACACTGCGGTACTAGCGGACCAATTAGAGGACTATTGGCGGACCGTGTTTTGTGCAAATCAAGACACTGTGACTCAAACAAGCGTATCTTATGTCACGACTCGACATTCCATTCTACAGTAGCCATACAGGTGCGCAGTTACCCTCTATAAAGCGTCGTAATTCACATCATTCGAGGCGCGAGCGGCGAGCCAGACGCCTCGGCCTCCGTCTGCCCTACGCTCTCTCACTGTCTTTAACCTCCGCTCCACACCAGCACGCGTAGGCACCAAGTGAATTTCGCCTTTTTACAGTACACTGCAGACATCCAATTGGCGCGCATCGTAAAATTTACGCCGCATTTTCTGCGCATCATCAGCGCAGATTTTGCGCATAATTGGCATTGATTCTCTTGGTTTGAGTTGTCTGTGCGATTATAGGGCCTTTCAGAGTGGCGCCGCTGCGAAATTTGTGACGTCGCTCTCCAGAGCGAGAGAAAGGGCGTGACCATGACTGGTCGCCGAATCATATTTCTGTCTCTGCGTCTCTTACCTCTTCGCAGCCGTTTGTTCGATTGGAGAAAACAGTGTAATAGGGGAAATAATTATTTTTATAGAGAGTTTATGGACAGGTAATAACAAACTAACATTAACATATAGAAAGAAACTAAGGCGGGACGGCAGAGACAAAAATGGTCCAAATCATTTCCACCGCGCGACGTTGCTGCCGTCGCTGCTAGCTCGGGCACTCTGAAAGCGCGGTCGCCTCTCTCGACCCTCCTTGAAAAGTTTATTTTTACGCCCTCTACAACTTTCAAAAGACCGTTTTTCGAGACTCCATTTTGTGGTCAAAGTGGTCCCTTGTTAGGGGTATGGTATACTTTGCCGCTGTCATGACCGACAGGCATGCAATCTAGCAGTGCGGGACCTGCATCGTCGCTGTTGCTGTGTAGAGCGACGCGACTGTGTGTCGCAAAAATATACCATACCCCTTATAGCGCATTAAGAGTATGATTGCCTACCAAAAACCATGTGTATTGATTGAACGGGCAATCCTTTTTTAGTGGATTAGACAGTACCTGACGGGTATTTACGAATTCGATGTGAAGGATTGATACTCTTTTAGACTAATGCTTTAACATTACTCTCACTTTGAAGAGATTGTGAAAGGTGATCACATCTGTCTGGTTTGCAAATATTTCGCGATAAAGACGATTATCATTGA
This sequence comes from Aplectana chamaeleonis, assembly GCA_029168955.1. NCBI lineage: Eukaryota > Metazoa > Nematoda > Chromadorea > Rhabditida > Cosmocercidae > Aplectana > Aplectana chamaeleonis. Next base: position 2,043,828 of record JAPDOI010000054.1, read on the forward strand.
ATTCGTCTATCATAGTAAGGTAGAAAAATCTCTTTTTTTGAGGATTTTCACCAGACTATCAACTTTCAATAAACTTTTTGAATTATACCATCTTGTATCCGACCGGTTATCCGACTCGGATACTCGGATTCCGACTCACCGAAAAAAGGTTAAAATCCGAGTGATCCAAAATCCGAATAACCGAAAAAACGTAATTTTCGGATTGATCCGAGATCCGACTATCCGTCTCGCCTCCCTATCCGAGTGACTCGGATTATCCGATGTTGCTATTTTGAATCTATCCGTTTGAGTCGGATATCCGCGACCTTTGATTTTTCCGAGTTATCCGAAATCCGAGTATCCGAATTTTTCGGATTCGGATCCAATGTATAGTCAGAAGCACATTTGGGTAAAGGAATTAATATTTTAAAGAGATTCTGTCTTAATGAATTACCAACTATGCAACTTCAGTAGAACATCTGGATACATATAGAAATCGATCCCGAAAAATGCACAGATTTATGTGCTATACTTTCTATTATCCCCTAGAGAAAGAAAACGTCGTTGTCAGAACCAATGTGTGAGACCGAACAGTAGAGAATTTTCAATGATTTAGCTCTCTCGCAAAAGTAATGGTTTGGTGATGTCATATTTACGAGAAAATTGAGGTCAAAGGAGTCAAAAAATGTCCTGGAACATTTATAAAAAATATTCGGCTCACAATGACCTAGCGTAAACAAGAATTTGGGAATTGTAGTGAGTTGATTACAAATGCGTTTTGGTGGTCGAACATGGACCAATTATAGATAAGTAAATACAGACAAGGGACCGGATTCTACAAGGTTCTCTATTAAACTTATCAAAGCATAGTCAAGCACGATATGAATTGGAGCGCTGCGATTTCCCAGCTTCACTAGTGTTGACTGCCGTACAGTATCCTTGAAAATGTTTTACTACATACAGTACATACCCCGCTAAGTTTTGTAAAAACGGGGAGCATTTCCCAAACTTTGCAAAAGAAAACGTCTGTGGACCGAAGTTCACTGCAATCGCTTTGTTGTTGATTAAAATTGCTTTTGCGGTCGTTTCTCAAAAACGTCGCGTGCGGTAAAGTGCTGCGTAACTTTGAGTAGTAATTGCACAAGTAATAGGAGAGCAATCTCTGTGTTTTCTCCGTAAATAAGATGAAGGTGGAGCAATCTTAAGATCTGCGCAAGTTGAATTTTCGAACTCCTTCATTTATCGGTCTGGGGCTTTCGCTTCAGAAGTCAGATTGTTCAAGAAGCTTCCGAGCGTGTTTAATGAAGAATTTTGAGTACTAAACCTGCACAAATCTCGAGATTACCCCCTTTCATATAACTCACAAAGAATACATAGAGATTGCTCTTATATTACTTGGACAATTACTACTCAAAGTTTCGCCGCGCGCGACGCTTTTGAGAAACAATTACAAAAGCAATTTCACTCGAAAACAAAACGATTTTAGAGAACCTCAGCCCACAATGCACATTATTATGTAGGACTTTGAGCTGTGAATATGATGGCGTTTTCAGAATCCAGAGACGTCTTTATTCAAAAAAGTTATAAGCATCGGACGTTTTTTTGCCATTTTCTTGCCAAGTTTCGCTAGTGCTCCCCGTTTTTACAAAACTTCGCGCGGGTATTGTACTTTCATAGCACCTTTGATTTTGTTTCATTAAGTGGAACGGAGAAGCTTGTAAAATCCTATCTTTCGTCTTTTACTTTCGAAAAAGATCTATGATTGACCATCAATTCGTGTTTTTAATAATTTCCAGACATTTCCCAGTTGGCTTGTTACTTTAGGTTATCGTGCGCCAGAATGGTTTGTAAAATATTTCAAGACATTTTTTGACTTCCTTGACTTAATTTCTCGCAAATATGACATTGCCAAATCACTACTTTCGCCAGAGGGCCGAAACTCTAGAAAATCCCAGTATTTTTCTAGAAGAATCCCTTTCTGGCTTGACTTTTGCTGAGAGATTCAAATTTGGAAGAGTCGAAACCTCTGACAGCTTTTGCATTCGGTGAGTCTTGGAGCGTAAAACTGTTTCAAAGAAGGCACAATCCTGGGCGAAATCCTATCAGTGACGGTGCTGGTTTTCATTAGTTTCCATTTTTATGGGCGATGGAGCGTCGGGTGGCTCGTAATAACGTGCTTATATGTTTCTGAATGTCTTCGACCTCAATTTTGAAGTGCCGCTAAATTTGAGCTATCAACTATCAATAGAAGATTTGATGTAATGTCAAAACATTCAAATCAGTTCAGAGAAATCATCGGGGAAATTCTCAATAAGGACGAAGTCGCGATATTTTGTTCCGCATTTTCCGCGTTCCGCAGCACTTTCTGCGGTTTTCGGAAGGTGGAACGTGGAAGGTCAAAAACGCGCGAAACTGCGGGTTTCGGAACGCGAAACGCGGAGTTCCGCTCATCCCTGATGCGGTGACAGCCATCAGCGCATCGATTATCAGGTGCCCGGGCTGGGGCCGGAACACCACGCGGCTACTCGCTCGCCTCTTATCAAAACGAACCGCAACGCAGGCACCGGGGGCCAAGCTCCTCCCTGCGAGCTGCTCGGGCGTCGAAGGTACAACTTTCCACATCCTAAATAAGTTACAGGTGCAATAAAATAATGCATTAAACTTACGCGCGGGTACTTTATGTCACATGTAGATCAGCTCACACTGTGCGACATACTTACCATGTTGTAGGTCACATGTGGATTAAAGTTGTGAAGAAAAGTCGCAGGTAGCATGTCCGGAGTCCTTAGTTCGCATATGTAACTTGTTCGACAATTTCTGAGTATTCGACGCTCCGTATGCTGTCCACGTTTGAGATAGGTGTTCAACAAGGGCCCTTTGTTGCTGGGAGGATTTGAATGATGTTGCTGCGTTCGGCTGTTGACTTGCTTACTTGGATAGAGGTGATTTACATGTCACATAAATTGACCTTAGAAAGGTTGCAAGTTTATTGTCTTCGTATTTTATGTTACAATTATCTTGTTTTCAGCAATTAAATTTAAATTACATTCAAAATATCTCGAGGAATGCATGTTCCTCTCGACACTTGGCATGCTAGAGTGGGTCGGAGAGATCGCAAGTAACATACATATATGGTAAGGTCCGTGGCTTGTTTCCTCAGGAAAAAAACATTTAAAACCAAACTGCGGCTGGCGCGGCGGTTTAAATCTCACCAGCGGTTTTTCTTAAGGAAACAAGCCACGGACCTAACTATATAGACATAGACTGATATAACATCGACATGGATCGGGAAGAGACTCCGCGTTCACTGTTGAAGGCTGGCGCAAACTAGGTGTACCTATATTACAGCATATGGCACCGAGTTTGCTTCAACCTTCAACAGTGAACGTAAAGTCACTCCACGATCCTTGCCGACGTTATGTTATAAGTATATTCTTTCAGGCTTTTTATATCACATGTAACATGTTTTCATTTTTCTTGAAATAGAAAAAAACAGGCTATTTTTGCAGCAGCGTCACGTTTCCGTCTGGTATTTTGTCAGTTTCACTACTAGCTCGTGGTTCCCTCCTAGTCAGTAATTAGCTGATACTTTTAAGCCGCTGACAATCTGAGAATTCTCAAGAAGTAGTGCTGCTGCTTGATCCTTCAGCTTTGCTGGGGTGGTGGTCGTGATGTGCCCGAACTGTCTAATGGGCGGGTGAGACGGGGAGGAGCGAAGGGCTGTGATTGGCGATAGCCGTTTCTCACACAGTCCTTCGCCCTCTCCGCCTTTTTTGCTGTTTGTACACTACGACCACCACCCCGTCCGTTGCCTCATATTCGGTCTACGTGACGTTGAGTGGGAGCCCGAGTTGCACCTCACGATCACTCCAGACTTGCATTTGTTGCTCAAGATCGTGTTTGTCATACAGCATCAGCATCACATCGTTTGAAGGCGAACCTTATATTACTGATGCGCAGCATCCTAATTACCGCACAGATAGATGTTTGAACTACCTACGTAATCAATATCGATATATGTAACTGTCGACACTAATAAAGTCTGTCCGAATGAGTTTGTCAGCCCACGAGGCCGAAGTGCGTGTTGAGCTGCGGATGAAGGGGTTCTGTTCCTGAAGAATCTTCTCTTTACTGCAAACAGCTAACTATGTAGTGGCATCATTCACTATTTATTATCTAATACTCTTCTGTCATAATAATCATTTGCTGAGCTCCATCGAATGACAGTTCTATCCCATTTTGCAGAAAAACACTTTCTTATTCATTGTGCATAATTCGATTCGACTCTGAAGACCTTGGTTTTTGTCTTTTTCGTTTTGAAGTGATGGAGTTTGACTGCCCTGGAAAATGTTTTATCTCTTTTTCCGATTTCTTAATTTTTTATCTTCTCGAGATGCTCATTATCGAAAACCCCCTTTTTACTTATGGCTTTGATTCAGTATTGTGAAAATGTAGAGAAAAACTAATGGAAAAGTTCTGGTAATCGATTAGGTAGAATTCATATGAACAGTGCGTATCATAATTATAGCAACACACTAAAAGTTCTGAAATCAATGTCCACGCAAACTTGCTTCAACCGGAACTGTCACCATTCAACTCCGCGTGGCCAAAAACCTTTGTGAACAAAGTTTCACAGAAAACCATCAAGAAACATGATATATTTTGCATATAACTTTTAAATTCTTTGTATCATAATTATAGCAACACTTTCTATTGGATATGCTCCCTTGCTCAATTCTCAAAACATTTTCTGTTTCGAATATGATATGGATGGGGGTATGTATTATCAATGTAGTTCTATCATGCCAAACGAATCCGTTCTCCCTGAGGTCGAAAATGAACAGATTTTTGGCCTGGACAAGGCTAGTCCGAATATCAGGAGGATAGCGGAGCAACACCATCGTCAAGGCTCATTCATAGCAGGTCGCTTCGACTAGTCGCGGCACTGCCAACAGGTACAAAACCCGTCGCGGCAACAGATCTTGCACTGAGTCACGACGGGTTGGAACAGTTTGCAGTTTCAGTCACGATCGCCGAGCGTCTAGGGTATTTCATAGCTAGTCGAAGCGACCTGCTCGATTTTGTTAGGTCGCTTCGACTAGTCGCGTCGCTTGCATGATGGAAGCGATTCGTCTAGTCGAAGCGACTAGGCCGTAATCTTTCGTCACAACCTTGCGTATGTGGCGCGAAATTGCAGTTCACTCGCATAAAATACGGCATGTGAAAGGGAAAAAACGTGTATTTATCATACATTTAGGATAATAGAGATGAGAAAGTTCAATAAGGCTACCGAGAAATCACATTTCATGCAGAGCTTTCGGCAATTACTAACGTTAGTTGAAGTTTTATGTTGCTGTCCAAGCAAATTGCATCCCGTTGTCTTTTGAAGCCATGTTTTTGTTGGAAAACTATGCAAGACTAATTTATTTGGAAGATTAAGGCACCGAAGTCACAAAAAATCAGGAGGAATCAGCAAAAACGGAGAAAAAAAATGTTTTTTTAATTCCTGCGACGTTGTCCGCAATTGTCTGTATTATTTACCCCAAACTGCGGCCGCCTGAGCAACTCGAAATCAGTGGGCGAAGCGATTTGAAATCGCTTCGTCCAGCGATTTCAAATCGCGGCAGTTTTGTTGGTCGCTTCGACTTTAAGTCGATGCGACCAGCTATGAATGAGCCTTCACTTCACAGCTGTCTACCGATTTCTGCATGATCCTGAGTCACATGATCCAAAGGCACTGGCAGGCCCAGAAAGCTATCTGCTAATGAGCAACATCGAGTAGGACGGCTGGTATCCAACTCGACCATTTCGGAAAATCAGGTCCGCGCCGAATTTTCGATGTCAAAATCCAGAATGACCGCTAGGAGGGCGATTAACCGCAACCCAATTATAGAGCATTGTCGTATGTATGCTTCCAGCCAGCACCTCAAAGCACTGCCTAAGGCCACACGACTTCAGTGCGCTTTGAGGGACATGGCGACTGACTGGTCTAAGATGAGCTGAACTTGTTCTCAGGCTTCATCTGGGTGAAAATTGTGTTCAGGGGGTCTTCTCGGACAAGGAAATTTTGAGTTGTATGGAGCTGACGGGTACGCACACTACTGGCGGGATCTCAGCAAGGAGCCGCGGAAATTCGCCAAGCCGATTTTTGGTGGAGGCAGTCCCACGGTATTGTGTGGATTAGAAGGTGTTGCTATAATTATGATACAAAGACTTCAAAAGTTATATGCAAAATAGATCTTAGGCCGGATTCATCAAAACATTTTCCATGGTAAGTTAGCATTATCGGCTAACCGAAACCTTTATCAGTTATTTGCAGGCTTGCTGACTCACTAATAACGATCGCGGTTAGCCGATAACGCTAACTTACCATTGAAAATGCTTAGATGAATCCGGCCTCTTATTTCTTGATGGTTTTCTGTGAAATTTTGTGAGCAAAGGTTTTTGGGTACGCGGAGTTGAATGGTAACAGTGCCGATTGATGAAAGTTTGAGTGGACATTGATATAAGAGCTTTGAGTGTGTTGCTATAAATATGATACGCACTGTATTAAACGAATAATGAATAGGATCGCAGCTACAATACCCGCGCTAAACTTTGTAAAAACGGGGAGCTTTTGTCAAACTTGGCAAAAAAACGTCCGATGCTTGTAACTTTTGTGAACAAAGACGTTTTTGGATTCGGGAAATCATCATCATATTCACAGCTCAAATTCCTACATAATAAGGTACACTGTGGACCTGAATTCTCAAAATGGCTTGGTTTTCGAGTGAAATTGTTTTCGCGGTCGTTTCATAAAAACGTCGCGCGCGGCAAAGTGCGGCGAAACTTCGAGTAGTGATTTTAGAAGTAATAGAAGAGCCATATCTATGTTTTGTTTGTTAATTAGATGAAGGTGTGGCAATCTCGAAATCTGTGCAGACTGAATTTTCAAAATCCTTCCTTAGACACGCTCTCGGGAGCTTCCTGAAAAGTAGGACTTTTGTTGTGAAAGTTCCAGACCGATAAATGAAGGATTTCGAAAATTAATCTGCACTGTTCTCGATATAGCCCCACTTTTATCTAATTCACGAAGAAAACATGGAGATGGCTCTTTTATTACTTCTACAATTAGCGATCAAAGTTTCGCCTCACTTTGTCGAGCGCGACATTTTATGAAACGCCCGCAAAAACAATTTCACTCAAAAACAGAGCGGTTTTAGGGAACTTTGGTCCACAATGTACATTATTATGTAGGAATTCGAGCTGTGAACATGATTGCGTTTTTAGAAAGTCTTCATTAAAAATGTTACATGCATCGGACGCTTTTTTGCCAAGATTGGCAAATGCTCCCCGTTTTTACAAAACTTGGCGCTGCTATTGTACATACATACAATCCCGCTCGTGTCGTTCTATCATTTATCGTGCATGGGCGTCGGAGTACGTCGTTAGGCGTCGCTTTCACATGACTTCGTTGAGTGTGTTGCAATCACGAAATGGACGTCAGATTCGGAATCAGCATTGAAATTCTACTAGTGAGAGCATAAAATTCTGCAATATAAGTTAAGACAAGATTTCAGGGGGGGGGGTAACGATCTTGTTGTCGAAATGGGTTAGCGTACATATGAGAGCTGCGATACATGGGCTCTCGACGTTTTCTCGTGTTCAGTTTATTCATATATCACTTTTTGATCAATAATTGTGTGTGAGGAATGGCAAACTTATATTCCAGATTTTGTATTTTATAACTTACCAGAACAGCGAAAAGATTCAGTACAACCATAGAAGTTGTCTATTTACAAAATGTTGTTCATTCAGAGGCTATGCGGGACCTCCTTGAGACTCCCAGTCCGTCTCCACTGGACAGAAAATCCACAATGAGTGGCGAGGAGCCGCATCCTTTCAGGTGCAGTTTTGCTCTATCCTTATCTCAGAGGCAAAATGATTCGGACATTTGCTAAGATTTTCTTTCACTATTTTCATTTTCTCGTTTGTTTCCAGTAGGATGTGGTTCACCGGAGAAGAGCTTGCGGATGAATTCGATGTGTTACCCTCTTGTCAGAGAGAATGCGTAAGAAGTCTTCACGACGCGATGAAGGGTCTTTTGAAGACAGCCAACTACGTGGAGGAGTATAACAAAGTATGCAGGTGGGGCTACTAATGAAAATATCGTAAAGTTGGCTACACTAAAGAAGTCTAGTCATGCAAACCTCACGACAGGTAGCTTGCCAAGCAGATTAAGAAACAATAGAGATAGGAGTCCTGTCAAATTCACCCATTTGAAACGCTGCTGTAAACCTCTCCACCATTGGCATAACATTGAAGTTGGGTCACTAGGTATGGCAATTCACTGGCCATAGGAAGTGGTGCCTAATTTCTCGTTACCTCTACCAAGGGGCAATCTGATCCTCCCATCATTGCGCTCGCGCTAGCATTTTAAACTTTCTGCTATCTTGGCAGGTTCTTTACCCAGCAAATACTCCACTCTTTGTTTTCTTCTCAATCCATATCTAACAACAGTCACCGGAACACTTATATGTCAAAAGTTATCACAAGGCAGCTGAGTTGAGCGCAAAACTCAGATGCCAGGCAGGACTCGAACCTGCATTGCACGCTTTCTGGGCGAGCTGTCAAAAGTTCAGAAACTTCTAAATTTGAAGGCAGCACACTTGCCTAAAATAAAGGCTTGCGCTTTTGGAAACGTCAAAAAAAAAACACAGGATTTTGAAAACCCAGTCGGTCATGTTTGTATTAAAGGCAGTGTTCACGATGAATATAGCACTTGAGTTCGACCCGAAAATGAGATTGCTTGTATGTGAGGTAACTAATTATGAAGAAACAGCGAAGAAAATGATCAGAATATGCTAAAATAACGGTTTCTAACTTTCAGGGCGTGGTCGAGAAACATGGGCTTAGCTGATTTCCGTAAGCACGCGCTTATCGCGAAAATCGCGCGAATAGATCAGGCTGGACGCGGCAGATTTGCTTGGCAATTTGCCATCGAAATGTGGGCATCGCCACAAGCTCGTCCGAATAGGGGGGTAGGTAGGCGCAACGGGATATCTTTCAATGCAGGTTTTTATCGATTGCTGGCCCGTTTTCGCTGCTTTCTTCGACCATATCCTCAACAGCATCTCCAAACTTAGTGTTTCACACTGAAACCTCGCGAGCGAGATTTATCGTGGACACTGCCTTTGATAGGCGCAGTCTCGCACAAATGTTGGCCTCATACAACAACATACTGCGTGCGCTTGCTGGCTCTGCTTTGGGCAGCACCAAGTAAGTCCTATTTACGCGCAGAGGCCGAATTCCTCAATCCCTGTTTTCCGTTTATAGAGTTTTGATTCTCGTTTATAATCTTCCGCAATACCCAGGAAAGTGCGGATGATTATACCCTGCTGCGACCTTATACCCGGGGTATAATCGTTGGAGAATCCGGCCTCGGATCCTCAGGAACGCGCTGAGTACTACACTCGCATCAAGACAGGATCACCGGTCGGGCTACGAGGATGGTATTGAAGAAAGGGGGAGGAGTTCCCGCAGTATATCCGGCCCTGAGTGCCCTATATGTATGCTGCCGATATGCATTCGTGGCTAGCAGCAGTCTACCATCATATTTCCTGGAGCCTCATCACCTCCTCTGCAGCATATGCTGCTTTGAGTGTAGCATATTCTGCTGCAATGGGTTTTTGGCTTTTAGGCGCATGACAGCATATGCTGCGAATCCTCGCAGCATATGGTGCTGCAATGGATTATATTCCACTATATTTTCACCAGTTTTTAATTGCTATTATTATTTTATTACCCATATCACCCTACGTTCACCATTGTTGCACCGTATTACTCAGATTGATATTACCTACCGCGATTTTCACTATATTTCACTGTGTTTTCTACTTTATTTCACTTATACTTTAATTCAGCATCGGTGTTTCGCTAGTTCCTTATCCATCCACTTAAAAAACCTTCATTTCTTAATTATTCCCGACTCATGCAATTGAGTTTGTTAACTTAATAACAATTTCATCATTTATCTCGAAGATTTGACCTTGAAAACCCCATTAAACAGATAAAGTAGGTTTATCTTGTACTGCTATACATCGGAATGAAATGAAATAGAAGGCAACAATTGGAAATATGTGCTCAGCATGCAATTATAACACAAAACTGAGGAACTATCTATGTCTACGAAGACAACTAGCGTCTCTTCCAAACACGCGTGCTGGCATAGTCTTTCTGAGTAGAAGAGGATCACGTCTCCATCGAGTGCTACTTGCGAACAAAGGCAACCGGTGCTGCCATGACCCTGAAACTTGATAAGCTTGAATGGTCGCCTTTTGAGTGGGTGCAGATTTCTAGTCTAAAAACCCACGTTTTCGATTTTCCTTCTGCATTTTAGATCTTCGTCCTCTCCAGATAGCAGTTAAGATCATACGTCACGTTTGAAAAATACAATTCATTAGCCTGATGACTTGTCAACTAATTATATTAACCTCGAGTCATACCACTCCAACTCAATTTCACGGAAATTTCAGTACATTTTTATCGTTTTCATAATTGGGAGTGCGATTTTCCATTGTTTCACCTAACTTACCTTCAAAACAGATCACAGAAACCGAAACACAGAAAAATTGTTTGAGCACCGCCTGAAATGAGTGCTTACACACAGAAAACAGTGGACACACGGGAAATTCACAAATAATACGGAAAACTATACGTGTGAGGTATGAGAAGAAAGAAAAACAGATGGAATTGAAAAATGGCGGTCCAATGAGGCATGGATGAGGTGAAATGGAGGTTGCTGTTTGAAACATGGCGCTGCGGCTCTCACGAGAGGTCCTCCGAGGTAAGTATTGTCTCCTCCTCCACCGAGCCCCTTTTGCCATCGGCTCGCTCAACCCTTGACTCCGCCCCCCACATTTCTATCCTCGGCTCCCCTCGTCCTAAATGACCTCGGGTGGTGCCCCCCAAATTTCCGAGGTGAGGAGTTCCGAATATTTGAGATTGCACAAAACGCAAGGGAGGGCACGCCAATATCAGTTTATGCGCCCCAATCGAACTAACGGCTGATAACAAATAAGAAACGCAGAGACAGAAGAATGATCCGGCGACAAATCATGGCCGCTCCCACTTTCTCTCTCTCTGAAGAGAATTTTGAAGCAACGCCACTCTGAGAGGCCCCGTCGATCTTTCATGTCGCTCGCATCGCGTGCCGCCGATTTTGCGACATCCCAAAACCACGCCTACTTCTGCGGCGACGTGAGTTTTGCAGCGAAAGCCCAGAAAAGGAGGTGATATAAGAGACTGAGAAACCAAAACCTTTTGTTCAATGGCGAGAAGAATCACAGAATGAACCGTTGGCTTGGGTAAGGACGCGCAAAGTCGCATAATTTGAATTCAAACGCTCCCTAACCTTTGCCGCCGCGTTCGTGCATGCTCTCGCGCTCCACGGACTTCTCAGGATATGCTGCTGTGTTCGGAGGATATGCTGCCATCTACAGCACCTACGCTGCATATACTGCCTGGTATACTGTATATGCTACACATCATCGACCAATCATGACTGAGTGGGCGTACCCGCAGTATATGCTGCTATGACCCTGCAAATTGGATAAGAGGCGGAACCTACGAGAGTGGTACTCAGCGAGCTCCTAAGATGGTAGAGCCGGTTTTGGAGCATGGTGCCCCGACATGAACTAGATATCTCTCTGGTACGTCCTGGTGCAAGCTGCAGCGAAACACCTACTCGCCACGAGCTGCCCGAGATCGACGTCTTTTAACCATCTATACCAGGGAGGCGGCTTACTCCCGGTCAAGCGACATTGCTTGTTACAGTCTCAGCAGTTCGTAATTGGCATCGTCAACAATCCTGCCCATCCTAACCAATCCCTCCTATCCGCTCCACGCTGCTTTTTCTACTGTTGACCGTAAACGTTGGGCTTTCTCCGAGCTCATACGCAGAAGACCGCAGATGGCTCAGCATACACGATCCCTCGCTGATTACCTGTCATCTGCTCAGCCCAAATCAATTTTTGAGTGTGTGCATCCTCGTGCTGATGTTAGTGAAGCCGATATGTCCAGTCGCTCTTGCGCAACTCTCGCAAAACTACGGTTTGGCCATTCTACTTACCTCATGGCCTACACGCATGGGATTGACCGGTCAGTCTCGATAAATGTCCTTATTGTTAGCATGCTGGACATGATTCATTTCATCTGTTTTCATGTCCTGCCATTCTGTGAACATTCTACACATTGCCCAGGGCGGACTAGGCGGGCGCAGTCCGGACACATCTGGTATTTTTTTTTCGATCTGAGTTTCAATGCATTGCATACCTATCGACCAGGGTGGCTACAGATTATCGGCTGACCATAACGGGGGCCTTACGTCGCGTTTTTTCAGTGGCAACTCTTTCTTTTCGGGTGCCTTAGCACCGTGAGATTACTCATTAGTGACAGTCGCCTCGCAATTTCAGCGGCGTCGCGCCGTTGTATACCTGGGGCCTAAATGATAAGGGACAAATCGAGGTAAGGCAAAAAACACAGCAGAACCGTCAAAATAAGGTTAGTTGGGTATGTGGGGTGTAAAAGTGGCAGAATCAAATGTGATCTCTCGCCCAGTAAACTTCACGCACTGGTGCGGTTGGATTTCAGCGCAATAGGAGTATCACTCCAGGTCTGACTTCGAGCTAAATCACTTGTTCTCACAGGTGCTGTCTACAGTATGGGGTGCTGCCAACGTATTCTGTGTTCCAACCTCCTCCCCTTATTGGCAGCTCGCGCTGCTGTTAACAGCCAATGTTATTCAAAACGAGGAGTTGAACTCGATGTCGGGTTGAAGTGCAACCCCACTTTATCAGCAGCATGCTGCTGACGCCAGCACGATATGCAAACCGAAAGAAAAATGAAAGTGGGCGCTTTATTCATTTACCCAAGCCGTCGTAGAGATTCAGAAATTTCGGTTAACACGTATTAGAAAAGTCGAAAGAGGGCAGCGACCCGCTAAATCTATAGCGAGTGGCACGCGAAGCCCAGGGGGCGACGGGCTGTGCGCTCCTCGGAAACATGAGGTACCGGGCTACGAGCAAAGGCCGAAAGCTGGTGGTGAGCAGGAACTTTCTGAATAGTGAATGGAGGGGATTCCGTTGCACGCGTCGCGTCTACGATACCGTCTCCTCCTTCGATGTGTATTGCGCCTACTACTTGCCCGGGGTATAGACGTGTCGGGTCAGCGCCCATACCAACGTCGATGTGATACGAAGTAGGACCTCATCCGGTTCCTCGTGTGCAGCGACCAACTTTCGCAGTGTTCTCGGTCTAGTCATACTGTCTAACCCGAGCTGTGGAATTGCAAGAATGATTACGACAAAAGAAAAAATTACCAATGAGAAAAATAAATTTTGATTAAATCTCGTATTACAGTGCATATGTCGTACCTAGATCGCACTGAGATCATTCCAGTACATATAGAGAAGCGAAGATTTGCGTGGCTGAGGAGAGGGAACGTTGTGGTGAGAATGGTGCAATGTTTGAAGTACTGAGCAGTGGAGTGGAGTACATGTGTGTCGAGCAGGGAAAAGGTCAGTTCGTTTTGAATGCTTCAGCTAGGGTTTACTTGATAAGTATTGGCTTTGTTTTAGCATTTAACGCTACCATCGGATGCATTGATCGCGAAGCTCATGCTGCGAAAGCCTGTGAGTTTACCATGATTCTCACCTCTCACCCTGGATGTCCGAAATGATTTGAACTGGAGAATTTTAGACTGCGACGACGAGTGCCATTACCACAGTCACTTGATCAACATGCTCACTCAGACGTCGTTCGCCAGGGATTTAGGTACTGCATTTCTGGAGGCAGGACCATAAGCAGTAATGACCGCTCTTCTTCTTTCATTCTCCCCTTTTACCCTCAACTGTATCCCTGTAAGCAACAAGGCTTGGTTGGTGTTGAAAGATGGCTCAGTGAAAAAAATATTTGTGAAAGTCGATTTTTTCGCCCGAGGGCATTTTCATCATTGTTGGTGCACAGAAGCGTGCAAGGCCACAACAGGGATCAGGACTTGAAGGCATCGTTTGCTAAACTACTTTCCATAATTTTGGGCTCAATTCTATAAATGAGCCCAGTAGTCTATCTACACTGGTGAAGTTTTGAGAATCAAAAATGTGTGGCTCTAAAGTTGGGGGGCAAAAGCGAAAACCCTCTACCAGTTTCCACCAGCCTTCGAGCACTTCAATCACGAATTGCGAGAAAAATTAACAGATCACAAATTTATATAGTGCGGACGAGAGGAAGTCGATACAACCCTTGTGGTTACATGAAGGATGCCTTTTTAACACATACCGGTCAACTTTTCGTTTCCCACCTTTCACCTAGGAGAAAGATGATTTTGATTTGATCGAGAGATCACATCTTAAAGGCAGTGTTCACGATAATCTTCGATTTTGAGATTAACCGCTAAATCGATTGTTTGGCCTCCGGGTAGTACTGAAATGACGAAGAAGTCGAGAAAAACGCCCTAGAAAGGCACCAAATCCTTCACTCTCACTCCACCTTTTTACTCTCGCTGGAACTGTTCGTTGTGACAATGAAATCTTTTGTGGACCCGTCCCTTGCGATTCTCTACTCTCTACTGCTCCGGCCTGTCCTTCGGGCCCTAACTAATACTGCTATGCCCAAAATATTCTTCCATTTTTGATTAGCCCCGATTTTAACCGGTGACAACCACAGTGAACAAGTTTATCCAGTCGGACAACTAATCCATGGTACAGGTTTTATAGTCCAGGCCAGAGAATAATGCCACTGAAATAAGACGGTTCAGGGCGTTTCAAGCCGTTTCTTCGTAAATTTGGTAACACTTGGGGGCCAAAGAATTGTTTTATGTGAAAAACTCGGGAACGAAAATCATCGCGAACACTGCCTTTAAGTTTTTCGCGATGATGTCTTCCCCGCGCGCAATTCGATTGCGAAAAAGGGTTCTATTCAGGCCTGACAAGGGAATGGCCAGACCTGGTTGCTATAACTCTCCGTGAAACCAGGTTTTTTTGATCGACTACCTCTCCGGTAGTCATAAAAACCCTATTCTATCTGCCCGAGTATTAGTTAAAGAAAAGTTATGGGCGTGGAAGTTGCGAGCTCTGTAGGTAAAACAAAGTTTATCTGCCATAAACTATCTTTATCGTTCGAGTTATCGGAAACGTGTCTCATACTCGTGTTCAGCTCCTCAAATAACCCCTGGGAGAATATAGAAGTTTTTTGAATTGTTTATGATTTTTTTAAATTATTACTCGGGCAGCTAAAATAGGATTTTTACAAGTACTCGGAAGGCAGTCGAACAGAAGAACATGGCTACATGCGAAGTTCTGGCAACCAAGTCTGGTCACTCCCTAGTGAGAAGTCAGTTCTCTGTGAATTTTGGTTGCGGTTTCTCAACCGTAGCTGGTATACGTAAAGGGTGCGAGAGCTTTTATAAATTACTAGAAACTCGCGAACGGAAATCATCGTGAACGATGCCTCTAACTCTCTGACACTGACAAGGGAACCACTATAGGTCATAGTAACCATTCCAAATGAAATGCACTTTTCTAGAACCAGTTTCGGACGAAAAGTCCGAATGTGTCCATCGCAGCTGCCTAGGCCCACTCTGAAAAAAGTTTTAGGCGTTTTTTCTCTGATTTTCGTACCTATTGTATCCTCCGAAAAGCGCACTATTTTTTACGAAAATTCGAAAACGGACCTCATAATCGTGTTCAGCGCTCAGAACTACCCCCCAGGCAAAGTTTGGGTTAAGGAACATTTTCCAAACTTCGCGCAGACTGACAGCGTTTTGGACTATTTTCGGTTGGGCGTTTATTTATACCATTTAGAGGGCTCTCAAAGCGTTTTAGAAGAATATTCCAGATTTTACTTAAAATTCGCCCTGGAGGGCTATTTTGGGTGCTGGTCACGAATCTGAGGTTGATTTGTCGTTTTTCCAAAATTCTCGACTAAATTTGTTCAAAGCTTCCCACCGGCAGAAAAAAAATTGACAGCAAAAGCGGGGGGTTAATTGGAATTCTGAGCACGAAACTGAGTTCAGTTTATCGATTTCTGACAGCTTAAGGTAGATTAAGGTGGGTATACGGTAGTTTGGTCAAAGTCTCAGATTTGTCTCAAAGTTTCTATGTGGGGGTTATTTGGGATGCTGAATACGAATTCGATGTCCATTTGTCGATTCTCGAATTATTTATTAAGGTAGGTTTTGCCTCCTAAATGGCAAGTTACCTACCTTAACCTACAGTGAACCTTGAAATTTCGACAAACGAACCCCAGATTCGTGTTCAGCACCCCAGATTACCCCTACATACAAGTTTTTAGAAAAATCCGGAAAAAAATTTAAAAGCACCCTAAAAATTCCATAGAGGGTGGTAGTACCCTTACCTTGCCGCGAAGCTTTGAAAACACTCATAACTTCTTTCAGAGTGGGTCTAGGCAGCTGCGGCAGGCATATTCGGGCTTTTCGTCCTGAAATGGTTTTAGAAAAGTACATTTCATTTGGAATGGTTACTTTGACTTATAGTGGTTCCCTTGTGAGTGGTAGTCTATCGAATATTGATTGTTACTTTAGTCGAAGAGAAAGACACGAACAACTGTACTTGGGCATGGTTACCGTTAAGAAGTATAAGAACAAAGCCCAATATAAAAGAGGTAGTCGTGAAAGACTGATGCAAATTTGACTTGTGAAGGGGGCGCTCTCGTACGCTTTATTCATGCATAACTTCAGGTTCTGAATTTGCTAAATTCAACAATGTGATTTTATCTACCCGGTCTTTCAATCAATATCGAAAACTTTGTAGCTTATTTGAAAAATAGCCTGCAGAAGCCACCTGACGGTGATTTTCAGGTGAGATGCTGAGAGGAATGCACTCAATGGGAACTGATCTTGTGCCAGCTTTCAATATGAAACCCCTGGATCTTCAACCGGGCCCAATTCATATGGGACTGGATCCACAAACCGGTAACGGAATGGGTCAGTTTCTTTGCCTAATTATTTAAGGAATAGCAGGCCTGCGCACTAAGAAGGATGGGTCAACGAATCGAGAAAGCTCTGCCCGAAACGTGCAAGTGTATGTATTATATGACGCTGTTTGCGTAAGATTTAAGGTGGACTGGAACACAAATTTTTATAATGCATTTTTTTCTTGGATTGCTAGAGCACTCAGAACGACTCCATTGCTCGCTCACTTCACCTCACTCTGTGATTTCAATGTCAAACTCACAATTAAAGGTGAATTTATCGCAGTTAAAGGCTCCTCTCTCGACAAAAATACTATAACAGGCTAACACTCGAAAGATTTGGCTTCTGGGCTGAAACTATCTCTGACTCAGTACAATGGTCACCTATGCACAGAAAACAAGAAATTAGGAGTTGGTTTCGCGAAACTCTCCGAAGAAAATAGTGTGCACATTGATAAAGAGATCCGGTACAAATGAAAAGCAAGGCAAAATAATAAAGAATTCCAATACGAAATGAGAAAGGATTACAAAACTATGAAAAATCCCGAGTGTAGCGACAAAGGTCTAGAAAACATATCCCAGCACAACAAACGGAAGGAAAATCGACATTGGATTGCCGTCATTGTCGCTGGTCGTAGAGCGCCACACAGCGACCAGCGACAAAGTATGACACAGTCCGGCGCACTCGAGGCATGACATACAGGGTTGTGCGGCAAACGATTTTGAGATTTCTGCAAACGGCAATTGGCAAGAAAATCCCAAAAACGGCCGGCAAACGGCAATCGGCAAACGGCAAAAAACCTCATTCCTTACAAGGGACCACTTCGAACGTAAAATGGAGTTTTGAAAAACGGTCTTTTGAGGGTTGTAGAGGAGTTGAAAAGAAACAATTTGAGATTTTAGAATTTCACTCAGTCCTCACGGGTAGATCAAAAACGATCAAAAAAGGAAAGAAACCAGAACGTTGGATTGGGAGGACGTAGCACAAATGTGAGCTATACAGTGGCCTTGAAATCATCTGAAAAGGTTCTCCTAAAAGTTTGAAGATGAAATCTAGCTAGGTTCTCGAGTTATGACTTGTTCATTGATCCCCTGAACAATGCTCGTTGCATTCAAACCACCGATCACTGCACTGCGATAGTCAGGGATCACATCATGGCTCAGCCGGTTAGGCGTTGGATTACGAAGCAATTGAAAGATGGTTCGAATACTGTGGGATCATTACTGCATTATGGCTGATAGTAAGGACATTTCTATGTGCTCACCTTACTTGCTTTGAGTTTTAACAGTGTCTCTTGTTTTTTATACCTCTTTTCTTATATCGCAGAGGTAACGTGATATAAACGGAGAACGGTTCACATCAATGTTAGAAACTATAGAAATTCCGAGGTTTCGACAATTGCTAGAATATCAAGAATACCCTTACCCTTCTCCCCCACATATGCCACATACAAACCGTCCTTAATTCGGAGAAACACTTTAGGGGACTTGTTTTGATATATGACGCTGGAAAAAAGTTCGGACAAAATGAAACTTCGTGGACTTGTTCCTTGATCAATGACCAATCTTTTTTCCAACAGAAATAATTATTGTAAACAGAAGTGGGTTTATCTAAACTACAAAATCCATTGAAGCAACCTAATACTTAAGCGCATGGCTCGAAGACTCAAGAACAGTGTTTCGCTAACAATTCCAAAATTTTCAGTAGAACAGAACCTTTTAAAAACGCACTTTACCAGAAGACTACTTTTAGTCAGCCTGGCCATTCTAGATTAAATGTAATTTTCTGGAGTCATGTCAGTCATTTTCTCCATTTTAGACGTAGAATCCGAGTATGCTCTTCGCAGCTTCTCGAGAAAAAAAAAGAAACCACTCTGGAGAAAGTTACAGGCGTTTTTCCAAGCCTAGCGGCAAGGCAAGGGTACCACCCATCAGGGAATTTTTAGGTGGTTTGGAAAAAATCTTCGGATTTGGCTCAAAACTTTTATGTACGGGTAATCTAGGGTGCTGAACACGAATCTAGAGGTCGTTTGCCAAAATTCTGAGGTTTACTGTAGATTACGGTAGTAGTCATGACATAGAGGGCCTAAACCTACCTTAATAATTTGAAAGTTTACAAGTTAACATCAAATTCGTATTCAGCACCCCGAATAACCCCGTTCAGAAATTTTGAGTCAAATCTGAGACTTTGACCCAACTACCGTATACCCACCGCAATCGACCGTAATCTGTCGAAAATCGATAAACTGACCTCAGATTCGTCATGAGCACTTCTAATAACCTCCGAGAGCAAAGTTTGGGTCATAATTTTTTTCGACCTTTGGAGCCCCGTGAGGCTGCGCAATGCCATTTTTGGGGGTTCAGAGGTCGAAATTTTTTTTCGCCCAAACTCCGCCCCAGGGGGTAATTTGGGGCGCTGAACACGAATCTGGGGTTCTTTTCCTGTTTTTAGGGGCTTTCGTCAGGTTAGGGTGCATTGAATGGCATTTTACCTACTGCAACCCATTGTTTTGTGGTTTTTGATCTACCCGTGAGGACTGAGTGAAATTTTAAAATTTTAAATAGTATATTTTTACGCCCTCTACAACTTTCGAAAGACTGTTTCTCGAAACTCCATTTTGTTTTCAAGGAGGTCCCTTGTTAGATTGACCCAAAAAATGATTCAAATGTGCTGCTTTACTATTTTCCTTTTTTTTCAACACTTATGTCAACATTCTAATGATTTCATTAATGAGTAGTTCCATTTCAAGGCATCAGATGAACAAAAACAAGACATATATGGGACCTCATGGAAATCAAAGAATTCGCGGCTGCGGCTTCGCAAGGAAGCGGCTTCAGCTTCTACAGACACCGAAGCGGCACTATCGCCGAGTCGCAGCGGCAATGTCGTGGCGGTCTCGCGATAGTGCCGCTGCGTCTCCGCGGTAGTGCCGCTGTGGCTCCGCGGAGGTGACGCTGATGGCTGCGCTCTGACAAAAAATAGGACCGACTGCGAGTAACTCATATGAAATGAGTCATAATACAACTGGGTGGGCCTACGAACAAAAATACACACCTGCGGCGCTTACTTCTTCTGCCTGATAGGGACTGAGTGTATCCCCGTTATTGCGTCCTAGGAGACACGGAATGTAGGTCAAATTGGGGCTATTGAGCAAGCAACGATCCTGTTCGACCACACATAACAGCGAATTGTAATAGACGCGGGTTCGCTGATGCATTCTTGCGGAGTTCGTACGATTACAACACGGAACTTCCGCGGTACTGTCGCGGCAGTGTCGGGGCGTTGTCGACCCTCAAGACAGTGCAACAGAATCTCCTTGGCACAATAATTATCACGGAGCTGCTGCGGTACTACCGTGGATATACCGCGGCAGAGTCGAGGGTCGCGGTACTTTCCTGGCATTGCCGCGGCATACTTTCTCAGAGTCCGTGCTTACGTGTGTTGCACAAATGATTCTGTGACGTACAGATGCTTCCTGCTTCCTTTAGCTATACCAAAATCTGCCGAAACAGAAACTAAAGCACCACATTGGAGCTGGACTATCTACATGGCAGAGAAAATGGGATTAGTATATGAATAAAGAAAAAGATGGATAGCTTTCAAAAAAAGTCCCACGGGGGGTTTTTTCGGAAGCTGTACATCTTTATCCTCATTCACACACTATTTCCGATTTCTCTGTCAGCTCGAGTCAAAGTGCAGTTTTGCGTGAACTTACCGCGAGCTGAGAAAAGTTCAAAAAATCTTCAGAATTTTTTTTTGTAAATCAATGTTTTTCCAAAAAAGACGGAATAAACCACTTTTGGGGTATTTTTTTGACACTATGGGCTCTAAACGCTAGTGGCTCACAACGTGGTTTCAGCAATGTCTGGTACCTTTCCTAAAAATCGTCAAATAAACAGCTCGCTGCAGTTTACCACGAACTTACCGCGAGTTAACTCGCGTTTTCAAATCCATTTACTACCACCCCGGATAAGTCAAAACCCCGGAAGTCAAACGGTTAAGCGAACAACGGTTATGGCCGTATTCATTAAACTACGGGAGCCCCCCCGGGAAGGTTTTTAGAACCAGCCGATGTATGCGGCGGACAGACTTCGGACCCTCCTGGGAGGCTCCCGTAGTTTCATGAATACGGCCACGGATTACCCCTTCTGCCCACATGGTCGCGAGCATAGGTGGCGTTTCCTTTCAATGTTTTTCCTAGTTTTTCCGGAAAAATCACAAAAATTTCGGCAAACGACAAACGGCAAAAAAGCCCCGAAAATGGCCGGCAAACGACAAACGACAAACGGCAAACGACAATTGCCGCACATCCCTGATGACATACCATCAAAACACATCGCGGCGGGCGCGCGCCTAGTGTTCTTACCATGGCCGCCACCGTTGTCTCGATGCTGGTCCCGCCGCGATCAGTGCTAGATGACTTGCCTGTCGGTCACGACTGCTCCAAAGTATACCACGTACCTTCGACGAGAGGTGAGAATTTCATCTAAATGTGAAGCGAAACAATTCTGCATTAGATCTGCCAAGTGCGACCAGTTATTTCTCTTGTCCTTTCGGTTAGTTAGCCAACAAGTAATTATTTTGCCTGGTTATGGCAGACCGTCTCTCCGTGACTTGGAAGATGGCTATAGGACTGCTTCGGGAGAGACCGTGTTGTAAGTACAGTTACCCAAGTCAAGGGACAAGCGGTTCCACCATATATACTCAGACGTTCGCCGTTGTCTACAGGACACGGGTGAGATGTAACCTCACGCAATGCTCCCTGCAGACATCAAAAAAGAGCAGGGATAGCCCTCCGAGAATTGCCCGTCGACCCACTCCATGGTGCCGTAGACAGCCTATCCGCGGAAACACTGTTGCTGTAGACATCCCACCGGAGGATGGTCTCCATCCTAGATTCCGCGATCACATCCTATCTACATCCCACAGACCTGACATTACCATCCCAGTGGAGCATCAGTCGCCTAATGACGTCACCCCTAGAACGGAGGTATCCTACCTTTCGCAACTAGAGAATGAGGCTCAATTCTTGTGCTGTACGCTGTTCTGTACGTAGATATGTTCTGTACGCTCTTTCACTTGCCAGCCTAATCTCTTACGTGCGGTTTTTCAAATGCCGTTTTCGGTTCCACATCCGGCCCACCAGCCTCAAAATGAATTTTTCGTATGATTCTTTTGATCTCGCGATTCCTATAAAAATTCAGTCTTTCGAACATCACTGGATATACCTGAACTTCATGAAATCCGAAATCATCAAATGTATAATTTTCAGGTCTTTTCGGCGATCTGGGGCTTCCGCAACCAGGTGGGTGCTTTCTTATTTCGTTCGCGGTGACCTGTATCATATAGTTTCAAAGTGGTTTTCGAGGTAGATTCCTTTTCGCGAAAGCCATGCAGGTTGTTACACATATATTGTAACTGCTTGGTGCTTCTGAACGCATCCACATACACTGGTGGATTAAAAAAAAACTTGAGAAGCAAAGCATATGCACTTGTCTACATGGAAAAAGCATCCATTCCGCAGATAATAGTATATGTTTTTCGAACCAATTTTTCACGCAGCGCTTAATTTTTTTCCAACAAGTGTGCCAGCTCGCTCTGAATGAATTCATAATCGTTTTTAGTGTATAGCGTGCTGGCACACCAAAGCCGTGTAAGTCGCGGATTTTGAGCGCCAGCTATTTTCGCCTTAAAGGCACAGTACACCCTCAGTCATGAATTTGGTGATTTTTATTTGATTGTGTAGTAGACCCCTCCTGTATAACACGTGCCAAGTGCGAGATCTCATTTCCTCATAATAAGCGAGATATAGGCGACCACCACAGGTCCGGCCCCCTACCAGATTTACGAACTAGATATTAGCTAAATGGATGGATGAATTCTCAACGTGTCATCGTTCTTCGGTTCATTGCCGGTCTATCTCCTCATCCTGTTTTGCTCCCGTGCAGCGATTGCGAATGAAGGGAAATACAGGCTTGAGACAACTCGTCCACAAAGTTTTTGGTCTCAAAATGCAGGAATTTTTGAGAAGCCATATCTCCGTCCGTAGGGGGTCTTGGACGATTTCAGAGAGACCATTGTGATCAGAGAGTGGCTGTCTCCAAGATAAGCATGAAATCTGAAAAATAATTTTTTGGGGGTCCTGTGCCTTTAAGTGATCCCGCCGTCTAAACATGCATCAAAGGCAGCATACACGCTCGTAAATGTGATTGAGATAATTACTGAAATATAATTGTATGGCTCAGAGCACAACGCCTACGCATTTTGAAGCGTCAAAAACGGCCAACAATGCCGCTACACGAGTGAGAAGTTGGCCCCGCCCCAGTATTTCTCCGCCCCCTGTATTTGCATCCGCCTCCAAAACAGATGTACCTATTATACCACCAACAAACGTTGCCGACGGTGGGAATTGTCCACCACCTCTGTTTTGGAAGAGGACGCAAATGCAGGGGGAGGGGCCAACTTCTTACTCGTGTAGCGGCACTGTGGGTCGTTTATGACTCTTCAAAATGTGTAGGCGTTGTGCTCTGAGCCATAAGTTTCAATTTCCGTAGTTATCTCAGACACGTTCACGAGCGTGTATTTTTATTTTATTCACTTATTTATTTGTACGCCGTCACCGGCGTGCACAATTTGGCTCCAAATGACACGGAACAGAAACTGATGCTGAAAACAACACAACGAGTGAAAAAAAACTCGATTAAAGATGACAAGTAAAGTACTCAGAAGTTTGGAGCTAATAGAATAGATGCCTCTCACCAGGGCTTTCCTTACATTTCCCGTGGGCTTTTATAAAATCATGTGTGGATAGTTGTAGGGAATGGACACAGCATTGATAAACTGTTTTCCAAATCCCCTAAATGCCATAGATCTCTGCAAGTGATTTCCAAAAGTGGGGATTTTCATATCTTTGTGTAGATAAAAGGGGTACACGAATGGCAATTTTCAGGATGTTCAAAAAATTGCTCAATGGAAAACGGAAAACAGCAGTTGCCGAGAACGCTAATTTTTTGTTCTCGATTGTTTCACTGCCAAGACTGAAGAAACTTAAAAAATTGAATTACTCTCGAAAAGCGAGCATAACAGCCAAGTAGAGAGGAAAAAACCTTTCGAGGCATTTCCTCACCTTGTCACCCAATGGGCAAGGTGAAGTAAAAGATTAACGCTGAGAAACTCTTTGAACTAAAGCCATGTTATGACTGCATCGCCGCTGTTTTTCATCGCAGCGATTTTGCGCCCGCTGCTGATTCAGCAGCAAAGCAGTAAAATATAAGATTTCGTCGCCGCGATCCAGCGATGTAGGACGTTTGCCACGAAGCGATCTCTGATGGCCCGCCTTTCCATTACACGCGATGAAAAAGGAACAGTTGTCCTTCGCATGGCCGCAGCGACCAGGTGCAGTCAAAACATGGCTTAACGCAATATCTTTAGGTTCGCCATCCCCACTATGTCTCCTTCACCTCGCCTATTTCTTTCTCGAAATCATTGCTTTTTCATCACAACTAGGAGTTACACACACGGTCTGCATTCTGGACGGGGTTGGTTTAGGTATTGTTCACACAAATAGTACGTGAATCCACTCACACACGTGATATTAGAGACATGTTCATTCACCTCGATCGCACGCATTTCTCCTCCACTGTTGTAACAGCGTAAGGCATATTTATTGTTATAAAATGACATAAGCAACAACCAATTATAACCGTTACACTAGTTGGCAGACTGGAATTTCTCTGTTACGAAAAATGATTTAACTTCAATTTACATGCTAACATGAGCCATTTCAGATATGAGTTCATTCGGTGATTTTCAACAGGTCTCTCATCTCACCTGCTCGTGAGCCTTTTTTTTATTTACGGCCAGGTGTTTGGTGCATAAGGGACCGATTAGAGTACTGCAGCTAAAAGTCGCGGCAGCATGCACTGAAGGAGTATCGATCATGCGGCCGCACAATCAATTTCCCTCCATTGCATGTCGCAGCGCCTTTCAGCGGTGCGAGTCTGAATGGGCCCTGAAACACTCAACGGTGTTTTCCTGATCACTGGCAACCCAATTATGCTTGGATGAATTCCCTAATTCACTATAAACACTGGCGGCGGTTTTTTCGAAGTGGTGAAAATGTTCCCCGAGTTTTCGAGAGAGGAAGCTTGCGAGGGCCAATTTGAGCTACAGTGATCTATACGATACCTCTTACAAGGGACCACTTTGAAAACAAAATGAAGTTTCAAGAAACGGTCTTTTGAAAGTTGACGAGGGCGTAAAAATATGATATTTAAAATTTAAAAATTTCACTCAGTCCTCACGGGTAGATCAAAAACCACCAAAACAATGGGTTGCAGTGGGTAAAATGCCATTCATAGCACCCTAACCTGACGGAAGCCCCTAAAAACAGGAAACGAACCTCAGATTCGTGTTCAGCGCCCTAAATTACCCCCTGGGGCGGAGTTTGGGCGAAAAAAATTTCGACCTCTGAACCCCCAAAAATGGTATTGAGCTTCTTATTCTTACCTCACGGGGCTCCAATGGTCGAAGAAAAATTATGACCCAAACTTTGCTCTCGGAGGTTATTAGAAGTGCTCATGACGAATCTGAGGTCAGTTTATCGATTTTCGACAGATTACGGTAGATTGCGGTGGGTATACGGTAGTTGGGTCAAAGTCTCAGATTTGACTCAAAATTTCTGAACTGGGTTATTCGGGGTGCTGAATACGAATTTGATGTTAACTTGTCAATTTTCAAATTATTAAGGTAGGTTTAGGCCCTCTATGTCATGACAACTACCGTAATCTACAGTAAACCTCAGAATTTTGGCAAACGACCTCTAGATTCGTGTTCAGCACCCTAGATTACCCGTACATAAAAGTTTTGAGCCGAATCCGAAGATTTTTTCCAAACCACCTAAAAATTCCCTGATGGGTGGTACCCTTGCCTTGCCGCTAGGCTTGGAAAAACGCCTGTAACTTTCTCCAGAGTGGTTTCTTTTTTTTCCGAGAAGCTGCGAAGAGCATACTCGGATTCTACGTCTAAAATGGCTCCAGAAAACTACATTTAATCTAGAATGGCCAGGCTGACTGAAAGTAGTCTTCTGGTAAAGTGCGTTTTTAAAAGGTTCTGTTCTACTGAAAATTTTGGAATTGATAACGAAACACTGTTCTTGAGTCTTCGAGCCATGCGCTTAAAGGCACTGTTCGCGATAAACTTCATCCTCGAATTATCCATGACAAACGCTTCTCGTTGATCTTAGAAACAGAACAGCGTCGAAAAAACGGGACGAAAAGCTACCCAGGAGCCGCAAAGCGGCTTAGAAAAGCGGGCAAACCCCGCCGCTGTGGGCAAGTCCCGCCTCTTAGCACCCCTCGACGTGAACAAAGGAACACTCGAAATCAAGAGCTGAGCAATGGTTTCCGATCAAAAGCCACGTTCTTCCCTTCATTCTCAACTTCTCTCTTTACTCAGGTCAGCTCGCATACATTGGCTGCAAAAGACGGAAGTTACAAGCCTCGAACAACTCGTCCACCATTTTCCCTAGCTCAGTTTTTGAGGGACCATAACTCCATTCCCAGAAGGTCTTGTACGATTCCAGAAGCATCATTGGAATCAGAATGGGACCGGTTTCAAGATAGGCAAAAAAACAGAAAAGCGATTTCTATCGCGAACAGTGCCTTTAAGTATTAGGTTGCTTCAATGGATTTTGTAGTTTAGGTAAACCCACTTCTGTTAACAATAATTATTTCTGTTGGAAAAAAGATTGGTCATTGATCAAGGAACAAGTCCACGAAGTTTCATTTTGTCCAAACTTTTTTCCAGCGTCATATATCAAAACAAGTCCCCTAAAGTGTTTCTCCGAATTAAGGACGGTTTGTATGTGGCATATGTGGGGGAAAAGGGTAAGGGTATTCTTGATATTCTAGCAATTGTCGAAACCTCGGAATTTCTATAGTTTCTAACATTGATGTGAACCGTTCTCCGTTTATATCACGATACCTCTGCGATATAAGAAAAGAGGTATAAAAAACAAGAGACACTGTTAAAACTCAAAGCAAGTAAGGTGAGCACATAGAAATGTCCTTACTATCAGCCATAATGCAGTAATGATCCCACAGTATTCGAACCATCTTTCAATTGCTTCGTAATCCAACGCCTAACCGGCTGAGCCATGATGTGATCCCTGAGTATCACAGTGCAGTGATCGGTGGTTTGAATGCAACGAGCATTGTTCAGGGGATCAATGAACAAGTCATAACTCGAGAACCTAGCTAGATTTCATCTTCAAACTCTTAGGAGAACCTTTTCAGATGATTTCAAGGCCACTGTATAGCTCACATTTGTGCTACGTCCTCCCAATCCAACGTTCTGGTTTCTTTCCTTTTTTGATCGTTTTTGATCTACCCGTGAGGACTGAGTGAAATTTTAAAATCTCAAATTGTTTCTTTTTAACTCCTCTACAACCCTCAAAAAACCGTTTTTCAAAACTCCATTTTACGTTCGAAGTGGTCCCTTGTTAGACCTGATTCCCCCCCCCTTCCCGATTTATGGCGAATGCTCCATGCAGGTTCTAGAGAGCGACCCGATGTTTTTGAGAATTTTTGAGGTTTTCCTCAGTTAACAGGACTCCCCGTGTTATGACGTCACCTTGAGGTAAATGTAGGCAGCTTTATTGGGCTCCTGGTGCCCCTCCTCCAAGATAAATCAAGTAAACCTGTGACGGCTCGTCCCCTTTCGCATCAAAGCTGATTTTTGCAGGTTCGTCGAGTGCAGTCTAAGCTGTATGCGAGCGAAATTCAATATAAGGTGCAAAGGACATGCTGGAGATTTATTATCGGTAGGTCGATCGACAGAAACAGTTTGGCCTTGCTACTATAGATTGAGTCGTATGCATGTAGTAATAGAGCGCGTTGAAATACTGAATTTGACAGTCCTGTAGCGGACGAAAGAACACGATCACCTCATCCCGACGAATCCAGTCTTCTATGTGTATTAGAGTATATCAAACGAATAAAATTTTTCGAATATTCGAATAAATGAATAATTCGAAAATTTGTCTCTCTTGAATATTCAAATAAACAAATAATTCGAAAAATTGACTTCTCCGGATATTCGAATAACCGAATAATTCGAAACACTGACTTTTCGAATAGTCGAATAAACGAATTATTTGTAAAATTGACTTTTCCGAATAGTCGAATAAACGAATTATTCGAAAATTTGACTTTTCCGAATAATCGAATTATTCTAATGATTCGAATACGAGTAATTCAAATATTCGGCCTAAATCGCGACTATTCGAATTAGAAGTACGGACCGAGTGCGCATAATCGAACCCCCGTTCGCGGCACCACCAACTTTATTGACATTTTTTTGTATAGTATGGTATAGTTCAAAGCTATGCCAATCAACTTTCTACATTATATAGCATGAAAGTATTCAAACTGAAAAGTTTCTGGAACATCGCTCAAATCTGTTCGGGACCTACTCGAGCAGACGGAAAACAGTATCGATTACTTCCGCCCAGAAACTCCGAGGGTGATGGTCGTAATGTATTCCAGCCGCAGGAGAGGCGAGGAAACTCCGTGTTCTCTCCGATCACGCGCACCGCTCATCCCCCGTTTCCCCACCTCTCTCGCGGCGGTTGGAGTACATTAATACATTACGACCAGTGGTGTGCAAAAATTTCTGTTATCTGTTTTCTGCCCATTTTGGGCCATTTTTCTGTTTTCTGTAAAAAAAAAGGCGAAAATTGGACAGAAAACAGTAAAAACGTGAACCGCGATTTGTAGCAGGTTTGCCCTAGAAAAAGGTGGCCAAAATTAAAAAAAGATAAGGCAACAGGTTAAGGGCGTATCTCACCTAGGCTCTCTGCAGTTCCCCGCGCTAGACGCTTTTATTTCGTTTTAGTGGTTATCCATTAGGGCCCGTGCGGCGTGGTGGAAGGAAGCGCTGCTGCTCGCTGTACACGGTCGGGTTCGACCCACTTCAAGGAAAACCGAACCAACTATCCATCTGGGTCCTTTAATCGGTAACAGTTTAATGTAAGGAGATGAAGGCACTCATTGGGAAGTCGGTTGGCCCCCCGCAAGCCACTAAATAGGCGCGAAAACCATTCAAGCCTCTGCGAATATGACGTCGAATGCGCGGCGTATCCCAATAAGGATTCAGTAAGCCAATTTCTCATCTTTATCTTATAGCGAATACCCTTACCCAGAAGTTTACCGTTGACGAATTCCTTGGATGGTACGCCATGCAGTAAAATGACGAGAAAACTGCGATGTAACTGTATACTAACAATGATAGGCCATTAATACTACTTAAAGCCCACTATTCATACCCGCGCCGAGTATAAGTAATTTTTAAACGTGGGCAAAGACTTAGAGATCTCCAGGATACCCGCTTTGATGGAGCTAAGTAATGTTGGTCCCAACTGTACCATGCACGCAAACTCTAAATATTTACTCTACTCTTAAGTCTAAAACTCCAAACCCGTGTTTTAATTCACTGCAACGCAGATGGTACGGAAATCAGTTAAGATGAATCGCCAAGAAATTGATGGTGAGGCTATGAGGCAGATGATACAGTTGACCGCAATGTTAAAAGGACGTGGTGCGGTTGCGGACTCGCACTAAAACTACGGTAGAATCTGGCACTTTGCCAGATTTCGTCATCGATCGGCGCCACAGCTGATATTCTCGTGAGCAGAGAGACGACGGTTGGCGCCGATCGATGACGAAATCCGACAAAGGGCCAGATTCTACCGTATTTTTAGTGCGAGTGCGTTACCGCACCATGTCCTTTTAACATTGCGGCCAACTGTAATTCTGCTACAGAGGTACGAGATGCTCGCAGCGGTAGAGCGAGTGACGCGCCAGGTCATTTATACTCGAACGGCGCAGCTGCGCGGTACGCGCGTGAATTTTGTCTCTGAGGAGTAGAACAGTGTTCAAACAAGTAGTTCTCCCCCAATCAAGGTTGAAGTATAGTCTACAGCGATGGGAGAAGGACCTGGTGAGGCTGCGGACTCTTCCTAACATACGGTAGTCTGATTGTGTTATCACTCATTTTTTACGAAATACCTGAGATTGGTCGGTGAGTTCTTGTTTCCACTCTCACCTGTTTTCATTGCTTCCACAGATGTGGTCATATCGGTGAAAACACAGACTTACCGAGCTATCACTCCTGTTCCGGAGAAAGGAGTGATACCTCTAACAAACCACCGTATGTTAGGACGAGCCCGCAACTTCACCAGGTCCTACTTCCAATGCTGTAGACTATATGAGTTCTCTGTTTCCGAGTAAAATTTATTTCCGTTCATCGCGTGCGTCTGCTCGCGTACGCAGCGTCTCCTTCTCCCCATCCTTTCTCGCTTTCTCTACCTTCGCTCCGCACAAGCGCGCCAGGGAACAGAGCAAATTTGGCTTGGAACCAGAGGATAGACTAGGGAAGGGAAAATTTGCTCTAACTGCATCTACATAGTTACTCCTTGCACGGACATGTTGAGCTTCTGATAGAGTAATCGAGCTTTCTGCTTTTCAATCTGCATTTCTTGAGCGTCTGTACATACTTCTTGCTCTGGCCAACTGTTAGGTCTAGGAAATTTAACAAATGAAGCATAGATCACTTGAAATGTATAAAAAAGGTTCAATAATGTCAAATATCTCGTTAAGTGTACGCAAAACACTGTACATTGATTTTTGAAAATTTTCCGTTTTCTGCCCAATTTAGGTGATTTTTTTTCTGTTTCCTGTTTTCTGTCACACTAGACTTTCTGTTTTCTCTTTCCAAAAATATGCCGCCTGAAATTCGGCGCTAAATGGTTGGTGAAATTAGGCGCTAAGCGGTTGGTGAAATTCGGCGCTGACTCCACCATTAGGTTTCTGAATATCTCATGTTGATCATTGGAGCATTTTGATTATATCCGAACTTTCTACCAGCTTGATTGAAGACGCATAATCCCCGGACCGCAAAAATGGACTTGTGCCGGAGCCTCTGCTTCCCACTTTTCTGAAATTATTCGTTTATTAGGCTGAATGTTCGGATATCAGACCTTTCAAATATTCGAATAAGCAAATTATTGGAGTGACTTCTTCGAATATTCGAATGAGCGAATTATTCGAAAATCTGACTTTTTCGAATAATCGAATTATTCGAATATTCTATTATTTGTTTATTCGGCCGAATAATCGTTTTCCGAATATTCTTTTACATACTCTAATCCTTGTGCATCGCGAATGAAAAAGTACAAGACCTGTTAGATATATATGTTGATAGGCAGTACCTGAGCACATTTCTGGAGTTCATTTTGGATCATTACACTTCAACAGAGAAAGGTTTGCACGTCATTGCATGCGTTTCGTCGGATTCCACTGTATTTTCTCAATTTGAAGTACACCTCTACTTGAAGTACACCTGTAACAAAAGTACATCAGAAGGATAATTATAGAGGTACACCCTCCTTTTCAAGTACACATCTATAAGTACATAGTACATTTCAAAATAATATTAGCAATAAAAATTTAGATTCTGAAACAGTGTAACGGCGTAGAAAAGGACGATAATATTTGTAAGATAAAGAGTGTGCAAGAGATGACTCACTCGGACTTGAATAGCTGATTTATCATGGTTTTTTTTGGAATTGAAAAATATAAGCACACCCTCCAAATCATCAGGCGTATCATACACATTACTAATAGATTTTTTTCGGGTGCGAATCATCACACTGCCATCTAGGAGATGTCCGCCATTACAAATCGAATAGATCCATCCTCCACAATAGCACAAAAAGTCCACATTGATCTCATAGAATGGGTAAACAATCATAGAAGTTGGAGTAATGGCGGAAACCGCTGCGAGAAAAAAAGATACCGACCGTATTTCCTGTAATCAAACTATTTTCCAACGTCCGCCAGGATGGCGGTTTAATAAGAGGTGGTGTTCAAACATACATACCTAGGTGTGTGCTCTAAACTTCTCCCGAAAATTCCAGAAGTCAGTATGAGTGAGCGGCGGGAACCGGCCCAGGAAAAGCAATCGACGCGTAGCCATTTCGGTCTGGGAGGGGTGGAGATGAATACGCCAGACGTGGACCCGTTAGCCGAAAATTGGAAAGGGGTAGGCGTTAGGCTGGATTCGGGAATGATGTGGAACGTCCTGAGAAGTACATACTATAAAGCTTGAAAGTCTCCAGAAGCTTCTGGGAAAGCTTGAAACA
The DNA here is from genome assembly GCA_029168955.1 of Aplectana chamaeleonis. NCBI lineage: Eukaryota > Metazoa > Nematoda > Chromadorea > Rhabditida > Cosmocercidae > Aplectana > Aplectana chamaeleonis. The sequence goes on from JAPDOI010000054.1 coordinate 2,075,978, forward strand.
CATTTCAGCACACTTCGTACGGGTGTTCGTGAGTATTGCTGAAACCCGAGTTTTTGGCAATCTTTCGGATTTCTCTGTAAGAGTTAGAAAGCTTTCAGAGATATTTTTTGAGCACACTTCTCTCAGGAATCGTCCATCACCTGATCTCAAGAGCAGGATCCGAGCAAAATTTTATACCTTTTTTTACGACTGTGCGCACTTTCTACACAAAGCGCCACTCATATTTCACATTTCGCGTGCGATAAAAATTGGAGATTATCATGAACACTGCCTTTAAGGGCGAGATCATGAGGGAACGAAATCACAGTGCTTTAGGCCGACCCTGACAGGGCCCCATTGTACAGAGATTCAATAGCAAGCTCTCCCACAGAATTATGTACTTATGTATATTTCACGCACTCTGGCACATTCGCTACGCTCAGTTCTTGTCCCGCTACTGAATCTGCACCTCAACAAGGAGTGTGCCTTCAGCAGAGGTGTTGTTCAATTAAAATGTGTACTTATGTATCTCAGGCCTCTATTTCAGACGTTCTTCGAATAGAGGTGTATTTGTAATCGAGGAAATACGATAGATTGTATCGAAGATAAGTGTGGAGCGTTGATCTACCCTGAAGGCGTACCTTTTTTGTGAGTAGTCGTTTCTTATCTTGATTTCTCTTTTTCAGGAGACACTGGTTCGCCCACTGGCCAAAGGACAACAACAGTTTTCGACTATGTTTGTGGCGCTGGGAATGGTAGCACCGAGAAGCTGCTCTTTTCTCTACCGGTAGCGAAAAAACCCATAGATGTGCTTCATCCCTTATCGTTTTTTATGTTTCGGTTGATAGAGGATCAAGACTTATACGCCATCGCATTGACCCGAAAGACAACGAGGAATTGTGGAGGATCCACGGTCGACCTGAAGAGGTCTCGTAGAGTACACTCACGCTTTCCTGGGGCGGCATGCACGTACGCAGCGGGTTAGGTTGGGGTTAGGCAGGGTTTGGAGCGTCGGCGCGTTTGATGATAGCAGCGCGAGGGCTAAAAGGGGGTAAGGCTAGCACTGAAAAAATCGTTCCCTTGCAAACCCTACGTGGGAGGGTGGGGCAGCCGAAACCCCGTTGAGACCCCAACTATTGATTATCTCGAGCACTCGCACAGCAATCATGAAACGCGCCGACGCCCCAAACCCTGCCTAACTCCAACCAGGGATGAGCGGAATTCCGATTTCCGAATTCCGATGGTTTTCGGCCTTCCGATTTCCGAAAAAAAGCCTAAAAATGCGGAAGAAATCGGAAATATCCACGAAATCAGACTTTTTTCACTTTGCCCTACCAAATTCCTAGAGGGTTATTTCGGACGCTGAGCTCGAATTGAGGTTCGTCTTAACTTTTTGCAAAGCCAGGGTTGATAGTAAATGGGTTTTCTAAATGAGTTAACCACCACCTTCGAATGCGAGTTTACCACCAACCTTACGCGAGTAAATCACCAGGTCTGTGCGAGCTTACCAATATTCAAATTCGATAGGAGGACATCCAGGACGCCGCAGAAAGCGTGCAAGACCCCAATGAGATCGTGCAAATGGTGCGCGGGACCTTAGTGGAAGTGGGCAGGATCTGTGCCGGACTCTAGTGGGAGTGTGCAGGGTGTGTGCAGGACTCGGGTGGGAGTATGCAGGATGTGTGACGAACCACAGCGGAAGTGTGCAGGAAGTGCGCAGGACTTCTCAGTAAAGTCCTGCATGCTTTTCGCAACGTCCTGCGCACCTCCTGTGGAGTCCTACACATATTCCTTTCCCAACATCCTGCGTACTCCCACTCAAGTCCTGAACGGATTGCTCGAATTCCTGCACACTCCCAGTGAAGTCTTGCACACATTCCACGACGCTTTTCCCACATTCCTCGACTTCTTGCACACTCCCAGAGATATCCTGCGCACATTCCATGACCCCTGCACAATCTCAGTGATTCCGCACACAATCTGCACGCTCCCTCGGGGTGCCGCTCATCTGCACACTACCACGGAGGTCCTGAATACATCCTACACACACCCTCTGGGATCACGCGCCACTTCTTCAGCGTCGTGAATGCTTTTCACTACGGCTTGAGTACTCTTCAGCAAAAGCAAGCGCAAAGAACACGCGTCCTCGTATCCAATCTTGCTTTGAAGGCATAGAACGCGCTGAAAACCACTAACCGTTTTTTCGGGTTTGAATCATAGACTGGGCCCGCCTGATAACGTAGGTAGAGTTTTTGGGTCACCAAGGCATTATTGTGAAGGTATAGGAGATCGTATGGCTCGAGCTCCGTCAAAAGAGTATCACCTGTATCACCTGTCCTCCCGTTGATCATCGACAGGGTCGAGCCTGCGCCAGTAACGTCTCCATTCGTCCCTATCGCGCGCCAAAGTTGGCCACGAAATCCTACTCGCTCTAGGAACACGAAGACTCTCACTCCTTTCGTCAAGGCTCTTGGTGAAGAAATCCGACCATCGTGTTGGAGGACGGCAAGTAGTGCGCCTGAAGTCTCGCGGTACCCAATCTGTTACAGCTCTTGTCCAACGGTTATCCTCGAAACGCATTACATGCCCGGCCCGCCTGATTTTCGACCGTCTGCGAAGCTCGGAACTCCTAACTCCTTGTCTCACTTGCGTGAAACGTGACACTCCAAGCATGCTTCGAGTGTCGAAAGAGTATCTACATAAAAATTTTTCAATAAAGAAGAATAATCTCAAGTTTTTTTGGTGGGCACTGTTAAGAAGGTAGGGCTAGGGAATTCGCTGAACGCATCTCCGATTTCCGAATTCCGATGGTTTTTGGCATTCCGATTTTCGAAATTTCGAAGGTCGTTCCGATTTCCGTAATTCAGAAAAAAATTTCCACTCATCTCTGACCCCAACCTAGCCCGCCGCGTACGTGCATGCCGCCCCTGAGTGTTGGCAGCAGGGTGACCCGCTTCTATTGCTGAGCTATCAGCATGTTCCAAGCCTGCGGCCCTTTCGTTGAACAAAGTTTTTGAATGCGCAGATTCCATCGACACCAGAAGGGTGCTACCCTGTGGATCTCCTTAGATTGAACTGGTTTACCTATTAGTAGTGGGCCATTGTGAGGCTTTATTGACGTAACGTGTCTCGGTTCCTGCGATTGGGTTCGGCTGCTGACGTCCTTGAAGTCTTTTGGACTGACCACCCTCCCCCAATTTTATTGTCCGAAACAGATGTGCTCTGCGTCACCACCCAGAAAACTTGCTGCCAACACTGGTGAATGGCTGAGTACGCTAAGAATAAAATCGCTGAAAAATCCTAAGAGTTACAGGAAGAAATTGCGAATGAAACAGATTCTTCGTCCTCCGCTCCAATCGATGCTAACTCAGATCTGGACCGTTTAGGTAGGTTCATTGTAGATTGGGTTGCTGCAGATCAAGTTGTTTTAGATTCCACTAATTTTCTTCGTTTAATAGGATCCACGTATACACTTTCTCATTTCCTTAACACATTTTCTTTTCCAGTAAATCTCGTCTATGCAAACGAAACTTTCGAAGAAGGTGGACATCTTTTCAACGGTAAGGGCGATTATCTGGATTTTGAACTGTAAAAGTGAATAAATTGCTTCGACTCAGAGACATCTCTATCGGAACAAGATATCACTCGACTGCTGGATGAGAAGCAGAAGACGATGAGAGCTGACTTTTCCGAAGGTATACTCGTAGTTGGGAATCGGAAACTTATGAAAACAGAAAATCAAGATTGTAGAAATTATTCGACCTAACTCATTATTATGCAAAAGTGCATTCTTTTTTTTACAGAGGATGCTCCCTTTGACATCGAAGAAGGTTCCGCAGAAGGCTCTGGGAATTTCAATGAGGCCATTTTCAGAAGGACGGTTACGAGCCAGACGGATACTTTTGTATTTACTCCTAATATCACAGGTACATAACTACTGTCCTTACCGGTACGAAAATTTGTTCCGCAAATGCAGCCAACCGCTGTTGCGGCACGCAGCTCGAGGAGACGTCTTCCGGTTTGTCCTGCCCGCTCATAGTACTTTGGTTTTTCGACCAAGACCGAACAATATTTTTTTTTCATTCTGGGCGCTGACTCACGTACTCGCAGTGGAGACTCACGGGAGAAGATGACGCCGCAGATGAACGACAAAAGATCATATGTAGTGAAGATGACCGGATGAAGATGATGGAATGAATGTGATTGTGCGAGACACGGCGCGAAATTTGGGAAATCTCTAGTGAGCTTTCGATTTCGATTGTCACCAGCAGCGCGGAGCGGTGGGCCTCGGTGAACTATAACTGGTGATAAGAAAGTTCTAACGAAAAACCGACCGCACCTTGCTGCGATATTCAAAATCGAGAGTTAACTAGAAATGCACCAGAGCTTACTCAAGTGAAGCTGTCAGTTTGTCGAGAATCCGCTGTGTTTTTGTCCTGAATCCGTACAAATCCAAAACAATTGCTGGCCTAATTCTAGACAAAATGATATTGTTCTACCAAGAACTCTGAGTGCATTCAGGAGAACTCGTATTGAATTCTTGACAACTTTCCATCGTTTTCGGTGTCAATAAAAGGGCTCTGGAAAGGTGTAATGTCGGCATCTTGGACACGGTCCTCCCCACGGTCTCCAGGAGTGGGACCCTCCCGTGGGAAGTTCCAATCAGCTGCTAAAAGGTAAAGCTCCTTTTCTACCGCTCGGGTTGTTTATTCTAGGCATATTGCTGATACTTATACAGTACCGCGCAATTTGTTTTCGAAAAAGTGTTTTGCGACGTTCTTTGCGCTCACAAAGCGCCGCATCGCCATTACTTGCTTCAAACTCTAAGAAATGACTTTTTCAGGTAGTTTTCGTGTTCCTCTCAATGAGTCGAAGTCACTGGTACGAGTAGGATGTTTTTTTAACACCGATATTTTGCTGTAAAATTTGTATTTCCTTCTGAAATTCTCATGTAGCACTTGTCAAAACATAACAGATTTCTACTATCTTGGCCGTCTGAGCAGTTCATAATGAGAAATTTCGTGGTGCAAGTATGCACTTTTCAATGAGTTTCTAGAGTTGGATCCACTATTTTGTAACACTATCGTATAGGACTCAATGAACGCAGTCCAGAAATGACTTCAGAACAGGCTACGGCGCGAGGTGTGATACAACCCAACATTGGTCCGACCCCCCACCCAAGTCAAGCGATTTGCTCAGCCCTCCCCCCTTGGGAAAAATGATGGCGACGACCGGGGGGGGGTCCTCATTTCGTTTTTTTTTGTAGTGAACGAATTTTCACAACTCTCCTACGACAATGGCACCAAATGTTTGTTCTATGGCTGAACGTTCATTAGTGCCCTGAGGGCACATAGGCGTGGTTTGGGGAATGAAAATCTCATTAGGTAATTGGCGGTTCAGATGTAAAAACGCACCCTAAATTTCATGGATACAGCTTCAATCCGAACAGCGCTACATAGGGAGGGCGGAGCCTGTTTTCATGCCCTGAGGGCACATAGGGGCGGTTTCAGGCATGAAAACCACATTTGGTAATTGGCTATCCGGCTGTGAAAACGCACCCGAAATTTGATGGATGCAGCTTCAATCCGAACAGCGCTACATATGGTGGGCGGAGCCTGTTTTCATGCCCTGAGGGCACATAGGTGCGGTTTCAGGCATGAAAACCACATCTAGTAATTGACTATCAGGATGTGAAATGCACCCAACGTTTCATGGACGCAGCTTTAAGCCGAACAGCGCTACAAAGGATGGGGTCCATGAAAAAATCGATAGCTGTGAAATATTTACAAGTATTTAACGAAATTTAAATTAGGGAGTTTCGCGTTGCTACAACGTGCGGAAAACCTAGTCACGGACCCAAGTAATCAATTTCATTCTTTTAACCGGTTGAAAACGGTCTTTGAAGACCCATTTTCAGGTGTGATACAATCGATTGTATCACACCTAAAAATGGGTCTGCAAAGACCGTTTTTACCCGGGGAAAAGAATGAAATTGATTAATTGGGTCCGTGACTAGGCTTTCCGCACGTTGTAGCAACGCGAAACTCCCTAATTAAAAATTCGATAAATACTGATACTATTTCACAACAATTCCGGACTTGAACATTTTTTCATGGACCCCAACCTATGTAGCGCTGTTCGGATTGAAGCTGCATCCATGAAACTTTGGGAGCGTTTTTACATCTGGATAGCCAATTACTAAATGTGGTTTTGATGCCTGAAGTAGCACCTATGTGCCCTCAGGGCATGAAAACAGACTCCACCCACCCTATGTAGCGCTGTTCGGATTGAAGCTGCATCCATGAAACTTTGGGAGCGTTTTCACTTGCGGACATTCGTATTCAAAATGTGTGTTCCGCGCCCGCAACCGCTCCTATGTGCCCTGAGGGCGTAAAAATCGATAGGCGATTTCATTAAGGAAATTGTAAGAGACATCACAGTGAACAACGCTCCTTTGTGACAGTCAGCTATCCATCGTTTTACAGCTTTACGAAATTTTTATATTTAGCGGGATCGAACCTGTAAACTCTAAATCGCCTAAGAATGCATCTCAGATTACGAAATTCCAGAACATCAGTGCCATTTCGTTGACAGAATAGTCCGCTTATAATGACCTCGATGACATCGAATACTCAACACCGCTGCTGCTGACATATCCAGGAGCGCTTTGGCGACACATTTTAACTTTCCAAGACTCCTCCTTCATGTCAGAATCATTAAAGATGGCCGTGCTACCGTCGTCTATTGTCTTGCATGCTTTGTCACCAGTGAATTGTAAGCTCTTCTTGTGTGTTCCTGCCTCACTTTTACATCCCATTTCATATCTTGAATCATTTTTTTCGCAAATGTTTCTCACTATTCAGTTTCTTTTTTGATCTCCTGTCACATTTTGCTCTCTCAGTATAAAGCCTAGTTTTGACTGCATCGCTGCTGTTTTTCATCGCAGCGATTTTGCACCCGCTGCTGCAGCGATGTAGCAGCGGCAGCGATTCTGTTCATACAGCATAGGCCCACGGATGATAGAAGAAATTCAATAATCAGTGAAAATAAAGGCTAGTATTCATCATTAACGCGTTTCGACTCGAAAACCCTGATCTTGTGATGTGAAAGGGTCAACGTTCACTAGACGAAGCGTGTCATTCGCTGGCAATCGCTCCATCGCTGCCATTTTGGCCGCGATGGGGCGATGGTCAGCGACCATTGAGAATCGCTCTTCAAGCAGCGATGCAGTAAAACATAGGATTTCGTCGCCGCGACCCAGCGATGTGGGACGTTTGCCACGAAGCGATCACAATTGGAGCGACTTTCCATTACGCGTACGTGGCGAGAGCGGGCGTTTCCGCTGTTGTGAGCCTCTCCACGCTCCTCAACGCTGGAGCAGCCCGTGCCTGCAATTTAACACAAGCGAACACCCCCTACCTCGTGTTGATTCGATTGAAATGTTTGATCGGGGGATCAATCGCTCGAGTCGGCGCAACGGCTGATGATTTCCCACGGTTTTCGACTTCCGTGGTGGGATTATGAAAAACAAGGGCAGTAGTTTTGATACAGGTTTAATGCCACCTGCTTCAGTGATGAAGCAGTAAGCTTGAAACTTGCTGCTTGCTTCGTGGTGCTGACGCAAGCGCGCGAGAGCGAGCGGGCGAAGACGCGCGAGAAGGAGTGCCTGTGAGCGGCTAGCGAATCGTGTGCCCACGACGACCATCGATTTTGCGTAATCGCACGCTCTCGCCACGTATGGACGGAGCCTAATCTCCAGTTTTAATTTGACCTCTTATTGTGATCTCATTTTGCCGTCATTTTTTATACTAACGGTATGGTTCTCAACCCCCCCCCTCCAGCCTGATAGAAGTTCATCTTGTTTTTTGGTTGACCGAAGCTCCGACCCCCCATCCCACCGGATGTCGATGGGTCCGACCCCCCCCCTCTGTGATACATCACACCTCACGCCGAACCCTGCTTCGTAACTGATGATGGGTAATAAGCCCACACATGACCCAAACCTCATTCGATGTGGAAACACCGTAGAATTTCAGTGATAAGGTATCCCATATCGAACGTTGGAGGTTGGGTTTCAAAGTGACATTTTTTGAGCAGCACTTGAATAAATAATCTGTACATATACGTGGGATAGGAGCGACTCTAATAGACAAAATGGAAACTCTAAGTTTATTTATGTACCCCACCTGTGCCAGGTTTCGCCCAACTTTTGATTACGAAAGCATAGGGAATCATCGCTCAACCAAACACAATTCAGTTGAAGCCAAGGAGGGCAACACTGTGATAAGAAAAAATTTACGGTTGAACAGTTTTAGCCTTAACCTTTTAAGAAAGGTTGCTCGGAAAAGGTGGCCATCCCAAAGGGGATATACATCAACAAAACCTCTTTTTGACGCAGAAAATGAGTCTGCCCTCTATATTTGTAAGCGTTGCTCTGAACGGAGTTATAAGCGTAAGTTTGTTGGGGAGGGGACGGCGGTCTGAGTGGTGAAGGTTGATTAGGATTCTGAAATGCAAAATGGTGAGGGCTCCCTCAAGATCTGTGCTTTCAAAAATAAGGTTCTTCATCTTCTTTTCTGTTGCGTTTAGAATTCGCTCCTTATTATTGGAACATTTGAGAGACTCTGCAGCCATATATTCTTAGAAATGTTTCAAACCAAATTTTGAAATTACCACCTCCCCTCTCGTAGCCTCTGGAGATAGACATCAAAGGTTATTTTGGGAATTCCCGTAGAAATCTTCGTCGAATAATGTTTTCAGATAAAAAATAATTTCCCGATTCTCCGGCAGATTTGAATTCACGAAGTTCCACTTTTTTGCTTGTATCTTTTTAACCGCTAAAGATGGATGCGTGGGGAAGGTTGTTTTTGAAATCTCCGCAAAAATCTGCAATGAAGTGTTAATTGGGTTCCACCCTTTACTCGCTCCATGAGCCAGCCAGGCCCTTAGAGCCGAGCCCCATGTTTACTGTCTATTTATATCGGAATGGAATTGCTGTCCGCAGTTGCAGACGACCACTTTATCCTTCTGCTTTGCAGCCGCGAAGAGAGTAATTGCTATAGGTACAGAAACTGGGCGACCAGCTCCGGATTCGTCCAAAGTTCTATTGTAGTCACTGTTGTGGGTTTTTTGGACAGTTAAATAAGTGTAGGGTATTGTGGCCACGACCACCACAGTCCGGGCAGACGTCGGGAGTGCTACTGTCGATCCTGTTCACGTAGGACTTCGGGAACGTTGAGTGCCCACAGCGCGACGAAGCTAGAGTGCCCACAGCGCAACGAGACTATGTTGAGACCCAGACTCAAAAACTTGAGAAAAAAAAACCCAGAATAGTATTAACTGCCGCTCTTTCCAGATACCCTCGAACGAACTGGGTGTGCTCCTCGCGCAACAGACGGAGGCGTTCTTTTTGTGAATCGTACCAACTCTGCAGGTTGACTTTATCTGAAGCATCAGCAAAAGCTTTTCTGATGCCTCTCTCTCTCTCTTACAGGCTCAAGTACTCTCCAAGATGGGTGGCTGGGCTGCTTGACGATGTTAGTATACAGCTGCTGGGCCTTGAGTTGACAGTGCTTCTTTACTGGTAGCACCCGTGTCTCGGCGTGTAAGTGCTCGATCGATGAACTCGTAGCACACCCGGTGGCGATCCGATGAGCAGCGTTTTGTACACGCTGCATCTTAGTCCAGGATGAGTCCGACACTAAGTGCTGCCAAACCGGTGCCGCATAATCCAGGGCGGGCTGAAGTATACCCTTATAAGTGGTCGGAATAGTTTCCTTACTGCTGCCCCATGATGTACCTCCCAGCGCCTTTGGAACTTTGAGATTAGCTTTTACTGCTTGCTTTTGTGCGGTGTTCTTGTGAAACGTCAGCGATGGATCAAGTATAAGGCCGAGTAGTTTGACGAAGCGAGCAGCAGGCAGGCGATCTCCACCCCAGCTGACATCGGGATATGCGCTGTGTTCTTTGGGGTCCGTTGTGAAAGCTGATACTGAAGACTTGGCGGGTGAGACCCTGAGCATCTTGTTATCAAAATAGCTTTTCAAATCAATCAGGTACTCGTTGATCTTGCTTTAGAAGTTTACAGAGAGCTAGAAGATAGTGGGTCTGGGACGAATATCAATCATGTCAGAACCTCGCGGTCACAGCACAGCAGTACGTGTTGCAAAAGCGGTTTTCTGCAACTGCGGACCGAAATTTTGGTCCGATATAGACCGCAGCTCCACCAAAGGTCTGCGTCTCTGGTGTTCATCATGTGTCAAGAGCATTTCATGGAAGTAAATAGCTGTGAAGCTACAGACCTGGCTCGGCTTGGGGCAAAGAAAGGTTGGAACCAAATAATAAGTTTGGGTCCGTCAGAGTGAGAAGGGGAGCGATTGGTCATACCTGAAGCTCGTTATCAGCAATTATAGTTCTCCATGACTGACCTACTGCTGACTTCGACCGGCCGGGCATGCCAGGGTACGGGTTCACCGAAAATTGAAATTTTGAAGAGTAATCAAATATTAGGAGTGTGTTGAATTCAAAAAATCTTGAAGTTGTGTTGGATTGAAAGTGTTAAATTTATATTTGTACTAGACCGGAGATCTGCATTGCTCATTTAACCGCGTTTTCACGTTTTATTACGATTTGTTACGATTTTGGTCCCAAATTTCGTAAATCGTAAATCGTAAAAAATTTGCCAAAAACACCCGTAATTCGTAAATCGTGAACCGTAATTCGTAATTACGCACAGCCCTGATGTACAATACCGCCCCTATCTTTTGGTCATTGGTCGCGCTAGAGCGCCGGAGCGCGCCGTTTGACGTGAAAGATTTTGGGTTACGGTAGCCATCCAATGTCCCTCGTGTCCAAATGGGGCTGGCGTTTAAGTGTTGTTATAAGTGGATTTCTTCACGTTTTCTCGTATTTAGCACATTCATATGCCATTTGTTATCCTCTGTGTTTCTTCTGAAACATTTTGACAGCGAAAAAATTAATAAAAATTCATAAAAAAGTCATTTTTCCTTACAATTTATGGATTTTAATGTGGCAAAATCACGAAGTTCTTCTATATTAGTGACTTATATTGAGATAAATTGCAAAACTCTGAGGAGAATTCAGGTATTAAAAGTTAAACGGAAGACGCGCCTTGAAATTGGGTTAATTATTTGATTTCACATTCAAAAAAGGTAGGTATCAGAGCGCATTTCAACAACTATCTGAAGAATTCGCTTTGCAATCTTTGTTTTTTCTCCTCACACAAAGAAATTATGTCCAGAATCAGCCAGTGTACGGAAATGCACCAAAAATGAACAGTTCAAAAAAAATTTCATTCAAAAATTAAAATTTCTATAAAATGACCAATTTCAATTTTAATGCTGAAATACTCCCCGAATTCTATATTCTTCGTGTATAGCGCATAAATTTGTTCTGAAATTGTTTCAAAAATATAGAATTCCTAACCTTTTCCAATTAATTTTCAAAAAAATAAAATTATCGAAAGTGAATTTTTACTGGGACCACAAATTTTGAACTGTTTTCCAGATTTCTCTTTGAATTCCATGGATGTAGCTTCATTGTATGAATTTATATTGAAAATGTGGGAATCGTGAAAATCTTCAATCTTTTTTCCCCAAAAAAAATGAAATTTGAATTTTCTCTATATTTCCATTTTCAGAGTGAAAACATTCTAGGAATGTTTCACTGTTCGTTGTTCGTTGTTTTTCACTGTTGTTTCATGTACAGCGCATAAATTTCATCAGCATTCATTCTAAAGAATACTGAATAAAAAAATCTTTCCGCGAAAAAAATTTAAAATTTCAATGTTGAATTTTCATTAATGGAGCAATTTTTTTAATTTTGATACCAGAACCTTCTTTGAATCCCATGAATCTCGTCACAAGAGATTGTTTCAAGAATAAGATAATCTGGGAAATTTTCCATTTCGTTCCCAAAAAAAAAGAAATGTAAAAACTGATTTTTCAATAGAATTACCAGTTTTGAATTTTTTTCTTGAACACTTCTGGATTTTCTTACCATTGGAGTTCCAGTCGCGAGAAAAGGTTTTTTTCAGCTTTGATACGGAGAATCCAGTCCGCATTGTGGTAATTTTGAAAACTTTGAATTTTTCCTACAAAAAAAAATTAAATTTTAAAATTGAATTTCTGGTAAAAAGACCGGATTCAGAGCTCGTTCCACTCCATAATATCTCGATTTCACTAATTATATTGAATAAATACAATTTTAGGAGTTGGTATATGAGCACCCCGTCGTTCGGCCCTCCACCCCTCGCATGCCAGGCAGTTACCTACTCACATACTCGCTAGGGTCGGTGGCCGGTTGAGAGGAGTTGAAAAGGTAGCGTGCTCCCGCTCGAAACGAAAAAAGGGGCGGTAAAGGCCCGAAAACCCTCCCCCCCATTCATGCCGAAAACTCCGCGTGTCAACCTCCGACCGACCCTACAATGCCACGTCATCCTTGACCCGTTCACACCGTAAGCTCTGCCTTATCACCTCCCACCAGGGATGAGCGGAATTCCGCGTTTCGCGTTCCGAAACCCGCAGTTCCGCGCATTTTTGGCCTTCCGCGTTCCGCATTCCGAAAACCGCAAAAAACGCTGCGGAATGCGAAAATATCGGGTCATCTGCGACGCAAGAAAACATCAGATAAATTCTGATTTATTCCGCGTTTCGCGTTCCGAAAACCGCATTTCCGCGCATTTTCAGGCGTTACGCGCCCGATTTCCAAAACCCGAGAAAAAACATTTCTGTTCCGAAACCCGAAAACCGATTTCCGAAATTTCAGATTTTTATTCCGCTCATCCCTGCCTCCCACCGACCACTCAGTGTGACGTCACACCCACGTGTTTACACCGAAAGTTTCGCCTAATCACCTCCCACCGACCACGCTCTACCACTCATGCAGTCGCGGGCGTCGGTGGCAGGTTGAGAGCAGGGATGAGCGGAATTAAAATATGAAATTTCGGAAATCGGTTTTCGGGTTTCGGAACAGAAGTTTTTTTGTCTGGATTCGGAAATCGGGCGCGAAATGCCTGAAAATGAGCGGAAATGCGGTTTTCGCAACGCGAAACGCGGAAAAATTCAGAAATCATCTAGTGTTCTCTTACATCTCAGACGACCCGATATTTTCGCATTCCGCGGCGTTTTCTGCGGTTTTCGGAATGCGGAACGCGGAATGCCGAAAATGCGCGAAACTGCGGGTTTCGGAACGCGAAGCGCGGAACTCCGCTCATCCCTGGTTGAGAGGCAGCACAATTGACCTGTCAATCTGCCACCGACGCCCGCCAAAGCGTTGATATCCCGAGCTGTCAACCGTGATACGCACAAACACGTCACATTCCAGTGCAGCGTATACATTGTGGGCTACCGATTCCGCGCTCTACACGAGAGAGTACCAGAGAAAAACAGTGCAGACACTGCAACACGTCGCCCCGAAAACTCCGCCACATATGAGACATCACCACGAAAACTTTGGCAGTTATGAGTCATGCCGAAACCTCCGCCGATCAGCCGCATCGGATCAATTTCATTCGGAAAGGGGCGTTTTAACTTGCCACCGACCCCCGCGATTGCCTGAGTACGCCAAGAGGCTCTACCAGCCCGCAGCCCATCCAGGCCGATTATGGATCACATTTCTCAGGGGCTGAAACCCTAGCCACTATGAAACCTCATAAAATTCAGTATCATATTCAGTAAAAGCATCACTCTTAAAGAACATGTGTACATTCGTACAGTAATGAAACATGTCAAATTCTTCGCATAATTAGGGTCCAGAACCTATTATAATGTAGATTCGGTCCGAGAAGCCGAAATGCGAGAAATAGTTCACATCTTAGAAAGAAATTCATGGTGTTTTCCAGTAGTAGTGAATAATGTCGGAAACACATTGAGGACTGCATCAAGCCAAAGGTGTACCAGTACTAAATTACGCTCTGCCATATCACTCACTCTTACACTGGCCTGCTTCTCAAGAAACAGCCTACAGGGTCATTTTGAGGTGCGAATGGGCCTCGGAGGCGTATTTGGGGCCTCCTCCGTCTAAATGACCTTATCAGAATTACAGAGACTCTTTGTCTGCAACACGTTCCCAACCATTTGTTTATCTCCAATGGGATGGGTTGAGCTGTTCTCGCATTTCTCGCAGTGATATTAATTTTCAAATTTTCGAAAAATGCATCAGTCGCTAAATTTGTATTTGTTCAATATAATTAGTGAATTCGAGATATTATGGAATTCTAGAAGGGTTCTGGAACAAGTACCGAAACCGATCTTCTAAGCACGTATTCATTTTTGAAATTTCATTTTTGTGGAGAAAAGTGGAAATTCTTACGATTTCCACATTTTTGGGACAATTCCGTGTAGTGGAGCAGAAAATGCATGAAAATCGAATTGAAGTCTGGAAAGAAATTCAGAATTGGTGATCTTAATGAAAATTCGATTTCAATTTTTTTCTTTTTCTTGGGAAACTTACCCAAAATTCTCATGGTTTTTTTCGTTTCACTTCAAGAAAAACGGATTCCTTCTAATTATTGCTTTTATATCTGTGCTTACTTCAACTTCCATAACTGGTATGAAGATATTGAGCGTCATATTTTTCTTTTTAACATAGGCAATCATAATAAAAAATCAGTTTAAAAACTCACTAAAGTGATTGGCCGTGGAGGGCGCCGGTCCGCTACGGGGGCTAGCCGAGGAACGCGCGGTCTCCTAAGTGTTAGGGTCCCAGCCCCTGACAAATGTGATCGATAATCGGCCTGGATGGGCTGCGGGTAGGTAGAGCTGCTTGGCGTAGGGAATTGCCTGGCATGCGAGGGTGGAGGGCTGAACGACGGTGTGCTCATACACCAATTCCTAAAATTGTATTTATTCAATATAATTAGTGAATTCGAGATATTATGGAATTCTAGAAGGGTTCTGGAACAAGTACCGAAACCGATCTTCTAGGCACGCATTCATTTTTGAAATTTCATTTTTGTGGAGAAAAGTGGAAATTCTTACGATTTCCACATTTTTGGGACAATTCCGTGTAGTGGAGCAGAAAATGCGTGAAAATCGAATTGAAGTCTGGAACGAAATTCAAAATTCATGACTTTAATCATAAATCAATTTCAAAATTTTTTCTTGGGAAACTTACCCAAAATTCTCATGAATTCCATGTTTCCGAAACAATTCTACAGATGTTTTCGGAAAGTAATGCACTGACCGTATATGATACTGAATTTTATGAGGTTTCATACTGGTTAGGGTTTAAGTCACTGACAAATGTGATCGATAATCGGCCTGGATGGGCTCTGGGTTAGTAGAGCGACTTGGCGTAGGGAATTGCCTGGCATGCGAGGGGTGGAGGGCCGAACGACGGTGTGCTCATACTGTGCTTATCTGAGTCAAATTCCGGTCCGCAATTGCGTCTCGACACGCTTTGCGGCCGCGCGCGCTCGAGTCAGTCGGGTTTCCAGCGCCAAAGCCGACTCGATGTGGCTTTTTTATACAATTTTCCCCAATTTTCTTAGTTTCCAGTCTCCAAAACCCACCTAGAGTCAGCAGATCAGAGGCTGCGGCTCTGGAAGCTCTTCTGACTCGGGAGCGTGCGGCCGCAAAGCGTGTCGAGACGCAATTGCGGACCGGAATTTGACCCAGATAAGCACAGTACACCAATTCCTAAAATTGTATTTATTCAATATAATTAGTGAATTCGAGATATTATGGAGTTCTAGAAGGGTTCTGGAATGAGCTCTGAAGCCGGTGTTTTAACCAGAAATTTTAAATTTGAAAAAAAAACCAATTTTAAATTTTCATTTTTTTGTAGGAAAAATTCAAAGTTTTCGAAATTACCACAATGCGGACTGGATTTTGCGTAGCAAAGCTACAAAAACCTTTTCTCGCGACTGGAACTCCAATAGTAAGAAAATCCAGAAGTGTTCAAGAAAGAAATTCAAAACTGGTAATTCTATTGAAAATTCAGTTTTTACATTTTTTTTTGGGAACGAAATGGAAAATTTCCCAGATTATCTTATTCTTGAAACAATCTCTTGTGACGAGATTCATGGGATTCAAAGAAGGTTGTGGTATCAAAATTAAAAAATTGCTCTAATAATGAAAATTCAACATTTAAATTTTAAATTTTTTTTGCGGAAAGATTTTTTTTTGAATTCAGCAGTATAAAATGAATGCTGATGAAATTTATGTGCTCTACATGAACAGTGAAACATTCCTAGAATGTTTTCACACTGAAAATGGAAATTAAGAGAGAATTCAAATTTCATTTGTTTTTTTTTTCGGGAAAAGAGATTGAAGATTTACACGATTCCCACATTTTCGAAATGAATTCATATAATGAAGCTAGAAATACATGGAATTCAAAGAGAAATTTGCAAAAAAATTCTAAATGTGTGGTCTCATTAAAAATTCACTTTCGATAATTTTATTTTTTTAAAAATTAATTGGAAAAGGTTAGTGATTCTATATTTTTGAAACAATTTCGTAACAAATTCATGCGCTATACACCAAGAATATAGAACTCGAGTACTATTTCAGAATTAAAATACAAATTGGTCACTTTATAAAAATTTTAATTTTTGAATGAATTTTTTTATAACTGTTCATTTTTGGTGCATTTCCGTACACTGGCTGATTCTGGACATAATTTCTTTGTGTGAGGAGAAAAAACAAAGATTGCAAAGCGAATTCTTTACATAGTTGTTGAAATGCGCTCTGATACCTACCTTTTTTGAATGTGAAATCAAATAATTAACCCAATTTCAAGGCGCCTCTTCCGTTTAACTTTTAATACCTGAAAAAATCTCAAAGTTTTGCAACTTATCTCAATATAACTCACTAATATAGAAGAACTTCGTGATTTTGTCGCATTAAAATCTATAAATTGTTAGGAAAAATACCTTTTTTATGAATTTTTATTAATTTTTTAGCTGTCAAAATGTTTCAGAAGAAACACAGAGGATAACAAATGGCATATGAATGTGCTAAATACGATAAAACGTGAAGAAATCCACTCATAACAACACTTAAACGCCAGCCCCATTTGGACACGAGGGACATTGGATAGCTACCGTAACCAAGAATCTTTCACTGATTTCCATTTTGAAATTTTATACATTCAGTAGATCGCATTTTTGATGCTGATTCCGAATTTGGTTTCCATTTTCCGATTGGACCACTTTGAAGCGAGTTATTCAAAAACGACGCCAAACGGCTCTCTCCGGCGCTCTAGCGCGCCCAATGACCAAAAGACAGGGGCGGTATTGTTTAGTGTATGACGACAGCTTCAACGTCTTGGCTACAGACAGGAGATGCGATTGGTTAGGTTTACCAATAATCATGTGAAGCCAGCCTTTGTAGCTTCACAGGGGAAGTGCAGAATGCAATGTCCAGTGAACAACGGCTTCACAATTCCAGCCAATTGCCGCCACCGACCACATCTTCTACACACCTTCTATAGCACGATGCCCAGCTATCTCTTGCTTAGGTCTCGGCCAACTTCCTACTCTCTCTCACGATCTGCGCAAGACTACTGGAACCTTGCCCACAATCCACAGAGTAACGAACGATCCCACTAAGCTCTCTCCGTTTTCAGCGACGTTCTGCACACTACTTCTAGAGTTCCACGACTTTCTGTACACCCCTTTACAAGCCTTGCACAATTTCCTTGACAACCTAAGTATTCCTTTTGATAGTCCAAGATTTATTTGAACAGCCCACCTTGAGCTTTGCTTTCTTCAGGAATTGTGAAAAAAATGTCGAAAAATGAATAGTTGACAAAAATTTTTGGCGAGAATTTGACTGGAAGTGACAAAAAAAACTACTATTCTTCTGGAATAGCTGTTCGTGGTTTTCAGACAACTCTCGACATTATTTTCCACATATTATCTAAGTGGTGAGAAACGTTCAGAATTCGGAAGAGTTTCTCGACAAAAAAAAAACGATTTTCCTGGATTTTCGTCAACTTCTCCCCGAATTCAGAACAAATTTTTGGTTTCCGACCTATACTCGACAACAGACGACCAGGGTGTACTGGGGAGACCAGCAGTTCTCCCGATAAGGATTAAGCTCTGCGCAGAGGCGAGGCTCGGACGAGTTTCCATTATCGTGATGATTACAATTAGGCACGTTATCGTGCTTTCTGCTTAACGGATTTCGGTGCTAGTATTCTTGCAGAACTTCTTTGAATTAGGACTTCGTTATGAATTTTTTAAAAAGTTTTTGAACTGTCCACCTGGTCTTAGGGATAACGTACCAACGTCCGCAAATAAGTATTATAGCGGAAAAGACCCCTCTATAAAACTTATTCTTCGTGTTGATTAGGGCGGAACTGGTCACGCAAATGCTACAAGGAATTCATAAAATCAACTAGAAGAACTTTTGGAAATTCTGGACAACTACTTTGACGTGATTAGTTGGAAAACACCAACTAGTAGAAGTAAAACACCAATTGAACATACCTCACATATTACATACATTTCCCCTGCCAGTGTGTGAGGGTGAAGTAGTCAAAGGATGCTCCGCTTCTCCTTATTCTTAACAAAGAAAAAAGCGACAATGAATACTTCGATATAAATATCTATTTCCTTATCGATCATCCCATTTCTCCACTATCTGGTCGTCTCTGGAGATTATTCGTCACCTCCCAGAACTGTGTTTTCGAAAATCATTATCTGCTCATCCTTGCTCCTAGCGTATATTCACAGATTTAAATTTCTGAATTCATGGCCGCTATTCTGGTAGAAATATTCGTAGAGTAATTCATGTCATCCATAGGACACTTCTATAGTTTCGAGAACCTTTCTGATTTTCAGGAACTCTTCACTGTCATTTCATCCCTGCGAACATCTGATCCTGTTGTCAAAAATTGACTCCACACCATGATATACTTATTCCCTTTAATATTGGCTTCATATGATATTAAGTGCGTGGTTCTCATTGGCAGGCGTTGTTGAGTTTCACTGTATTTCCTCTATGAGCAGAGGAGACCATAGTTTGAATTGTACTATTAAACTTCGACACTGCTTGTCTGAATGACAACTAATAAAATGATTTATTTGCCATTTCAGTCGATGAATGCAGCGAGAACGGCCCAGAAATCGACAAAAACGGCAGCGAAGTAAAGATTTCGTTAACCCACTACGCGTGCTTAGCCCGCCCCGCCCCCCGCTTTGACGAGCTTGTGGCGCCGCGGAAGTTTTCGATGGCAAATCGCCAAGCAACCTCGCCACATACATACAGATCGATTCGCGTACGTTTCGCCATTAACGCGCGTTTGCGGAAACCAGCAGGGCGCGTAAACTCGTCCGCGCCCTAAACCTGTACGTACATTAGAATCCATTGTTTTGACTGATTCTGAGCGCTTTTCTTCGCAGTTGCTTCACTATTCAATAGCTCACGACCATACAACCTCATTTGTGAGTCGAACCGTGGGTTCCCTTCAAAATGTCTTTATCACCAGAGGAATTTCGCCAGTGACCAATACCTCGCTGCTGGTCATAGTAAAAATCAAGGGACGTCGAAATGTAGCATAAATGTATTAGCAACATCGTACTTTGCCACAACGAACGTTTATAACGACATCTCAGAGAACTTGTTCTGCAATTCAACTGGTTCAGCCTTTTCGAGTGCAAATTGATGATCCATCCTGCCGTTTGTTGTTGTGCGCTGTTGAAGGGGCGGTGGTCTTAAATGGCGTGGAGAAAAGAAATGACGTTAATCTGACAACGGCAGTGGTGAATCTTTGTTCCATGGATAATGTTGGTTCGTTCAACGTTCTAAAACTGACTCGCTTTGTCCCGCATCTAATCAGCTAGCGGAGAGAAATTCCTGAAATCTCCAGCACTTCATTCCACTCGAAACTTTTTCTACTTAGTCTCAAGTGCTAGAATGGTAGTTTCAACAATTGAGATTTAAAATTATGCAATGGGACGTTCCCTCGTTGGAGAAGGACTTATTCACCACCTGATAACAGGTGCTCTTGTCTGCATTTAAGAGTCGTGTTTCCGAAACCACCCTCTAGACCACTACTTGAGTGATCAATAGTCATGCCGAGCTATGTGCACAATTACATTCAGTTACCCTACAATGGCACTAGAACTGAAGTGAGTTTCTAACAGTGAAAAACGTCGGAAAACTTTCTCACATTACCATCACACCTCTAAGACAACGGAGTAGTACGGTTTTGCGTTTTTTCTTGCTCAAGGAGATCAAAAGTAAGGTGCGTCCGAATGAGAATGGCGGCCCATGCGGCCGGCGTGCTTGGCAGACGGACACCGCGTTCGCGGCTCTCGGACGAGCATGCGAAAAGACCCCACCGCCATCGACTACGAATGGGGGCCGGCACCGGCTGGCAGCGAGCACTGCGCCTATAAATCAGCTCTGTAGACGGGGGAGAGGGGACGGCCGTTGTTTAAATCCAACACTCGTCCGAGGGCGGCACATGCGACGGCCGCCTGCCAAGCACGCCGGCCGCGTGGGCCGCCATTCTCATTCGGACACACTTTAACTTCGAAACGAAGAAAAAGAGCAGTCCTCATGTTGCTATAATCAGGGTTAAGCTCACGTTAGTCCGCAGACCAGCGGGACCAGCGGGCTCTTTAGCTAGTGGTTGACACCTTCACTCTGGCTGAGAAACACCTTGGACATGGGCGAAGACCCTAAATTTCCACGATTTCCTCAGGCATGGGTTGTGCTGTGGCTCAATACTCCAATACCTTATGAAACTCAGACGCTGATGAGAAGACCGTGGATCTAATTCTCCAGCTTTGTGGCGGTACGGGACCCTATCGTTCAGTTTTGGGGTATCCTCTCTATATAGGTAAAAAAACCGAACGCGGATCACATCGCGGTCCTTGTCCTCAGCGAAAGAATGGGGTGGGAAGGGGGGGGGCAGGGTTGAAGAGGCGGACTGAGACAACCCCAACTCAGGGCTTTCCTGCAACCCCACCTTCTTTTCTTGCAGCAAAGCGATTAGAAGATGTGTGGAATATTGCACACTGTCGAAAAACAAAGAATAAAACGAAACAAGAAACACGACGATGTCATCTAAATGGTAATTGTAGAGGAGAGCAACAAGTATAATATTTGCCATTCAGCAGAAAAACTAATGCGGCTACCCCATTTTGAAAAAAGGCCCACCCCTGAAACCTTCTTCGCAGAAAGCGCTTCTTAGTCCACATAGAACATCTCAGTTGTTGATTAACACTTTTCACATTGTCAGCACTTCCTCGCTTCGAGAGTCCCGATTTGTGGTTGCAGCATTTATACTCCCGTGTTCGGTTGCGACTTCGGCGCTCTGCGGCCGAATGCATCATTGGATTTTCTCGCTAGTAGGTTGGGGAAGGGTAGGCTCCTGAGCTGAAACACGTCATTGGCAATAAGGACGTAGACTAAAAGGATAACCATACCCAGCCTATCGGTAATGAAACGCAAAGATAAATTGGGCTCTTGATTGCCTCACCTGGTTACCAGGGTGAGGTGTGACCCGGTTGTCGGCCCGTCGGAGGTGCCGCTCAAGTTAAAGGCAGTGTTCACGATAAATCGTTGATATTCAGTTTCTTACCGATTATGATAGATCAAGAGCTTACTGTGACATCAGCGTCAGGAAGAACTGCAGAAACTGACAAGAAATCACTTTTTTCCGCATAAGCGGGACCTATTGTGTGACGTCATATTTTTGATAATGTAAGGATTGACCGATGTGAGGGAATGAAGTTTTTTCATGTGATAACGTGTCAAACCTTATCCACTGCTACTTATCGAAACCATTACCTCTTCTGACCGGCCGTTTACGTGTTCAAGCTTCTTCAGAAAGGATTAGTTTGGGAGGCGGGGTGGCCCAATGGGTTGACTGGCCCACGCGATTCTCACCCACTTCCCGATGGTTTTTTGCGATTCTTTCTCCACTGTTTTCATCGGTAAGTTCCAAGGCTCACATTTCTGTGAAAAAAAAAAACTGGAAAATTTTCCATCGTGAACACTGCCTTCAAAAACTTTTGCGGCTCCCCAACTCAAAGCGGTAGTGAGTGTACTACGTATAGAGAGTAAACTGCACTGGAATTCAATTATTTGCTGAAAAATGAATAATCACGAGTAAACCTTCAAGAAATGATATCCTTTTGGCGATACCTTTAATGGAATACGTACAGATGCTCCAAGTCAAAACAGTGCTATTCATCAATTTTGACGTCCCGAAAGACACACTCATCGTCCTTCGCTCGGCCCAGTAGTCTGCGATTGAAACTAGGCTAAGTTTAGGCTGCATCAAGGCAGCGTCCACACGTCGCGAGAACGCCCGCTCTCGCTATCCAGCGTTTCTCCGCGCTCTACGACGCTGATGGGTGCCCGTACAGGAAGAATGACACTGGCAAATGCATCTTGCCTCGTGTTGATTCTATTGAAAACGCTTGACCTGGTGTTCACTCACTCAAATCGAATCGTTCCCTGCTCATTTATCACGGTTCGGGATGGCCTTGGTAGGCCTATGAGACACGAGGGCATTGGTTCCCAGGTAGGTTTGACTTTCTTCGCTCGAGAAAATTAGCAAATGGTTTAAAACAAGGCTGCTTCTCTCCCGAAATGCGCGCAAGCGAGCGAGAGAGGGTGTGAGCGCGCGAGTGTTAGCGCTCGTGAGCGGCAAGCCAATCGTGTGCCCTCGGTGACCATCGATTTTGCTTAATCGCGCGCCCTCGCAACGTATAGACGCTGCCTAGTCTGCCTGGTCGCAAAGAAAAAAAATTGTGGAAAAACCATAAAAATCAGCTTGATCCGCAAACGGCTAAAGGACTACTAGGGTTCCGCGGCAAGAAACGAGCTAAGCATAGAGTTATTAAGAGCCTAAATTGCCAATCCGTGCACACGTGCACAGCTCCGATCAAAAAGATCACAATCTCATGCTGAGGAGTCAAAAATCATTGACGTTGACAGCCAGAAATGATTTCAAATTTAATTAATGAAAACATTTAAACAATGAAAGCAAGCCCTTTATTCAATGGTAGACTCTATGAGGACAGAAATAGTTGAGTAGGTCATTCCAAAGGACATTGCTCATTGATTGAATTCCAATTTCAAGCCAGCTAATGTTTTTGATGTAAGAGATTATGGATGCCGATGACGTGGAGAGGGCTCGTCCAATATCAAAAGACAGGAAAGTTCAGGCTCGAAATCTGGCTCAAAACAGGGTTTTTTTCGCAATTTTTTCTCATAGGTCCTTCTACTCTGAATCTAGACAGGGGTGAAGACAGGCATCTTTCATCTCGACCACTGCCTTTAAGGCAGAAACCACTCGTCTGGATGACTTATTGCTCTTATCATCTCAATATCTTCTTACCACTGCTATATTCCACCATGACCGACAGCTCTACTGCATGCTCCGCCCGGACTCATTCTAACAAGCTAGAGTCTATGTCAAACACCGTTTTTCAGCGTTTTGGTCGATATGTCAGATTTGGGTGGAACTTCGCAAGAAGGGGCTATTGGGGGCGCTGAACACAAGTTTCCCATCTATTTACCGAGTTTCCGAGGATTACTGCAGTTATATCGTGCTTTGGGTGAGGTTACGGACAATGCAATTCACTCGACAAACCGTACCATTCTTGCTGGATCACCTTATTAGCATCTCTGCAAATCACACGGTTGGAATCGAACTTTGTTCAGCTTGCCTCATATCATGGCTGCATTCTCTCGCCGGTTGCGTTGCTTTACGTGGTTAAAATCGGTGAAAGTTAGAAGTGAGAGAAACCGCATTCACGCTTTCAGTTCCTTAAACTGTCCAAGCCCCTGGGATGCTCCACGTTCCCGTGCATCTGGCAGAAGACTTCGTATCCAGATCTCAATTCATTCCCGCGCTTCACCGGGTAAAGCCTATTCTCCTGATATATTCTGCTGTAGGTTTTTTGAGCTCTCGTACCTGGCGTTCTCCAGTGCACCACAAGCGTTTCATTTCACTTCAGGCTGAACCTCTGCACAGCTTTTTTACAATTTTATTCAAGAATTGTGGTCGGGAGCGAGTTACGGTCCTCTTTAGTGCTTCTTACAATTGAAGTGTTTAGAGTGTCAAACGCATCTGCGAAAACTACTAGTACCATTAGTACCTCTTGTGGCTCAATAGTAAAACTGCGCAGTATCCAGCCCTGAGCTGCAGGTTCCAAGAAGTTGCAAGCCTGAAAAGGTCGTTTTTCGTGCATTTTGTACCTTCCAAAAAGCGCATTACTCTTCGGAGAATCCGGAAACGGACCTCATAAATGTGTTCATCGCCCAAAACTACCGCCCTGAATAGAATTTGGGTGAAGGCATAATTTCCATACGTTGTCCAGACTGACAGCGTTTTGGACTTGTATGGATTTTGGGTTGGACGTTTATCTACACCGCGGATTTTCGGTTGGGCGTTTATCTACACCGCGGATTTTCGGTTGGGCGTTTATTAATACCGATTAGAGGGCTCTGCAAGCGTTTAAGAAAAATGTTCCAGGTTTGAATTAAAATTCTCCTAGAGGGTTTTTTTGGGGCGCTGATTACGAATCTGTGGTTTGTTCGTCAATTTCCCAAAGTTTTCGGCTAATATCGTTCAAAGCCTCCCAACGGGGAAAAATTTCGAGGGAAAAACGCCACTCTCGAGATTTCCCGATTTCTACCATAGGTATGTCTCAAAATCATTTTCTGAGGGTTATTTAGAGTGCTAAACACGAATCTGAAGTCTGTTTATCGATTTTTTGCAGATTACGGTAGATTACGGTGGGTATACGGCAGTTTGGTCAAAATCTCAGATTTTACTCAAAAGTTGTTCACGGGAGTTATTCTTGGTGGAGGATTCGAATATAAGGTCCGTTTGTCGATTTTCAAAATACTAAGATGGGCTTTGTCCCCAAAACGACATGTTACCTACCGTAACCTACAGAAAACCTCAAAATTTCAACAAATGGACTCCAGATTCGTGTTCACCACCCTAGTTACTCCTACATACAAGTATTGAGCAAAGTCCAAGAGAATGTTCTGAAACTCCAAAAAATGCCTGATGGGTGCCTTTTCGCGAATCTGGAAAAACGCTCATAACTTTTTCGAACCTGCAGCTCGGGATGCGATACTGCGAATTTTAACTATTGAGCCACAAAAGATACTAATGATACTAGCCGTCTTCGCAGATGCGTTTGACACACTAAACACTTCCCTTGTTAGCTAAGCCACTTTCACTTTGATCAGTCCTTTCTGGACGGATTGAACGCATTCTTTTTATTACTTAGTAAACAGAAACTGCATTGAGGGCAAACCCTGTTGGTTCAACGAATTTTTGCCGAAAATCCCCCGTTTTAAGCAACAATTTCGGCAAACGGCAACGGCAAACCTCAAAAATGGCCGGCAAACGGAAATCGGCAAACGGCGATTGCAGCACACCTCTGGCGGGTATGCTTCGGTGAAACTCGTTCACTTTCGCTTCAAAACAAACACAGTCCGTTAATTCCCTAATTGCATCAGGCTTTCGCCGGTTATTTCGTTAGTTTCCCATACTAACAGCTACAATTCTTCGATTTGTGTCGTAAAATCGATAAATTTTTTGAACTTGTGTGCTGCCTTCACACGCAAGAGAACGCGTGTCCACACTGCGCATCCATGCCATGAACTCGAATTTCCTGTTCTACTTTAAGGAAAGCAGGTTCCTTATAATTATTGCTGTGATATCCATAATTAAAACACCTTGCATAACTGGTATGCAGATATTAAGCGACTTATGTCTTCGTTTGGTACAGTCATTTACAACAAGAATTCAGTTCAAAAACTCACTTGATTGATTGGCCGTGGAGCGCGCCGGTCCGCCACGGGGACTGGCCGTGCAACGCGCTGTCTCTAAAGCGTGGAGAGCTTTCTTGACCGATATTTTACTTTACGGGCTTCAAAAGTGATATTTCAATTAGTTACATAGTTCAGCCATAGAGGTCCGATTCAACCAAATTTCTGAGACCGCCTTGATTCTTTCTTCGTTGCGGGAAATAAGTTCCCTCTAGTAAACTATTTCACTAATTGCAGATGTTTTGACGCTTCTTGCGTATTATTTCGTGGTTTTCGCAACACATTATGCTCAAAACATCGTTTTATACGAAAAACTCACGCGAAATTCATCTCTGCTTGCAGAGTCAATTTTTCTGTTGATTATATGGATTCGGGACAATTGAGGCAAGGGAGCGTGTCGTGAGTCAAACACTACGGCCCGTACCAAACCCCCCGCCGTCACCACATAAAGATGGCAGCCAAACTCAGCTCAGAAAAATGAAAACAAGTAACTTGCAACATAAAAGACCGAAAACAAGTTACTTGTAACATATCCGAGCCGATGCAAGTTGCTTGCGACTTATCTCAGGTCATTTACGTTACATGTTACATATCGGCGGGATAGTGCGTGCGGTGCTCCTCCGATATGTTACATGTAACTTGAATGACTTGAGATAAGTCGCAAGTAACTTACATCAGCTCAGATATGTTACAAGTAACTTGTTTTCAATTTCTGCGAGGATAATGCGTGCAGTGCGCCTCCGATATGTTACATGTAGCTTGAATGGCACAATATAAGTCGCAAGTAACTTAAATCGGCCAAGAAGATATTTGCAAGGCTGATGTACGACGCACTCGCGGGGTCGGCCTTACGACTGGCGTTGCTGTTGGTTTAATTACCCAAGTTTCAGGTACTTGACCTCACACCAGCAGGGAGGGCCCTGCACAGCATTTTTTGGGTAGTGTGTGGCCTTCTGCGTCGCGTGCCGTCTGGGTCACGTGATGGCAACCAATAGTGAAAATTCAAATGTAAGTTACATGTAACATAAGTGTAACTTACACATAATATAAATTCAATTTACATGTAATATAAATGCATGTTACACGCAATATAAATGTAAGTTACTTGAGACATTGAAGTATGTTGCATTTATATTACAAGTAACTTGTTTTGATTTTTCTGAGAGGTACATCGCGCCTCGTGTGCCACCTATGTGAACCAACTTGGAGGGACCTACTGCCAACATAAATTTCCTGGAAAAACTCTGCTGCACGATAATTAAAACGTGGTTAGCGCTTCGTGAATTTCGCCCCAGGCTACGGCACGAGGCGTTATGTGTCAGATGGAGAGGTCGGACGGTGCGTGTGCGGAAATTTCTGTTTCCTGGCAGCTTGCGCCTTCTGTTTCCGTTTTCTGACAAACTCGACTTTTTGTTTACTGAATTAATTTACCGCACATCCCTGGGTTACACCCCTCGACGTCCGGTGGGGGGAGGGATCGGGCCTACGACCAAGCACTAGGATAGGCTTCCATAACGGCCCGCCATAGTCGGCCTATATGCTGTAGCCAGCCCGGTCGATACGTATTCAACGCGTTGCATGCTCAGGTCAAAATTTCCCCCCGATTTGTCTCAACTGATCTCACTTTTCCCGCTCGTGGCCGTCTCGGTCGATGCGTATGCTTACAGAGGTAGGAACCCCCCTTCCCCGTTGTGGCCGGACTGAGCCGTGCGCTCGAGTGTGCCATCCTAACCTATACACATACATCGGACCACTAGGGACGGGGTAGGACGGCGCTGGATCACTAGGGAGGGGAGGTATGGCGCCGGATCACTAGGGATGGGAAAGAACGGCCCAGTCCGGAGCGGAGGAGCGGGGTATTGTGAACCATACAGTTAGTCTAAGGTAGTATGTAAGTATATAATGATAATCGTGGTAATGATGTTTGTAGAACTAATATATTAAAAAATGGCTAAGAGTTTACCGGTAAGTGTTGACCTGACCGCAAATGTGCGGTACCTAGCTGGAAGTGCGCAGGACGGCGGGAAAGTGCACGAGACCCCAGCGTGAGTGCGCCAAGCGCCCAAGAAGTGTACGGGACCCAACTGGGAGCGCGTCAGGTGCTTGGGAAAAAGTGCGGCACCCCACTGGGAGAGCGAGAATCTTGCGAACTAGAACGAACAGCAGAAAACCTACACATAAAAAGGATTACCCCATTTGCAGAAATACATTTTGTGAAGTTTCTATTTCAAGGGTAAACGAAATAGGTTATGGCAGGATTGTTCCATCCTGAAGTCTCATTCACTCCTGTATTTTCTTGCAGAATCAGATCGTGAGCTTCTTTATATCCGAAATTTATTGGCAATATTACGGTGTGATACAACACTTTTTTCAAGCCTGTAATAATCAAATACATAGCACACCTACATTCGAAGATCTAGAGCTGTGTGGGACGTCGCATTCGATTCGGATCACCGTCCTGTTCTGTTGAACTTCACTGCGAGGATTCATAAGAGGAAGCGAGGGGCTCAGCCTCTCCAGAGGATTGACATGACAAGTCTCAGAGATGAAGAGTGCAGAAGGAATTTCCGACAACGCGTTTCTATTCACATCGGAGTACGGACTAAGAAGAAACTTTGCGACGCGGATTCTTTTGTCAAATGCATCCAGGACGCTTCGAAAGAGGCACTCCCGGTTGTACAGCCTAAGAAGAAGTTCGCCTACGTCTCAGAAGAAACAACATCTACCTACAACAGAGTATGTGCTCTCCGAACTGCAGGAAACTTCGTGGAGGAGAAGCGTCTGAGGAGGAAGTTGCGTCGGCAGCTTCAAAGTGACCGCGAACGAGAGTGGACGTGTAGAGCTAAGGAGTTCGAGAAGGCTTGGGAGGAGAAGAATCCGAAGAAAGCCTACACGTTGCTGCGACAGTATAGCGGGACGATGAAGAGATGTTCTCCTGTCTTGAACACTACCAATGGAGTTGCAGTTGGTGATGCGACGCTGCCAATATGGAAGGATTACTTCAGTTCACTACTGAATCGTCCAGCGCCATCAGTACCAGAGCTCCCGCACGTTCAGAGAGCACATTACGATGTCAGTGAGGAACCGCCGACTGAGGCCGAAGTTTTGAATTGTGTCCGAAAATGAAGAATGGAAAGGCAGGTGGAGATGTCAACATCACTGCTGAAATGCTGAAAGCTCCCCTCCGGTCTGGGATTCGTGAAATGACCAACACCATCCGTGCCATATGGATGAGCGAAAGGATACCCGATTCGTGGAGACATGCGATCATCGTACCTCTTCACAAGAAGCTATCCGTCACGGATCCTAAGAACTACAGAGGAATCTCTCTACTTCGTGTCATGTACAAGGTTTTTAGAACGTATCATTCTCGAGCGACCTATCAAACATCGTGAAAGAACGACCAGAGATGAGCAAGCCGGTTTTCGACCTGGAAGATCGACCATCGACCAAGTGTTTGCCGTGAGAAGAGTAATTGAATCGTGGCAGCGGTTTTCGAAACCATTACAGCTTGCTTTTTGGACTTTGAAGCCGCGTTCGACTCTCCTCATCGTGATCGATTGCTCAATGCTCTGCGAGCAGATGGAGTCCCGGAAAGTATGTTCGGTTAATCGAGGACATGAACAAAGGAACAACAGCAGCAGTTCGTACACCTGTCGGATTTACGTCAGCTTTCGAGGTGAAAACAGGAGTAAGGCAGAAGAGCCGTTGCAGGACCTTTTCTTTTCAACTTCGCCGTTGATGACATCATGCGTAGAGTTGCAGAACAGTTTCCTGCGGATGTGATCCTAACACCATCAGGACGCTCCTTTGTCGACCTGGAGTACGCCGACGACATTGTGTTATTCTCGCTGAAAACAACGCAAAACTGCAAAGGATTGTGAACCTCGTTTCGAAGCATGCCGCAGCCTATGGACTTCGTCTTCGTCCCGACAAATGCAAGCAGATGTGGGTCTCTCAGAGGCCTTCAACTGGAGTTTGTGTGGACGGACAACGTATCGAACTGGTGGACGATTTTCTGTTATTTGGGCTGTTTGCTGAAGAACGATGGTAGTTATGCAGCGGATATTCGACAACGATGTGCGAAAGCTCTACGTCTGCATTCAATTCTCTAACCAAGTGTTTGTGGTCTACCACCATCGCGAAGGAAGTCAAGTTGCGCGTCTACCTATCCGCTATTCGCCCTAGCATGATGTACGGATCGGAGACGTGGGCACTTTCGAAAACGCAGATGGAAAGGTTGGATTGCACGGAGAGGAAGCTTTTTAGGCGTTTGCTTGGATATTTCTGGCCACGTGTATGCCATAACGAAGACCTTTACAAGAAATCGACGCAGTACATCAACGCTTGACACGAGGGAGGTGCCAGCATCTCCTAACGCCATCTCAAGCAGCAATGGAAAGTCGACTTCGACTGCTCGGGCATATACTAAGAAGAACGCCGGATCGTCTCGTACAACACGCTTTAAAAATGCTTCCAAATCCTGTCTGGAAACGGCCACCTGGGCGTAGGCGAAAGTTCTGGACGGATGTGGTTAAAGAGGATTTAAAGTCACTCGGCATCGAAAGACAGTTCAGGCGCGATGTTTCGTTTCGCAGGAAATGGAATAGTGACAGCTGGATGGAATGTGTTCAAATTGTGGCTGAAGACCGTGAAAAATGGACACGGCTGACTACTAGGACGGCACACCTCGGTGAAGATGCGGAATGACCGCGTCAGGCGAAAGCCAACCGATTAAGTCAAGTAAGTCATAGCACACCTAATCAATTAGCAGGGTCGTAGTCAACAATCCAAGCACTAGCCAAACTTGCCGCTATGCCAACTCTGCAAAAATATTTTTAGGATTGCCAAAAATACACAGCTCAGACGAGCTCACCCTCTGCGACTCCCCGGTTCTATCAAATGAGCCAACAGCTATGGTGTGCACGGGAAGGATTACCCCAATGGATGCTGTTATGTGATAATACTCAAAGCATCTATCATATCATCCCTGTTGTTGATTTCGGGGGATAAGCGCCTTATCTCAAAAGCTTCCAACACTTCTCTTTCCAGAGAAGACTCCAGTGAGGCGTGAAAAACTGTAGCTTTCGCTGACGGAGGGCTCTCCAAAGCATGATGTTGTGTGCGATGCCGCGAAAAGCCATTGTTCGGGTATGCGTTGGGATTCCTTAGAGCTCGCAGAAGTTCGTCAAGCCGTTTATGTAGTGGCCGCATGGTCTCTCCAACGTAATACCGCATTGACGAAATATCGCCTCATATCGCCAATGTAGAAGAATTTCTATCTGCCCTGAATACCTGTGAAATTCCTGATGACGCCAGTTACGGAACTATTGACGCGGTGGCTCTCTATACGAATGTAAACAACGATGAAGCAGTGGATGCAGTACTTGAACTTCTCCGTGAACATCAGAACGAAATCCATACATTTGGATTAGAAGAGCAAGATGTCCAAGAGCTCCGCGGAGCTACATTAAGATGCAACATCTTCAAGTTCGACGGAGAGTCCTATTGTCAAAAACGCGGTCTCGCCATGGGAGCAAGAATCGCACCATTGTTGATGATTGTCTACCTAAACAAGATAGAGAGAGCGTCCCTTGTCAGCGAAATCCTATCGCTACATTGATGAAGTATTCGTCGTAGGATCTACTACCTCCGCACTACACGTAATGCTCAGGAATCTGAACTCGTATGACCCGAAAATCCAGTTCACAGCCGAATACCCCGGCGAAAACGGATACTTATCATTCTTCAACTCAGAAGTTCGAATCAGTCATGGCATCCTTATGGTACAAGAAACCTATGTCGAAAAACATCATGCTTCACTCTCGGAGTGTACACCCTCTTTTCATCAAGAACGTCGTGAAGAACCTCAAGAAGACAAAGCAGAAAGTGTGCTCATTCGAGTCTCCGGAGGTGAACAATAAGATCGCTCGAGTACTGGAAGAAAACGGATACACGACAGCAGATCCTAGGTCTTGGAGTCCACTCTATATGGTGAACGGAATCTCCTTGGTTCTGCCATATGTGAACGAGGTTTTGAACAAGTATCCGTTTTGAACAACATCGTCAAGAGTTCCGGACTACCATTAAAGCTCGTTCTACGTCCACCACCGACTTTGAAGCAAATTCTGACTTCATCGAGACTTTACGAAGAGAAATGCGGTCGACGCAACTGTCTATATTGCACAGAGAAGAAATCTGCCAACTTCGTGGCACTGTGTATATGATTACATGCGAAGGCTGTGCGCAAAATTACGTTGGAGAGACCATGCGGCCACTACATAAACGGCTTGACGAACATCTGCGAGCTCTAAGGAATCCCAACGCATACCCGAACAATGGCTTTTCGCGGCATCGCACACAACATCATGCTTTGGAGAGCCCTCCGTCAGCGAAAGCTACAGTTTTTCACGCCTCACTGGAGTCTTCTCTGGAAAGAGAAGTGTTGGAAGCTTTTGAGATAAGGCGCTTATCCCCCGAAATCAACAACAGGGATGAGATGATAGATGCTTTGCGCCTTATCACATAACAGTATCCATTAGGGTAATCCTTCCCGTGCACACCATAACTGTTGGCTCATTTGATAGAACCGGGGAGTCGCAGAGGGTGAGCTCGTCCGAGCTGTGTATTTTTGGCAACCCTAAAAATATTTTTGCAGAGTTGGCATCGCGGCACGTTTTTGTTAGTGCTTGGATTGTTGACTACGACCCTGCTAATTGATTGGATGTGCTATGTATTTTATTATTACAGGCTTGAAAAAGGTGTTATATCACATCGAAATATCGCCAATAAATTTCGGATATAAAGAAGCTCTCGATCTGATTTTGCAAGGAAATAGGCTATGTCTAATTCGGTTACGGGCGACTCGTCTCCGTCGATGTACTCCCCGATTTTTGGCAGGGGATTGGACTGTCTGCGTGGGCGAAATTCATACTTTTGTGCAAATGACCGGAAAAGCTTTCACACCTTAAAATTTTTCAGAAAACTTGATTTGGGGCGCATTTTAGTTCTCATCGTAAATGGATGCGGGGATGAGTCGCCTGTTACGGGCCTAATTCGAATGTGGGGCACCAAAATTGGCCGAATGTTCAAATAAACCCCAAAATTTTAATTCACGAATGAATCGAATATTCGAATAAATGCAAAATTTGCATTCCCGAATAAATCGAATATTCGAATAAATCCTAAATTTAAATTCCCGAATAAATCGAATGTTCGAATAAATGCAAAATTCAAATTTCCGAATAAATCGAATATTCGAATAAATCCAAAAATTAAATTAACGATTAAATCGAATGTTTCAATAAAGCTCAAAAATCAAATTCCCGAATGAATCGAATATTCGAATGCTCGAATATTCGAATTATTCGAATATTAATTCGATTCGGTCCCAAGTCTAATGTACCCCTTGTTTTGTCAGATGGCTCACATTTTTCTGTCCGAGTATGCTTGAATTCTTGGGATGAGTCCTGGTTTTTGAGTTCTCCATGACTAGCTTTAGCTTTATTTTGTTAGTGACTCGCCCATGATTTAATTTGATGCAACAGAGCTTTCGGAAAACAATCAAGGATCCTTTGTTTTACTCCCAAAACATTCGATTTTATGATGCTTTGCTTAGATTTTGTCGAATGCTTTTTTAGAAGAAGATAACTTCCGTAATTCAGATTCAGGCTCTTAAATGCAGTGGTCGCGATAAAATGAGCTTGTCTATTTCTTTTCTCTTAATCCTTTTTTGGCTGAATCCTTTTTTGGATTCAGAGTAGTAGGACGGCAGGCTGATAAGTTGTCATCTCATTAACAGCTGCCTGTTGTCAACTCAAATCGCGCGCACTGTCAGCCTGCAGGTGGTCGCTGCAGCCATGCGAGGGACAACTGTTCCCTTTTCATCGCGCGTAATGGAAAGGCGCTCCAATTGCGATCGCTTCGTGGCAGACGTCCAACATCGCTGGGTCGCGGCGACGAAAACCTGTGTTTTACTGCTTCGCTGATGGAGGAGCGATTCTCGATAGTCGCTAATCATTGCTCCATCGCGATGGAGCGATTGACAGCGAATGACACGTTTCGTCTAGTTAACGTCAACCCTTTCACATGACAAGATCAGTGCTTACGAGTCGAAACGTGTTATTGATGACTACCAGCCATCAATTTCACTGATTGGTTGAAGTTTTTTCGATCATTCGTGAGGCTATGCACTATAAACAGAATCGCTGCCGCTGCTACATCGCTCCAGCAGCGGGTGCAAAATCGCTGCGATGAAAAACAGGAGCGATGCAGTCAAAACATGGTTTGAGACCTGCCCGTTGACCATCGACGTCCTTCTATTGTCGGGCTGTTCACATTCAATATGTCGCGTTTAGCGGCCTATTTAGCAGCCGTTCACATCCTGCAATACTGTTTCATCTAGATTAGGAACTACTTTACACCGACACGCGTCGCGGTCGTTCCACAGAGCGCGTCGCGGCTGGGTCGCCCAGCCTCCAATGGGGTCGCCACCGGATGGGCAGGGCCTCCGGACGTTGGGCCGGACCGAAGTACTGCAAACCTGAGTAATAAAACCGACTGCACTCTCGCCATTTAAAGCATGCCTGAACAATACATGTATACTTCCCTTTTATCTCGGGCGCAAAATGCTAGCTGTGCAACAGCTCGACATCGACCACATAATAACTGCGGGAAAGGCCCGCCGACTATCGGCGCGTTGGCCAGCGGTGACTCATGGTGGGCGGATCAACCTGTTGTCGACGCCACAGCTAACCGGAGTATATGAAAATAATCTGAAAAAAAAACCTATTTTGGGTTAAATTATCAGTCTCAACTTTCCGATCTTGTGATGGTGGACAAGCCTTTTCCACGTGGTGGACATCGATGACCTCTTGTATCAAAAACATCAGGGACGGTAGTAATCCATGAGAAACTACGAGTTTTATGTTGCGAGCTCGTGCTCGAAACTTGCAGAATGAAGTGATTGAAACCGGGACCATACAAGCATCATCATGAGAGGTGTTGGGTTTCCTTGCAAAACTTCGAAACCCTAAGGATTTGAACCCGAAGGGCTAGTACTGTAGCCGCGATCACTGGCATTGCACCAAGATTGCGCTAGCACGGTGGGGGGGGATGTTATAATCATAGGTAGGTGGACCGAGTTTGCGCCAAGGTCCAATAGAGAACGCAAAGTCTTTTCAGGATTCATGCCGATGTTAGCTCTCATAGCTAACACAGCATTGTGAATTTGGCCACCGCAGAGATTCTATCTAGTAGTCAATGTTATAGTAACTACTTTAAATGTTAAAACGATAGAGGAATGACGCATTGAAAATTATTTACTCAAGGTGTTTATAATGAAGTGACTGGTCCAATGGAACTGAAAACTCGTATCCTACATAGTCATATGTTTAACATATGTTGAGAAAGTATTCTAAGTGGACCTCTTTCGAGAGAATGCTATCCTTCACCTACTAGACAACACTACCGAGACCTAACATCGGCATGGATCGTGAAGAGACTTTGCGTTCACTGTTCAAGGTTGGCGCAAACTTGGTGCACCTATGTTATAGCATATGGCACCAAGTTTGCGCCAACCTTCAACAGAGAACGCGAAGTCTCTTCACGATCCATGCCGACGTTAAATAACGTGAGGCTCTTGCATGTTCATTTTCCTCCCCGTTCTTTGACGGATTTTATTATACTGCAAATATTATTGCTGTTATTTCTTATCACAGTTTTTAACCTCTCGATTCTTGTGTGAGACCTACTCTAACCATTTTCATCGCCACCCGTAGACAAACGAGATTTTTTAACTCCGTTTGCAACTTTGTTCGCTCGTCACAACGATCGCAGGAGCAAAAGGTTTCGCTTTTAGCTGGTTTAAATAAAAAAAGTTTTTTCGCTTATCTGGGAAATTGCTTCAATGTGTTTCGTCATCCTTCCTGAATTTTCAGGAACTTATTTTCTAAAATTCGGAACGAAATTCTGGTCCGCAGTTGCGGACAACCACTGTTGCAGGACGCAGCGTAAAGGCAATCGTGCTAGGACCACGGTGTTCATACTTTAAAGAATTGGAAAATGTTTCAAAATTACGTAGGATTTACGCCCACCTGGAGTTCCTCCCCCTCGAAAAAGATGATGAATGCTCTCATCAATACAATACCGTAATATCTAGGGCTTTACTGAAGCCAAAAACCTTGTTTCACTGTCTCAAGAGTTGTATTACTCGTTGAATTGCACACTCAAATAAACGGTGCTCTATACTCACACATTTGGGGGGAAGTTCCCGAGGACAATAGACCTGTTTTGGTCGTTATCACTCGGTCGGGGGGAGAGGAGCGAGACGTCCTCCCGGAGGGGGACGTCTCGCTCTTCTCCCCTCGAAATATGCACAACGATGAGGCGTTCGACACAGTCAACTCGGGGGGAGAACAAGCAAAGTTCGCTTCACGGTTGTTCCCATGGCCTCCTCCCAAACATGATGAACGCGAAAACAAAGCCGCAGCGTATACGGTGATGAAGACGGGCTAGTCGCGAGGTGGTCTCGCCCTTCGCAAGTTGAGGGGGTAGATCCGCCACTCGAGAACTACGTAAGGCATCTCTGCCTGGTTTTCAGAGAAGCTAATAGGCTTCTTTATAACCTTTAATCAGAGGTGACTATTTTTAAACCGGTCGCAGTTTTTCAGGAACAGGAGACTGTCGAAAACAGCGAGTTCTAGCAAGCTGCTTTCTGATCAATCATTGAACAATGGGAAGATTAGCAGTCGGAAGGTCGCGGGAAGACCTGCAGTCGGGAGAACAAAAAAACTCCTGCTGTGGGAACTTCCCCCATTACTCTGCTGTCGAGACGTCCCCTTCGCCTCCCCCCAATTCGGAGGAAGTTCCCCAGTTGTTTCGAGGGAAGTTCTGCTGTCGTCCTCGGGAACTTCCCCACAAATACCTGAGTATGCATGACCTTAGTCGATCACCAATCATCTAGGGAGGTATCGATGTGCGGCGAGGACGGCTCCGCTCCTACCTCCAAAGAAGGGAGCACTGCATGGGAAGCACGGAACCATTTCGCACCAAATTTGGAGGGTAGGTTATTGCAGGGTCGAGCAATACTAGGAATACGGATTCGAACCCAATCATCATTACGTCGGCTCAAAATCGCCTTTTCCATGCGAAGTTGAAACTCGCAGGATACATGCACGTTTCAATCATTTCAAAACTCGTAGTTTCAGATAGATTACTACCACCCCAGCTGGCTTGACATCGAGATTTAGTCAATGACTAATTTCCTTCGGACTAGCCTGTTCGAATATTTCTGTCCTGATCCACTTTTAACTTTGAATGGAGTGCTTGTTTACATCGTTCAACTTTTTTTATTGGCTAAATTTGCATTTATTTCTGCCGGTGAATGTCATTGAATTTTGACAATGCGCACATGAGACTCCGATCTTTCTAGGAGGAGTTGTGCAGGTGTGCACAAGTAATCAACTTATGAACTTAATAACTCTAATTATAGCCTGTTTCTTGCCATGTAACCTTCATGGTCTTTTAGCCATTTGCGAACCAATCTGATTTTCATGGTTTTTTCAACAACTTTTTTCATCATGACCACTGCCTTTAAAGGCACAGTACACTCTCAGAAATGAATTTTGAGATCTTCATGTAATTGTGTAGAAGACCACTCGTGTATAGCAGGTGCCAAATGCCAGATCTCATTTCCTCCAAATAAGCGAGATATAAGCGACTACCACAGGCCCGGCCCCCTTCGCTCACCACCACAGGCCCGACCTCCTAACAGATTTTCGAACTCCATAGCAGTTCGATGGATGGATGAATTTCAACAAGTCGTCGTTCTTCAGTCCATAACCTGACTGTCTCCTTACCCTGGCTTTCTCTCACGCGATGATTGCGAATGAACAGAAATACAGGCCTGAGACAACTCGTCCACCAA
Source organism: Aplectana chamaeleonis (assembly GCA_029168955.1). Lineage (NCBI taxonomy): Eukaryota > Metazoa > Nematoda > Chromadorea > Rhabditida > Cosmocercidae > Aplectana > Aplectana chamaeleonis. The sequence continues at coordinate 2,113,664 of JAPDOI010000054.1, forward strand.
TTTTACACCCTCGAGATCTAAGCATCTCTGAAGAGCCATAACTCTGTTCAAATGGGGTCTTGGACGTTTTTAAAGATGCCACTGTGATCAGCGTGTGACTCTCTCCAAGATAAGTATGAAATCTAAAAATTAATTTTTTGGGTGTCCTGTGCCTCTAAAGACAGAGTTCACGATAATCTTCGACTCTGAGACCAATTGCTGATTCGATTGTTTGGCCCACTGGTAGAACTGAAATGACGAAAAAATCGAGAAAAACGCACCAGAAGGGCACGAAACCCTAACGTCCCACCGGAGAATTTGGTTCGTGTGCGATGTTCAAAGGCAAAATGTACAATAGCAGAGCTTCTGGTCCTCGTTCAGGGGGCGGTGTGCGCGGTTAGGTTTTGGAGGTATTGTGGGCGGGGCCCATTTTTTCCATGTAGTTTCTCACTTATTTGAGCGAATTGAGATTTCGCGCTTGGTAGGGTTGCTATTCACGGTAGGCAGACTATAATATCAAAATTTACCCCTGAGGTTGGACTGTGCCTTTAAATGATTCATAGGGTGTGACATGTAACCAGCTCTGCACACAACTTCATTTCTATGAAATGCATCACTGTACACAACGCTGAAATGTATAAGATGTTTCAGAAGACAATAGGAGAAAGGGATCTCGGTCATTTGTTTATTTTCGAATCGCAATCCGAGAAGTCGAGTGAGGTGCACTAGATAACGCGATAATTGATCACCATGTTGACGTTGTTGTACCTGGTTCTACCATTGATCGTAATGATGCTGCCGACTGAGGTGAATGTTTGGGCAGAGATGGAGTTGCAGCAGATGACCATTCCGGCCAGGTCGAGGTCGCCAGTATTCACCTCGAAGCCGGCCCAATTACAGCCTTCCATGCAGTTGGTGTCGAGACTTTTGATCTGGAACTGAATACGTCGACCAGCTGGAGCGATGATTTGCCAACTACAGTCGACTGGCATCGCACTGTAGCGATACGTCTGGCCATTACCGACGGTTGCAGTGAAGGCTGTGAAAGAAGTGGACGTGGCCTGGATAATCTGGCCATTGCAAGTTGAAGCTGTGCCCTCTCTTAAGGTGTTACATAGACTGCCTCCAAAGGTTTTCGGACAGATGCAGGAGTTGCAAGTTCTGGAGTTCACGATCCCATTGTTCTGACAGTTCGGTCTTGTCGGGCAGCGAGCGGCACAATCGTAGAGCAGATTCATTTGTTTCACATCGGAGAACGATGGTCCGTCACGCTGTCCCATCAGGTTTTGATAGTATACGTTTCTCGCAATCGTCGTCGGAATGTTCGCCCTGATGGCGAAGGCATACGGGTCATACTGCATTACGCTGCCATAGTCGTAGTTGATACCAAAGTGCCTTTCCGTGGCCGGACTCTGTTTCTGGAAGTTGTATTGCAGTGCTCCCTGGATGTTGCCATAGTTAACAGAGATCGCGGAATCGCGATCGAATCTTGACTGCGTGTGGAAGAATCCGAGAGCGTGAGCGATTTCATGGCAAACCGTTCCCAAGTTATCGCATCCTTGCCCAATTGAAACGTCCTGACTCGCCCATGCCGCCTGCTTGCCGACGTATGAAAAACAACCACTGCCTCTGTAGATTCGCAGACGGTTGAAGGCGTACGCATTCGGTGTGAATGAGATGCAGCTGTTGTCGGTCCAAAATTGAATCGCTTGTAGGACAACAGCTCGAGAACGGGAAAGGGAGGGGTCGATCACATACGGGACGGGATAGTTTGGATTCCATAGCAGCCTCACATTCGTAACAGCTTCGCGTCGTCGTCGCGAAGAGCCTTCCTCGTCGGATGCGGGAGCCGACAGCATCGAGCTGATTTGTGCCGGTGTGAGGATCATGTCTCCTTCCATAGCCAGCGCCTGTAGAGCCCCGGTGGGATCTGGAGCTGCACTGCGATTCGCGTCTGGTGGTCCGATCGCACTGCGATATGCATCCTCATCGAATGGTTTTGCTTTCTTCGCACTTTGACGGCTGAGTGCCGTCTTTTTGATGTTGTACAGCTCCATACTTTTTGCTAACTCTCGAATAAAGTCCACGTCAGGTCCGCCAGTCTCGTTCGAATTAAGGGCGCTGTTGTCGACCAGAATAGAAGCGGCCTGCTGGACCACTTTCTCATCAACATCGGCGACTCCAGATGACACTGCGACGGCCAGCAAAATCACTGCGAACCTCATGGCTGCTGCTAGCGCCGCACGACATTCGCCGCTTTTATCCCAATTCTCTTGTTGTTATTTATCGGTCAATGCCCGTCATGATGAGATATTTTGATGAGCTTTCAGCTCTTGATGAAATTTGCAATAGGAAAATATGCTATTGTATTTTTCACAATTGTACAGTGCAATAATTTGAACCATTCTGGTAACTACAATTGTACAGATACGGCTGATTGAAGAGTGCAAGCATTTCGAAGAAAAAGAGTTTCATAGGCAGTGCTCACGATAAAAAACCGTATTCTAGTCTCCGGTGTTTTTTGAGTACGCAAGTTTTCAAGTAAAAAACTGTTTAAAGGCAGCGTTCATGATGATCATCCTCGTTGACTTTCCACAGTGAAATGATAGGCGAGAAGGATCCTAGGCTTCCAGTGTCGAAAGAACGATGGAAAACGAGCCAGGAGCGGCAAAATAACGGCTGCAAACAAGCGTTTTGGTGTACCAGAACCGCCGCGTGGTCCAGATCCGCCCCCTCGATATGAACAAATGAACACTCAGATTACAGGAATGATCAAGTCAAGGAAGTGCTGATAAGTGAGCTGATCGCTTCATTTCACTGATAGGTGTCATCCTTCTAGCGGCCAATTCCTCCACGCAAAAGTCAACGTAAACAAGGAGGGCCTATTCTGGCTCAAAAACGCGTCTTTCGTGTCCTTTTTAGGCATGCCTTGCTATATAGGGCACCAGACCTTCCGTAAACCGTGGAGATATCGGAAGTGAATTTTATAGTGAACACTGCCTTTGAAGAAATCTCTGAAAAAATCAATCATGCCTGTTGGTGTGCTTCGGGAGACTGCAGACAAGGCATCGAACCTGACGTCGGGAATGGTTTGTTCCGCTTCAAAATTGATGGGTAAATGACTTTGTTTCCTGTTTATTGTACCGAAAACTCTTTGAAAATAAGATGGACCAATGCACATGCTGGGATTTTAGAACCTTTCGCGATAAAGAATATTCAGAAATGCGGTGCTTATTCCTGTGGTGAAACGAACGCAGGACAACTGTTAAAGATTGTTCGAATGATACTGTCTTTCAACGCGTTCGGCGCGCGTGCTGAGTGGCCGTCGCACTTGGCATTTTTCGGACGAGCTTGTCTACACCTGCAAACAGCTGGCTGGGATGTTATTCACCATTCGTCCAGTAGTCCTATTACTCGAATTAGGCACCAAGTAAATGCCTTAGCGACGGCCGCTCGACACGTACATATGCGACCGACCGCGGTGGCAGACAGTCTTAGTCGGACGGACTTCATATGACGTGGGAGGGGTGATCATATTGGATGGCTGGCCCACGAGAATTTTACCCACTTCCTGGCCGTTTTTCGTCGTACTCCCATTCTCACTCTTTTTAGAGAGACAAAAAGCTTACGTTTTTACCAAAAACGGGCCACTTCTTCATTGTGAACACAGTCTTTAGGCAAAGAAAGAAAATGAAAGAAAGTCATACTTTTCGAATGAGCAGTTTAGTGAGATTGTCATGTAGAACAGAAAACCAGTTTCATCGAATGTTCCGCTTACGTGCCTTAGACTTTCGTGAAGTAATACAAGGAGATAAATTGACAATCAGGATTTGTTTGGGTAAAAACGAAACTGGAAATGAAATTAGGCACCGCCAAAATCCTTTTAAGGGAGTGCTCATCATAGAGAAAGCCTTTGAGCTTTAATCGGGGAACGAAGGATCCAGGGCTCATCGCAACAACAATGTTGGAAAAACGTTCGAGAACTACCAATACATTTCTCTCCAGTCATTTCCACGAAACAGTCGGAATAATCGACGAAAAAATAGTGGTAAAATAAACAGACAGGGATTTCTGAAAAGGTTCCGAAGAATGCTGATTGACCATTATAATCGAAGCTTTTGTCAAAATAATTGAAAGCAGGCTAGAAGCATATGTACTGTTTGTTAAATTTAGTCTAGTGAATAGACGTGGCTGCGGCGGTAAATCGTCACGTGCGATCAGAACCTCGCTAACCGAAGGTGTCACGATCGTCGCCCAACCTGCCGCAATGATCGCGAACCCGTCCATTCGCTGAACTATTGAGGCGAAAGGCTCTAATGAATACGCGGGTTTCCTTCGTATTCCCGGTAAACAGAAAAACCGTGTGAAAAAAACAAATTGTTTATTAGCATCATGTATGCAGTTGCTCACAGAACACTTTATAAGACTCCGGAGGCTGAACGATCGTCATAGCGCTACCGCCCCAGATCTGCAGTCCTATCCGGAGCAACCCAGCTTTGCGGAAGGAATGATAAAGTTGTCGAGAAATGAACAGAACGATAAAGGCCGAACATTCTGTGACCGATCACTACACAAGCTGGGACATCTCTAGCAGTAGGCTCGCGACTTGGCTTATCAGAGGCGGTGAGCGGCATCTTTTTCGTCGAAACGTCCTCATAAACAGTTATTATCCGCCGATCCCGACAAACCGAGCGGGCGGCGCGCTGGGAGAAAAGAGCATTTTGGGCGATCAGAAGGCCGCCATAGCGTGTTCAGCCGGCGATTCGCCATTGGAGGGTGGCGAATTGAAGACATGGTGGGACGCTTCATATAGGGAACAAGCCGGTGTCCAATTGTCAGCCTCTGGCTGTTGGTTCAGTGGCTGATAATGCCATGTCCAAAATAGTCGGAAGGTTGTGCACGACTGCCGGTAAGGTGTCCAGGACTACCGCGAATGTGTGTAGGACTGCTGGCAAGACGCGCAGGGTTGCCGGGAAAGTGCACAGCAAAAAGGCCGTGCTCAAGCTGAATCAGGGCCGTATAGGGCTCTTCTGGGCTCGTTTTTGTTTGTTTTTTCGATGCTATTGTCTCAATGAGCCACCAGCTTTCCAATTTTCGACAGAAAAATGAAGACGAATTCATCGTGGACTTTGCCTTTAATGGACCGTTGGATGAACGCCGGAATATTTGTTCTGTGCTCACTGTTGCACATGTATACGAATGAATGCATTACGATTTGATAACCCATATCAACAGCTGGCGGTTTATGTATAGATTCTGGCAGGATTGTCAGAGATTTCTGGCAGATTACGAGAAAATTCCAAACAGATAACGTGTTAATTACGGATCCTTGTGGGAGGAATTCCGCCAGAAAAAAATGAAAAAGGTCTGGGATTTCCATGAATCAGGTGAATTTATTTTTGTTGAGGAGGTGGCCTCAGGTGGGCTCAGTACAGCCTGCACTCCCCGCAATCTGTTCTCTGCGTCTTGCGAAAGATCAAGGTAATCAGGTATAAGATAAACGTAGGAGATATGTATGATTGTCGCTGAGATTATTTCTATTGCGGTCCGCCACGCGCTGCTGTTTAGCTCCCTGCGGGAGAGAAGAAAAAAGAGGAAGCCGAACAGGAATATGAATGTCAGTTGATTTGCTGCACGCGGTTCGGAAGCCCACTGGCGGATCGCTGGCAATGCGCTGCCGGTCAGTGGACTGCCAGCGGCAACATGTTGGCAGCTGCGTGGCGATGAGAGGGCTGCGATCGGAACCATTGTTTTCTGGACAGCAGGTTGGCAGCGGGTTGCAAGCCTCATTGTCTGACAATAAGGAGGCTCACCGCTAAGCTGTTGGTGATAATCGAAGTCGAGAGCTCAGTGGAGACTTCCCGGATTTACCTATCATAGTCAAGAGTCTTTGATATTGATATTTTTTGGTGGATTCCAACATGCAAAGCCTACACAACACAGTCGATCTCTGTTACCTCATATAGAATCTAGATGAAATGAGAATTTCTTGACAGGAAAGTGTTTACTATTCGACAGGTTTTCCTCGTGAGCTATTTCCCTGCTCCTAGGAAATAATCTGAACGTCCGTATTCCAAACCACAACTATTGATTTTATCTACTGTCATTTAGGTTCTGATGTAAGCATATTCCCAGATGCCGATATTTTTGAAAGGCACAGGACACCCAAAAAATTATTTCTCAGGGGCGGTAGTAATCTGGCCTTAAGTGCGAATTAGTGATGATGAACATCTTTCACTGATGTGGAGTAGACAACCATAATAATGGGGAGCCAGTTCTATGTTGAGTGAGGATCTGAAACGCTGTAAACAAAACTTACCACACACTGTGAGAAGCGAACCAGGCCAACCGGATTGGAACGAGAGCAGCGCGACACTGCACTGCGCTATAGCGCTAGCTGTCCGTTGCTAGACCCGGCACGTGAGGTAGTGGTGCAACGCATTGAGGAAAGCAAAATGCAGCCATCAGGCTCACTGGAGCATCACATAATATACTCAGAAGCATTACACACTCTCAGACATGATTTTTTTCGATTTTCATCTTATTCTGTAGAAGAATTCTCTTCTACAACTCTTGTCAAGGGCGAGATCTCAATTTCCTGTAATTGGCGAGATATAAGTTCAGGAACTTTTTCGATACCCCTTCAACATTTCAGATTTTCGGAAACCGGAATCAACGCTTTATTTACACCGCTCAGTCAGTGAATGAATATTACACCCAAATTCGAGCATGTATTACCTCTCTCCCTTATTTCGAACAGTTCAAAGCGATGTTCATCGGGCGGGCCCATAATGTCGAAGTCTCCTAATCAGTGCTATATTTTACCGCAGGCGGTTTGTTGAGCAAACCCACGACAATCCGGCCCGAGCAATAACGAAACAGCGTAACCTAAGGTTCGAGAAGCATTTTCTAAGTCAGACGAATTTTCGAAAAAAAAATCGAACAACCAGATCTCGAACAAATGAAAATGGAAAAAAATCGTTCCAAAGAAATTTGAAGAAACGAAAATCGAAAAAAAATTTCATTCGAAGAAAAATCGAACGAACGAAAATCGAAAAAAATCGTTCGACGAAATTTCGAACGAACGAATTTGAAAAAACTCGTTCGGCGAATTTTAGAACGACGAACGAACTAAAACAAACGAAAGAAATTTGGAAAAATCTTTAGAGAATTTTTTGAGAATTTGCTCGTGTACAAGTATAATCTATTATTTTGTAACACTATCGTGTAGGACTCAGAGGAAGCAATCCAGAAATGACTTCAAAATTGAAATCGGACTACTTCGAAGCAAGGCATGGCGATGCGGCTGTTTGTGAGCTCAAAAAACGCCGTAAAACGCATTTTGCAAAAAATTTGCGCGTTACTGTAAGTAGATTTATGGAAAATCAACAAATAATACGCGGAAAATGGTGAAAATCGGTAAGAAGGATAAAGACGAGCATAGTGTTCCGTAATACACCTTAAAGTCATCGAAGATTTTAAAATTGATCAAAGGGAGGCTTTTCCTGACCTCACGAGCGTCTATTTCAGATGGGGTCACCCCGTTCACTGTGGCGTCTGCGATGATGTTCTCAATTCGGGCCGTTCCTTTTGGTGTAGGGTTGTTGACGGCGCTACCCATGCAGGCATCACTCCGTCGACCTTGGATTTTGCGACCACGCTGTGTGAGCGACTCACCCCGTCCTAATGCTTCCCGGCATGGTCGCCGAATCGTTTCAACGGGAGTCTTAAATGTACTCGAGAGGACATTTAGCGAAGATCGATCCGAAAGCGCTGCGCCCTCCCTTTCGCCGCACTGTCTCGTGCGCTCTCACCACCACACAATCAGCGACAGCCATCTGTCGCTAATATTGGCAATCAGCGACACCTTCAAATTTGAGATAAAGATGAATCTGATTTGGAGCTGACTTGCTCATTAAGAGTCAAGACTTTACGTAGAGCATCCTTATGCATCAAACAAAGTTTTTAAGCTGTTACACAGATGTCGCTCAGATGCAACTCAAATCAACGATTTAAGTTGCATATTAAGCCAGATTACTACCGCCCCAGGTAGTATGACTAATCTTGGAGAAAATTGCAGGCTGATCACAATGGTATCTCTGAGATTGCTCTGTACAAACGGAATTATGGCTCCACAAAATTGCTATTGAAAATATTATTTGAGGGCGAAAATTTAGTGGTAGAGTTGTCTCACTCAGAAAAATCAAAACATGTTACATGTAATATAAAGTGTAAGATAAGATACTTGAGACATTCAAGTATATTACCTTTATATCGCATGTAACCTACACTTATAATACATTTAACATACACTTACATTTCATGTAACTTAATTGGAGCTGCAAGTTGAAGCTCGATGCTTTAAGGGTTGGAGCTGCAAGTTCAAGGCTACTGCTTAGGTACGAATCAGCAAGCTTTAAGCTCCCGTGGACATCCCAGAGGCTTAAAGCTCGCTGCTTCATGACTGAAGCAGCAAGCTTGGAATACACAGCTTCATACATGAAAAAGTGGACTTAAGCTCGCTCAAAAAATATTGTATGCCGATCCCTCTAACTCTCTTCACGATTAGCACGACCCATGAGGAGCGAGAGATCAACGAACGACTCGGCCAGGGTGAGTGACCACCCGGTCGAAAGGGCCTGCGCTCATGGATAAGGTATGAGGCGGCCCGTATGCCGTTCAGGTTTGCAGACGGTGTTCAGCATAGGCCCTCAGTTGCTGGAGATATTTGAATTATGTTACAGTTATATTACATGAAATTTACTTGAGTAGAGATAATTCACATGTAACTTACATTGACAGAGATGTATTACAAGTATATTGTAATCGTCTCTCATGTTACAAGTATTAAGTTTTTTTCCATCAAAAACATATTACGTGCGACATTTGGCCTGCGAGCGAGGGACCGATAAATTACATGTAACATACATCGGCCGAGATAATTTGCAAGTAATATACATTGGCCAATTTATATTACATGTATATTAATCCAGGCCGTTAATATTACATGTAATATGTTTTCATTTCTCTGAGCAGGCCTGTATTTCCAACGCGGTTGAAATTAATCCATCCATCTAGCCGCTATTGGTTCTGAAAATTGGAAAAGAGGTGTGGCCCGTGGTGGTCGTTCATATGTATCCCTCTTTTGGGAAGAATTGAGAAAGCGCACTTGGCTAGTGTTATACAGAAGGGGTCTACTACACAATCACATGAGTATCACAAAATTCATATCCGAGGGTGTACAGTAAATCTTCGGATATGAATTTTGTGATATTCATGTGATGCAGTTCGACACTCAAGGCCACCCAATTTAAGCAAAAATGATTTCGAGTGGAATTAGAGCCGCGAAAGGCGAGACAGTTCCCCCTTGGTGTGTAGAGAGCCCCTATCCCCAGCTCGTCCACTAAGTTTTCGGCCTCAAAATATAGAAATTTTTGAAGAGTCATAACTCCGTTTGTAAGAGGCCTTGAGCGATTTCTGAGACATAATTGTGATCAGCATGTGATTTTCTCCAAGACAGGCATAAATCTGAAAAATAATTTCTTTGGGGTCCTGTACTTTTAAGGAGTGGTCGAAACTGTAGAAACTGAGCTCGGTATCGTTAACCCAAAGGGTAGAGCTGATGTCCTTCGCCTAAGCCCTCGAGAATTCTGCCCTTCCTTCTGTGCCATTTCCCAATTACTATTCATTCTCTCATGCCTTGGAGTGAGAATGCTGGCAAGCAGCATCACATTATTGTGAGCGTATTCCGGAAAACCACAAATATATCTAAATTTTTCGGCTGCGCTTTTTAGCCAAGTATGGTCTGAATATTTCTCTATCTAACGTATTTTTGCGCTTACTGATTACGCATCAAAGGATTTTTCGCAACCACTTAGTGGCCGCCATGCCAATGTACTAAAATCACGAAAAATTGGCGAAAAACGTGCGGAAACGCTTCATTTCTGGGAAATCATTTTCTGGCATGGACTAGTTGTTCGGTTGGGTGAAAGAGTTCTCGATGGTTGTAAATACTGGGGTCAGATGAGAAGAGAATGAATGTATATATCATGCAGAATAATATAAGTTAGGGTCCGAAGGAAAGGAGAGGGCAAGAGAAAGTGGAGGATTTTAAAGTAGGAGTCTACCAAACGAGTTCATTGCCATAGGAAATAGTTCCTCTGAGAGTAAGAAGAAGGTGCGAGTACAGCTTCTCTTGTACTTCAGGCGCGTTTTTCCCATGCTCTTCGTCGTTGCAGCTCTGCCCGGGGACCAAATAATCGCTCTATTAGTCCAGAATCTAAATAGTTTAATGAACACTGCCTCTACAAGAAGTCTCCATAGGATACACATAGGTAGATCCACTTCTCCCCAGCTTTGGCACCACTATATTAAAGTTCTAAACTGTCTAGGGTGTGGAATCGATTGAAATCTTGCTAAGAACCCTGATTCCTATGCGCAATGTATACAATGACTGCATGCAACTCCGCTCTAACGATGGGCTGAAATACAGTTTTTTCTCGCAGGGAGTTCAACCGATGTTTCAGTGCTCCGGAACCTGATGAAGAAGAGACCAAATGGACTTTTCGCGGAAAGGCAGTGTTCACGATAGATCTCCGTTTTTGAGTTTTCAATGTGAAACACTACGCTGGCGGATGCTGGAGAGGATAAGGTCGAAGAAAGCAACGAAAACGGACTAGAAATCGATAAAAACCGCCGCGAAGCTAAGTTTTCGTTAGCCCAGTATGCCTGCTTCTCCCGCCCCGCCCTCCGTTCTACCGTGCTTGTGGCGCCGCGGACGTTTTCAGTGGTAAATTGCCAAGCAACTCCGCCACCTCCAGTTTCATAGATACTCTCAAATGTCTTCATTAGCGCGCGCTTGCGGAAACTAGCAAGGCGCGTCAGCTCATCCGCGCCCTGAACCTGTACCTACGTTAGAAGAAGAAAGCGTCCAGATTAGGCTATTTTACCCTAATCTGGGCGCTTTCTTCTCTGTTTCTTCACTAATCGATAGCTCACGACCAAAGAACCCCATTTTTTAGTTGAACTCGATCATTATATTTATCGTGAACACTCACTTTGAGCCACAAAGCAAGAAGCACATGTGCACTACTTATTGGTGTAAAGTCGTTGTGATTCTTTGATAATTTTTTTCTCGACTTGGTACACATATAATGATATAATCGATGCTTTTTTTCGAAAAGTGTTCTAAGAACTAAACATCTCTGAAAACATGGATAGAGAGGTTTTAGAACACCCATATTATTAGAAAATAGAGTGGACGTATGTATATAGTAAGATGCACTGTACACCATGAAGAATCTCCAATTGGCTTTCGATTTCGATTATCACCAGCAGCGGAGCGAAGGGTCTCGATGAAATATAACTTGTGATAAGGATGTTCCGACAAAAAAGCGACCGCTCATTGTTACGGTATTTCAAATCGTTGGCTGACAAGGACGGCCTCAGTGCTTATCTGTACATCTCATAAGGAATTATCAGACCGGGTAGCTAGGACTACCTATAGAGCCATCTTTTTCTGATCGACTACCTCCCGGGTAATCTTAAAAGCCCCAATTTAGCTGCCCGACCATATAGCCCTCAAGCTACCGTAACCTGTCATAATCTGGAGGAAAACAGCAAACGGATCTCAGATTCGTGTTCTATGCCCCAAACTACCCCTGGACAAATTTTGGACCAAAAATGTTTCCTTGACCTCTGCACCCCCTAAAATGGGATTGGGATACCTACCCCCCATGGGGCTTCAGAGGTCAAAAAAGATTTCCCCAAACTTCGTCTGGGGTGTTTTTTGGGGTGATGAACACGAATACGAGGTTCGTTAAACGTTTTACGGGCGAATACGCAGGCCGCGATGAGTATAATGTAATTTAGTTGTCGTAGCTCATAGACTTACATCCAGAGAATCCTGTGTTACTGCCCTCTTTGGTGCAGAAAAAAATTTGCCATGCTGTTTTTTGAAAAGAACGTTGTTGGGGTATTTGTGTAGAGGTTTATTGACAATTCTTCTTGCGAAAAAAAAACGCAAGCACTTCGAAAGGAATACACGGCAAGAAAAATTAACAGCAATGGCAATTTTAGAGGAAGTGGACGAAACAGAAAATCCTATTACAGTAGCAGCAAAACATGAGACTAACATAATTACAACATCCAACAGCTTCGCATTTCCGATTTCATTAGGGAAAAGCGTAGCGATCGGGCTTTGAAGTTGACCGGGATGGTCATCGACGTACCCTGACGTGAAATCGACAATCGTGCGGAAAGTGATAATTAGATAACATACAGAGAGCAAGAGGTTCAAGTCGCCACAGAAACATTTTTCTTTGGAGATTGGCAATTCAAGCCTTAACCTTTCATACAAAGTGATTTTGTATTATGAACTTCGTTTCCGTGTTTTGCTCTTCTGTATGCTTGTTCTTCTTCCCTATGAGGGCTGGTGTCGATAAGCTGTAATCAAAATGTCGCGCACAGTTGTTGGACTCCAAAAAAAACTTGTGGCGAAAATTTATTAGCGGAGAGGATTGAACCCGGAAGCCTCCGGTTGGTAGGTCACCGCCTTGGACCATTCGGAAAAATGGGTTTGGTGGTTTGTTGAAATGATCCTTCCATATAAGAAAAGAATCGTCGCACAAAGTACGACCACGTGGGCCTCCATCACTATAGCACTATTTTGTCACATCTCTAACCACTCCAAAACAGTATTGAGCTGTATGTGCATTTCAGTCCACCAAAACCTTCAAAGTATAGTTAGACTCATACGATTGTGCACTCATTTAGGGGAGAGTTGGGGGATCACGTTTTTTCTGTTCTCAACGTTCTGCCATCGAAAAAGCCAAAAAATCAGCGAGCAGTTCGAGTTCTTTTCCTTTCTTCAGCGAAACGACTTCACCCTCATTACGTGGAGGAGATTCAATTCTCGGCATAACCTGGGGTCACGACCTTCGTGCGTTTGTGACACGACAAGATCATTGACGTGACTTATAACCACCTCCCGGACTTTATACCCCGTCCCAAACCCCGATGAACCGTTATCAAAATCTTTTCAAGCATCTTTAAGATCCATTCGAGGATTTCTGTGTAGCTGAAAAACCTTCTTCAACGACGACAACTTCACGGACTGATTCTGCAAAAGTAATCAAGGACTATTCTTTAACCATCGGTCGGATAACGCTTCAAGTTCTGATACTACACAAACTCCCCAACCCAAACTCACTCCATAACTCATTAACGAGACTTTTAAATGCAAAATTAATAGCAAATTCGTGATCAGCGCGTCAAATGCCCAATGGACATCAATGTCGCGTCGTTTACTGCATCAGGAAAGGAGAAAATTTTTTTTGGCCTGAAAAATCATCAGGCTTATCCTTCCATATAATAAAAGAATCGTAGCACAAAGTACGACCACCTGGGCCTCCATCACTATAGCACTATTTTGTCACATCTCTAACCACTCCAAAACAGTATTGAGCTGTATGTGCATTTCAGTCCACCAAAACCTTCAAAGTATAGTTAGACTCATACGATTGTGCACTCATTTATGGGAGAGTTGGGGGATTACGTTTTTTCTGTTCTCAACATTCTGCCATCGAAATAGCCAAAAAATCAGCGAGCAGTTCGAGTTCTTTTCCTTTCTTCAGCGAAACGACTTCACCCTCATTACGTGGAGGAGATTCAATTCTCGGCATAACCTGGGGTCACGACCTTCGTGCGTTTGTGACACGACAAGATCATTGACGTGACTTATAACCACCTCCCGGACTTTATACCCCGTCCCAAACCCCGATGAACCGTTATCAAAATCTTTTCAAGCATCTTTAAGATCCATTCGAGGATTTCTGTGTAGCTGAAAAACCTTCTTCAACGACGACAACTTCACGGACTGATTCTGCAAAAATAATCAAGGACTATTCTTTAACCATCGGTCGGATAACGCTTCAAATTCTGATACTACACAAACTCCCCAACCCAAACTCACTCCATAACTCATTAACGAGACTTTTAAATGCAAAATTGATAGCAAATTCGTGATCAGCGCGTCAAATGCCCAATGGACATCAATGTCGCGTCGTTCACTGCATCAGGAAAGGAGAAATTTTTTTTTGGCCTGAAAAATCATCAGGCTTATCCTTCCATATAATAAAAGAATCTTAGCACAAAGTACGACCACCTGGGCCTCCATCACTATAGCACTATTTTGTCACATCTCTAACCACTCCAAAACAGTATTGAGCTGTATGTGCATTTCAGTCCACCACAACCTTCGAAGTATAGTTAGACTCATACGATTGTGCACTCATTTATGGGAGAGTTGGGGGATTACGTTTTTCTGTTCTCAACATTCTGCCATCGAAATAGCCAAAAAATCAGCGAGCAGTTCGAGTTCTTTTCCTTTCTTCAGCGAAACGACTTCACCCTCATTACGTGGAGGAGATTCAATTCTCGGCATCACCTGGGGTAACGACCTTCGTGCGTTTGTGACACGACAAGATCATTGACGTGACTTATAACCACCTCCCGGACTTTATACCCCGTCCCAAACCCCGATGAACCGTTATCAAAATCTTTTCAAGCATCTTTAAGATCCATTCGAGGATTTCTGTGTAGCTGAAAAACCTTCTTCAACGACGACAACTTCACGGACTGATTCTGCAAAAGTAATCAAGGACTATTCTTTAACCATCGGTCGGATAACGCTTCAAGTTCTGATACTACACAAACTCCCCAACCCAAACTCACTCCATAACTCATTAACGAGACTTTTAAATGCAAAATTAATAGCAAATTCGTGATCAGCGCGTCAAATGCCCAATGGACATCAATGTCGCGTCGTTTACTGCATCAGGAAAGGAGAAAAATTTTTTTGGCCTGAAAAATCATCAGGCTTATCCTTCCATATAATAAAAGAATCGTAGCACAAAGTACGACCACCTGGGCCTCCATCACTATAGCACTATTTTGTCACATCTCTAACCACTCCAAAACAGTATTGAGCTGTATGTGCATTTCAGTCCACCAAAACCTTCAAAGTATAGTTAGACTCATACGATTGTGCACTCATTTAGGGGAGAGTTGGGGGATTACGTTTTTTCTGTTCTCAACATTCTGCCATCGAAATAGCCAAAAAATCAGCGAGCAGTTCGAGTTCTTTTCCTTTCTTCAGCGAAACGACTTCACCCTCATTACGTGGAGGAGATTCAATTCTCGGCATCACCTGGGGTCACGACCTTCGTGCGTTGGTGACACGACAAGATCATTGACGTGACTTATAACCACCTCCCGGACTTTATACCCCGTCCCAAACCCCGATGAACCGTTATCAAAATCTTTTCAAGCATCTTTAAGATCCATTCGAGGATTTCTGTGTAGCTCAAAAACCTTCTTCAACGACGACAACTTCACGGACTGATTCTGCAAAAGTAATCAAGGACTATTCTTTAACCATCGGTCGGATAACGCTTCAAATTCTGATACTACACAACCTCTCCAACCCAAACTCACTCCATAACTCATTAACGAGACTTTTAAATGCAAAATTGATAGCAAATTCGTGATCAGCGCGTCAAATACCCAATGGACATCAATGTCGCGTCGTTTACTGCATCAGGAAAGGAGAAAATTTTTTTTGGCCTGAAAAATCATCAGGCTTATCCTTCCATATAATAAAAGAATCGTAGCACAAAGTACGACCACCTGGGCCTCCATCACTATAGCACTATTTTGTCACATCTCTAACCACTCCAAAACAGTATTGAGCTGTATGTGCATTTCAGTCCACCAAAACCTTCAAAGTATAGTTAGACTCATACGATTGTGCACTCATTTAGGGGAGAGTTGGGGGATTACGTTTTTTCTGTTCTCAACATTCTGCCATCGAAATAGCCAAAAAATCAGCGAGCAGTTCGAGTTCTTTTCCTTTCTTCAGCGAAACGACTTCACCCTCATTACGTGGAGGAGATTCAATTCTCGGCATCACCTGGGGTCACGACCTTCGTGCGTTGGTGACACGACAAGATCATTGACGTGACTTATAACCACCTCCCGGACTTTATACCCCGTCCCAAACCCCGATGAACCGTTATCAAAATCTTTTCAAGCATCTTTAAGATCCATTCGAGGATTTCTGTGTAGCTCAAAAACCTTCTTCAACGACGACAACTTCACGGACTGATTCTGCAAAAGTATTCAAGGACTATTCTTTAACCATCGGCCGGATAACGCTTCAAATTCTGATACTACACAACCTCTCCAACCCAAACTCACTCCATAACTCATTAACGAGACTTCGAAATGCAAAATTGATAGCAAATTCGTGATCAGTGCGTCAAATACCCATTGGACATCAATGTCGCGTCGTTTACTGCATCAGGAAAGGAGAAATTTTTTTTTTGGCCTGAAAAATCATCAGGCTTATCCTTCCATATAATAAAAGAATCGTAGCACAAAGTACGACCACCTGGGCCTCCATCACTATAGCACTATTTTGTCACATCTCTAACCACTCCAAAACAGTATTGAGCTGTATGTGCATTTCAGTCCACCAAAACCTTCAAAGTATAGTTAGACTCATACGATTGTGCACTCATTTAGGGGAGAGTTGGGGGATTACGTTTTTTCTGTTCTCAACATTCTGCCATCGAAATAGCCAAAAAATCAGCGAGCAGTTCGAGTTCTTTTCCTTTCTTCAGCGAAACGACTTCACCCTCATTACGTGGAGGAGATTCAATTCTCGGCATCACCTGGGGCCACGACCTTCGTGCGTTGGTGACACGACAAGATCATTGACGTGACTTATAACCACCTCCCGGACTTTATACCCCGTCCCAAACCCCGATGAACCGTTATCAAAATCTTTTCAAGCATCTTTAAGATCCATTCGAGGATTTCTGTGTAGCTCAAAAACCTTCTTCAACGACGACAACTTCACGGACTGATTCTGCAAAGGTAATCAAGGACTATTCTTCAACCATCGGTCGAAAAACGCTTCAAATTCTGATACTACACAACCTCTCCAACCCAAACTCACTCCATAACTCATTAACGAGACTTTTAAATGCGAAATTGATAGCAAATTCGTGATCAGTGCGTCAAATACCCATAGGACATCAATGTCGCGTCGTTTACTGCATCAGGAAAGGAGAAAATTTTTTTCGGCCTGAAAAATCATCAGGCTTTTCCATGTAATAAAAGAATCGTAGCACAAAGTACGACCACCTGGGCCTCCATCACTATAGCACTATTTTGTCACATCTCTAACCACTCCAAAACAGTATTGAGCTGTATGTGCATTTCAGTCCACCAAAACCTTCAAAGTATAGTTAGACTCATACGATTGTGCACTCATTTAGGGAAGAGTTGAGGGATTACGTTTTTTCTGTTCTCAACATTCTGCCATCGAAATAGCCAAAAAATCAGCGAGCAGTTCGAGTTCTTTTCCTTTCTTCAGCGAAACGACTTCACCCTCATTACGTGGAGGAGATTCAATTCTCGGCATCACCTGGGGCCACGACCTTCGTGCGTTGGTGACACGACAACATCATTGACGTGACTTATAACCACCTCCCGGACTTTATACCCCGTCCCAAACCCCGATGAACCGTTATCAAAATCTTTTCAAGCATCTTTAAGATCCATTCGAGGATTTCTGTGTAGCTCAAAAACCTTCTTCAACGACGACAACTTCACGGACTGATTCTGCAAAAGTAATCAAGGACTATTCTTTAACCATCGGTCGGATAACGCTTCAAATTCTGATACTACACAACCTCTCCAACCCAAACTCACTCCATAACTCATAAACGAGACTTTTAAATGCAAAATTGATAGCAAATTCGTGATCAGCGCGTCAAATACCCATTGGACATCAATGTCGCGTCGTTTACTGCATCAGGAAAGGAGAAAATTTTTTTTTGGCCTGAAAAATCATCAGGCTTATCCTTCCATATAATAAAAGAATCGTAGCACAAAGTACGACCACCTGGGCCTCCATCACTATAGCACTATTTTGTCACATCTCTAACCACTCCAAAACAGTATTGAGCTGTATGTGCATTTCAGTCCACCAAAACCTTCAAAGTATAGTTAGACTCATACGATTGTGCACTCATTTAGGGGAGAGTTGGGGGATTACGTTTTTTCTGTTCTCAACATTCTGCCATCAAAATAGCCAAAAAATCAGCGAGCAGTTCGAGTTCTTCTCCTTTCTTCAGCGAAACGACTTCACCCTCATTACGTGGAGGAGATTCAATTCTCGGCATCACCTGGGGTAACGACCTTCGTGCGTTGGTGACACGACAAGATCATTGACGTGACTTATAACCACCTCCCGGACTTTATACCCCGTCCCAAACCCCGATGAACCGTTATCAAAATCTTTTCAAGCATCTTTAAGATCCATTCGAGGATTTCTGTGTAGCTCAAAAACCTTCTTCAATGACGACAACTTCACGGACTGATTCTGCAGAAGTAATCAAGGACTATTCTTTAACCATTGGTCGGATAACGCTTCAAATTCTGATACTACACAACCTCCCCAACCCAAACTCACTCCATAACTCATTAACGAGACTTTTAAATGCAAAATTGATAGCAAACTCGTGATCAGCGCGTCAAATACCCATTAAACATCAATGTCGCGTCGTTTACTGCATCAGGAAAGGAGATTTTTTTTGGCCTGAAAAATCATCAGGCTTATCCTTCCATATAATAAAAGAATCGTAGCACAAAGTGCGACCACCTGGGACTCCATCACTATAGCGCTATTCTGTCACATCTCTAACCACTCCAAAACAGTATTGAGCTGTATGTGCATTTCAGTCCACCAAAACTTTCGAAGTATAGTTAGACTCATACGATTGTGCACTCATTTAAGGGAGAATTGGGGGATTTCGTTTTTTCTGTTCTCAACATTCTGCCATCGAAATAGCCAAAAAATCAGCGAGCAGTTCGAGCTCTTTTCCTTTCTTCAGCGAAACGACTTCACCCTCATTACGTGGAGGAGATTAAATTCTCGGCATCACCTGGGGTCACGACCTTCGTGCGTTTGTGACACGACAAGATCATTGACGTGACTTGTAACCACCTCCCGGTTTTTATACCCCGTCCCAAACCCCGATGAACCGTTATCAAAATCTTTTCAAGCATCTTTAAGATCCATTCGAGGATTTCTGTGTAGCTCAAAACCTTCTTCAACGACGACAACTTCACGGACTGATTCTGCAAAAGTAATCAAGGACTATTCTTTAACCATCGGTCGGATAACGCTTCAAATTCTGATACTACACAACCTCTCCAACCCAAACTCACTCCATAACTCATTAACGAGACTTTTAAATGCAAAATTGATAGCAAATTCGTGATCAGCGCGTCAAATACCCATTAAACATCAATGTCGCGTCGTTTACTGCATCAGGAAAGGAGAAAATTTTTTTGGCCTGAAAAATCATCAGGCTTATCCTTCCATATAATAAAGAATCGTAGCACAAAGTACGACCACCTGGGCCTCCATCCCTATAGCACTATTTTGTCACATCTCTAACCACTCCAAAACAGTATTGAGCTGTATGTGCATTTCAGTCCACCAAAACCTTCAAAGTATAGTTAGACTCATACGATTGTGCACTCATTTAGGGAGAGTTGGGGATTACGTTTTTTCTGTTCTCAACATTCTGCCATCGAAATAGCCAAAAAATCAGCGAGCAGTTCGAGTTCTTTTCCTTTCTTCAGCGAAACGACTTCACCCTCATTACGTGGAGGAGATTCAATTCTCGGCATCACCTGGGGTAACGACCTTCGTGCGTTGGTGACACGACAAGATCATTGACGTGACTTATAACCACCTCCCGGACTTTATACCCCGTCCCAAACCCCGATGAACCGTTATCAAAATCTTTTCAAGCATCTTTAAGATCCATTCGAGGATTTCTGTGTAGCTCAAAAACCTTCTTCAACGACGACAACTTCACGGACTGATTCTGCAAAAGTAATCAAGGACTATTCTTTAACCATCGGTCGGATAACGCTTCAAATTCTGATACTACACAACCTCTCCAACCCAAACTCACTCCATAACTCATTAACGAGACTTTTAAATGCAAAATTGATAGCAAACTCGTGATCAGCGCGTCAAATACCCATTAAACATCAATGTCGCGTCGTTTACTGCATCAGGAATGAGAACATTTTTTTCGGCCTGAAAAATCATCAGGCTTATCCTTCCATATAATGAAAGAATCGTAGCACAAAGTACGACCACCTGGGCCTCCATCACTATAGCACTATTTTGTCACATCTCTAACCACTTCAAAAGAGTATTGAGCTGTATGTGCATTTCAGTCCACCAAAACCTTCAAAGTATAGTTAGACTCATACGATTGTGCACTCATTTAGGGAAGAGTTGGGGGATCACGTTTTTTCTGTTCTCAACGTTTTGCCATCGAAATAGCCAAAAAATCAGCGAGCAGTTCGAGTTGTTTTCCTTTCTTCAGCGAAACGACTTCACCCTCATTACGTGGAGGAGATTCAATTCTCGGCATCACCTGGGGTCACGACCTTCGTGCGTTGGTGGCACGACAAGATCATTGACGTGACTTATAACCACCTCCCGGACTTTATACCCCGTCCCAAACCCCGATGAACCGTTATCAAAATCTTTTCAAGCATCTTTAAGATCCATTCGAGGATTTCTGTGTAGCTCAAAAACCTTCTTCAACGACGACAACTTCACGGACTGATTCTGCAAAAGTAATCAAGGACTATTCTTTAACCATCGGTCGGATAACGCTTCAAATTCTGATACTACACAACCTCTCCAACCCAAACTCACTCCATAACTCATTAACGAGACTTTTAAATGCAAAATTGATAGCAAACTCGTGATCAGCGCGTCAAATACCCAATGGACATCAATGTCGCGTCGTTTACTGCATCAGGAAAGGAGAAAATTTTTTTGGCCTGAAAAATCATCAGGCTTATCCTTCCATATAATAAAAGAATCGTAGCACAAAGTACGACCACCTGGGCCTCCATCACTATAGCACTATTTTGTCACATCTCTAACCACTCCAAAACAGTATTGAGCTGTATGTGCATTTCAGTCCACCAAAACCTTCAAAGTATAGTTAGACTCATACGATTGGGCACTCATTTAGGGAAGAGTTGGGGATTACGTTTTTCTGTTCTCAACATTCTGCCATTGAAATAGCCAAAAAATCAGCGAGCGGTTCGAGTTCTTTTCCTTTCTTCAGCGAAACGACTTCACCCTCATTACGTGGAGGAGATTCAATTCTCGGCATCACCTGGGGCCACGACCTTCGTGCGTTGGTGACACGACAACATCATTGACGTGACTTATAACCACCTCCCGGACTTTATACCCCGTCCCAAACCCCGATGAACCGTTATCAAAATCTTTTCAAGCATCTTTAAGATCCATTCGAGGATTTCTGTGTAGCTCAAAAACCTTCTTCAACGACGACAACTTCACGGACTGATTCTGCAAAAGTAATCAAGGACTATTCTTTAACCATCGGTCGGATAACGCTTCAAATTCTGATACTACACAACCTCTCCAACCCAAACTCACTCCATAACTCATTAACGAGACTTTTAAATGCAAAATTGATAGCAAACTCGTGATCAGCGCGTCAAATACCCATTAAACATCAATGTCGCGTCGTTTACTGCATCAGGAAAGGAGATTTTTTTTTGGCCTAAAAAATCATCAGGCTTATCCTTCCATATAATAAAAGAATCGTAGCACAAAGTGCGACCACCTGGGACTCCATCACTATAGCACTATTTTGTCACATCTCTAACCACTCCAAAACAGTATTGAGCTGTATGTGCATTTCAGTCCACCAAAACCTTCAAAGTATAGTTAGACTCATACGATTGTGCACTCATTTAGGGGAGAGTTGGGGGATTACGTTTTTTCTGTTCTCAACATTCTGCCATCGAAATAGCCAAAAAATCAGCGAGCAGTTCGAGCTCTTTTCCTTTCTTCAGCGAAACGACTTCACCCTCATAACGTGGAGGAGATTCAATTCTCGGCATCACCTGGGGTCACGACCTTCGTGCGTTGGTGACACGACAAGATCATTGACGTGACCTATAACCACCTCCCGGACTTTATACCCCGTCCCAAACCACGATGAACCGTTATCAAAATCTTTTCAAGCATCTTTAAGATCCATTCGAGGATTTCTGTGTAGCTAAAAAACCTTCTTCAACGACAACTTCACGGACTGATTCTGCAAAAGTAATCAAGGACTATTCTTTAACCATCGGTCGGATAACGCTTCAAATTCTGATACTTCACAAACTCCCCAACCTAAACTCACTCCATAACTCATTAACGAGACTTTTAAATGCAAAATTGATAGCAAACTCGTGATCAGCGCGTCAAATACCCATTAAACATCAATGTCGCGTCGTTTACTGCATCAGGAAAGGAGAAATTTTTTTTGGCCTGAAAAATCATCAGGCTTATCCTTCCATATAATAAAAGAATCGTAGCACAAAGTACGACCACCTGGGCCTCCATCACTATAGCACTATTTTGTCACATCTCTAACCACTCCAAAACAGTATTGAGCTGTATGTGCATTTCAGTCCACCAAAACCTTCAAAGTATAGTTAGACTCATACGATTGTGCACTCATTTAGGGGAGAGTTGGGGGATTACGTTTTTCTGTTCTCAACATTCTGCCATAGAAATAGCCAAAAAATCAGCGAGCAGTTCGAGTTCTTTTCCTTTCTTCAGCGAAACGACTTCACCCTCATTACGTGGAGGAGATTCAATTCTCGGCATCACCTGGGGTCACGACCTTCGTGCGTTGGTGACACGACAAGATTATTGACGTGACTTATAACCACCTCCCGGACTTTATACCCCGTCCCAAACCCCGATGAACCGTTATCAAAATCTTTTCAAGCATCTTTAAGATCCATTCGAGGATTTCTGTGTAGCTCAAAAACCTTCTTCAACGACGACAACTTCACGGACTGATTCTGCAAAAGTAATCAAGGACTATTCTTTAACCATCGGCCGGATAACGCTTCAAATTCTGATACTACACAACCTCTCCAACCCAAACTCGCTCCATAACTCATTAACGAGACTTTTAAATGCAAAATTGATAGCAAACTCGTGATCAGCGCGTCAAATACCCATTAAACATCAATGTCGCGTCGTTTACTGCATCAGGAAAGGAGAAAATTTTTTTTCGGCCTGAAAAATCATCAGGCTTATCCTTCCATGTAATAAAAGAATCGTAGCACAAAGTACGACCACCTGGGCCTCCATCACTATAGCACTATTTTGTCACATCTCTAACCACTCCAAAACAGTATTGAGCTGTATGTGCATTTCAGTCCACCAAAACCTTCAAAGTATAGTTAGACTCATACGATTGTGCACTCATTTAGGGGAGAGTTGGGGATCACGTTTTTTCTGTTCTCAACATTCTGCCATCGAAATAGCCAAAATCAGCGAGCAGTTCGAGTTCTTCTCCTTTCTTCAGCGAAACGACTTCACCCTCATTACGTGGAGGAGATTCAATTCTCGGCATCACCTGGGGTAACGACCTTCGTGCGTTGGTGACACGACAAGATCATTGACGTGACTTATAACCTCCTCCCGGACTTTATACCCCGTCCCAATCCCCGATGAACCGTTATCAAAATCTTTTCAAGCATCTTTAAGATCCATTCGAGGATTTCTGTGTAGCTCAAAAACCTTCTTCAACGACGACAACTTCACGGACTGATTCTGCAAAAGTAATCAAGGACTATTCTTTAACCATCGGTCGGATAACGCTTCAAATTCTGATACTACACAACCTCTCCAACCCAAACTCACTCCATAACTCATTAACGAGACTTTTAAATGCAAAATTGATAGCAAACTCGTGATCAGCGCGTCAAATACCCATTAAACATCAATGTCGCGTCGTTTACTGCATCAGGAAAGGAGATTTTTTTTGGCCTGAAAAATCATCAGGCTTATCCTTCCATATAATAAAAGAATCGTAGCACAAAGTACGACCACCTGGGCCTCCATCACTATAGCACTATTTTGTCACATCTCTAACCACTCCAAAACAGTATTGAGCTGTATGTGCATTTCAGTCCACCAAAACCTTCAAAGTATAGTTAGACTCATACGATTGTGCACTCATTTAGGGAAGAGTTGGGGGATTACGTTTTTCTGTTCTCAACATTCTGCCATAGAAATAGCCAAAAAATCAGCGAGCAGTTCGAGTTCTTTTCCTTTCTTCAGCGAAACGACTTCACCCTCATTACGTGGAGGAGATTCAATTCTCGGCATCACCTGGGGCCACGACCTTCGTGCGTTGGTGACACGACAACATCATTGACGTGACTTATAACCACCTCCCGGACTTTATACCCCGTCCCAAACCCCGATGAACCGTTATCAAAATCTTTTCAAGCATCTTTAAGATCCATTCGAGGATTTCTGTGTAGCTCAAAAACCTTCTTCAACGACGACAACTTCACGGACTGATTCTGCAAAAGTAATCAAGGACTATTCTTTAACCATCGGTCGGATAACGCTTCAAATTCTGATACTACACAACCTCTCCAACCCAAACTCACTCCATAACTCATTAACGAGACTTTTAAATGCAAAATTGATAGCAAACTCGTGATCGGCGCGTCAAATACCCATTAAACATCAATGTCGCGTCGTTTACTGCATCAGGAAAGGAGAAATTTTTTTTGGCCTGAAAAATCATCAGGCTAATCCTTCCATATAATAAAAGAATCGTAGCACAAAGTACGACCACCTGGGCCTCCATCACTATAGCACTATTTTGTCACATCTCTAACCACTCCAAAACAGTATTGAGCTGTATGTGCATTTCAGTCCACCAAAACCTTCAAAGTATAGTTAGACTCATACGATTGTGCACTCATTTAGGGGAAGAGTTGAAGGATTACCTTTTTCTGTTCTCAACATTCTGCCATCGAAATAGCCAAAAAATCAGCGAGCAGTTCGAGTTCTTTTCCTTTCTTCAGCGAAACGACTTCACCCTCATTACGTGGAGGAGATTCAATTCTCGGCATCACCTGGGGTCACGACCTTCGTGCGTTGGTGACACGACAAGATCATTGACGTGACCTATAACCACCTCCCGGACTTTATACCCCGTCCCAAACCACGATGAACCGTTATCAAAATCTTTTCAAGCATCTTTAAGATCCATTCGAGGATTTCTGTGTAGCTCAAAAACCTTCTTCAACGACGACAACTTCACGGACTGATTCTGCAAAAGTAATCAAGGACTATTCTTTAACCATCGGTCGGATAACGCTTCAAATTCTGATACTACACAACCTCTCCAACCCAAACTCACTCCATAACTCATTAACGAGACTTTTAAATGCAAAATTGATAGCAAACTCGTGATCGGCGCGTCAAATACCCATTAAACATCAATGTCGCGTCGTTTACTGCATCAGGAAAGGAGAAAATTTTTTTCGGCCTGAAAAATCATCAGGCTTATCCTTCCATATAATAAAGAATCGTAGCACAAAGTACGACCACCTGGGCCTCCATCACTATAGCACTATTTTGTCACATCTCTAACCACTCCAAAACAGTATTGAGCTGTATGTGCATTTCAGTCCACCAAAACCTTCAAAGTATAGTTAGACTCATACGATTGTGCACTCATTTAGGGAAGAGTTGAGGGATTACGTTTTTTCTGTTCTCAACATTCTGCCATCGAAATAGCCAAGAAATCAGCGAGCAGTTCGAGTTCTTTTTCTTTCTTCAGCGAAACGACTTCACCCTCATTACGTGGAGGAGATTCAATTCTCGGCATCACCTGGGGTCACGACCTTCGTGCGTTGGTGACACGACAAGATCATTGACGTGACCTATAACCACCTCCCGGACTTTATACCCCGTCCCAAACCACGATGAACCGTTATCAAAATCTTTTCAAGCATCTTTAAGATCCATTCGAGGATTTCTGTGTAGCTCAAAAACCTTCTTCAACGACGACAACTTCACGGACTGATTCTGCAAAAGTAATCAAGGACTATTCTTTAACCATCGGTCGGATAACGCTTCAAATTCTGATACTACACAACCTCTCCAACCCAAACTCACTCCCTAACTCATTAACGAGACTTTTAAATGCAAAATTGATAGCAAACTCGTGATCAGCGCGTCAAATACCCATTAAACGTCAATGTCGCGTCGTTTACTGCATCAGGAAAGGAGAAAAATTTTTTCGGCCTGAAAAATCATCAGGCTTATCCTTCCATGTAATAAAAGAATCGTAGCACAAAGTACGACCACCTGGGCCTTCATCACTATAGCACTATTTTGTCACATTTCTAACCACTCCAAAACAGTATTGAGCTGTATGTGCATTTCAGTCCACCAAAACCTTCAAAGTATAGTTAGACTCATACAATTGTGCACTCATTTAGGGAAGAGTTGGGGGACTACGTTTTTTCTGTTCTCAACATTCTGCCATCGAAATAGCCAAAAAATCAGCGAGCAGTTCGAGTTCTTTTCCTTTCTTCAGCGAAACGACTTCACCCTCATTACGTGGAGGAGATTCAATTCTCGGCATCACCTGGGGCCACGACCTTCGTGCTTTGGTGACACGACAACATCATTGACGTGACTTATAACCACCTCCCGGACTTTATACCCCGTCCCAAACCCCGATGAACCGTTATCGAAATCTTTTCAAGCATCTTTAAGATCCATTCGAGGATTTCTGTGTAGCTCAAAACCTTCTTCAACGACGACAACTTCACGGACTGATTCTGCAAAAGTAATCAAGGACTATTCTCTAACCATCGGCCGGATAACGCTTCGAATTCTGATACTACACAACCTCTCCAACCCAAACTCACTCCATAACTCATTAACGAGACTTTTAAATGCAAAATTGATAGCAAACTCGTGATCAGCGCGTCAAATACCCATTAAACATCAATGTCGCGTCGTTTACTGCATCAGGAAAGGAGAAAAATTTTTGGGCCTGAAAATCCACCAGGCTTATCCTTCCATGTATTAAAAGAATCGTAGCACAAAGTCCGACCACCTGGGCCTCCATCACTATAGCACTCTTTTGTCACATCTCTAACCACTCCAAAACAGTATTGAGCTGTATGTGCATTTCAGTCCACCAAAACCTTCAAAGTATAGTTAGACTCATACGATTGTGCACTCATTTAGGGGAAGAGTTGGGGATTACGTTTTTCTGTTCTCAACATTCTGCCATCGAAATAGCCAAAAAATCAGCGAGCAGTTCGAGTTCTTTTCCTTTCTTCAGCGAAACGACTTCACCCTCATAACGTGGAGGAGATTCAATTCTCGGCATCACCTGGGGTCACGACCTTCGTGCGTTGGTGACACGACAAGATCATTGACGTGACCTATAACCACCTCCCGGACTTTATACCCCGTCCCAAACCACGATGAATCTTTATCAAAATTTTTCAAGCATCTTTAAGATCCATTCGAGGATTTCTGTGTAGCTCAAAAACCTTCTTCAACGACGACAACTTCACGGACTGATTCTGCAAAAGTAATCAAGGACTATTCTTTAACCATCGGTCGGATAACGCTTCAAATTCTGATACTACACAACCTCTCCAACCCAAACTCACTCCATAACTCATTAACGAGACTTTTAAATGCAAAATTGATAGCAAACTCGTGATCGGCGCGTCAAATACCCATTAAACATCAATGTCGCGTCGTTTACTGCATCAGGAAAGGAGAAAATTTTTTTCGGCCTGAAAAATCATCAGGCTTATCCTTCCATGTAATAAAAGAATCGTAGCACAAAGTACGACCACCTGGGCCTCCATCACTATAGCACTATTTTGTCACATCTCTAACCACTCCAAAACAGTATTGAGCTGTATGTGCATTTCAGTCCACCAAAACCTTCAAAGTATAGTTAGACTCATACGATTGTGCACTCATTTAGGGAAGAGTCGGGGGATTACGTTTTTCGGTTCTCAACATTCTGCCATCGAAATAGCCGAAAAATCAGCGAGCAGTTCGAGTTCTTTTCCTTTCTTCAGCCAAGCGACTTCACCCTCATTACGTGGAGGAGATTCAATTCTCGGCATCACCTGGGGTCACGACCTTCGTGCGTTGGTGACACGACAAGATCATTGACGTGACCTATAACCACCTCCCGGACTTTATACCCCGTCCCAAACCCCGATGAACCGTTATCAAAATCTTTTCAAGCATCTTTAAGATCCGTTCGAGGATTTCTGTGTAGTTCAAAAACCTTCTTCAACGACGACAACTTCACGGACTGATTCTGCAAAAGTAATCAAGGACTATTCTTTAACCATCGGTCGGAAAACGCTTCAAATTCTGATACTACACAACCTCTCCAACCCAAACTCACTCCATAACTCATTAACGAGACTTTTAAATGCAAAATTGATAGCAAATTCGTGATCAGCGCGTCAAATACCCAATGGACATCTATGTCGCGTCGTTTACTGCATCAGAAAAGGAGAAAATTTTTTTTGGCCTGAAAAATCATCAGGCTTATCCTTCCATATAATATAAGAATCGTAGCACAAAGTACGACCACCTGGGCCTCCATCACTATAGCACTATTTTGTCACATCTCTAACCACTCCAAAACAGTATTGAGCTGTATGTGCATTTCAGTCCACCAAAACCTTCAAAGTATAGTTAGACTCATACGATTGTGCACTCATTTAGGGAAGAGTTGGGGGATTACGTTTTTCTGTTCTCAACATTCTGCCATAGAAATAGCCAAAAAATCAGCGAGCAGTTCGAGTTCTTTTCCTTTCTTCAGCGAAACGACTTCACCCTCATTACGTGGAGGAGATTAAATTCTCGGCATCACCTGGGGTCACGACCTTCGTGCGTTTGTGACACGACAAGATCATTGACGTGACTTGTAACCACCTCCCGGTTTTTATACCCCGTCCCAAACCCCGATGAACCGTTATCAAAATCTTTTCAAGCATCTTTAAGATCCATTCGAGGATTTCTGTGTAGCTAAAAAACCTTCTTCAACGACAACTTCACGGACTGATTCTGCAAAAGTAATCAAGGACTATTCTTTAACCATCGGTCGGATAACGCTTCAAATTCTGATACTACACAACCTCTCCAACCCAAACTCACTCCATAACTCATTAACGAGACTTTTAAATGCAAAATTGATAGCAAACTCGTGATCAGCGCGTCAAATACCCATTAAACATCAATGTCGCGTCGTTTACTGCATCAGGAATGAGAACATTTTTTTCGGCCTGAAAAATCATCAGGCTTATCCTTCCATATAATGAAAGAATCGTAGCACAAAGTACGACCACCTGGGCCTCCATCACTATAGCACTATTTTGTCACATCTCTAACCACTCCAAAACAGTATTGAGCTGTATGTGCATTTCAGTCCACCAAAACCTTCAAAGTATAGTTAGACTCATACGATTGTGCACTCATTTAGGGAAGAGTTGAGGGATTACGTTTTTTCTGTTCTCAACATTCTGCCATTGAAATAGCCAAAAAATCAGCGAGCAGTTCGAGTTCTTTTCCTTTCTTCAGCGAAACGACTTCACCCTCATTACGTGGAGGAGATTCAATTCTCGGCATCACCTGGGGTCACGACCTTCGTGCGTTGGTGACACGACAAGATCATTGACGTGACCTATAACCACCTCCCGGACTTTATACCCCGTCCCAAACCACGATGAACCGTTATCAAAATCTTTTCAAGCATCTTTAAGATCCATTCGAGGATTTCTGTGTAGCTCGAAAACCTTCTTCAACGACGACAAATTCACGGACTGATTCTGCAAAAGTAATCAAGGACTATTCTTTAACCATCGGTCGGATAACGCTTCAAATTCTGATACTACACAACCCCTCCAACCCAAACTCACTCCATAACTCATAAACGAGACTTTTAAATGCAAAATTGATAGCAAACTCGTGATCAGCGCGTCAAATTCCCATTGGACATCAATGTCGCGTCGTTTACTGCATCAGGAAAGGAGAAAAAATTTTTTGGCCTGAAAAATCATCAGGCTTATCCTTCCATGTAATAAAAGAATCGTAGCACAAAGTACGACCACCTGGGCCTCCATCACTATAGCACTATTTTGTCACATCTCTAACCACTCCGAAACAGTATTGAGCTGTATGCGCATTTCAGTCCACCAAAACCTTCAAAGTATAGTTAAACTCATACGATTGTGCACTCATTTAGGGGAGAGTTGGGGGATTACGTTTTTTCTGTTCTCAACATTCTGCCATCGAAATAGCCAAAAAATCAGCGAGCAGTTCTAGTTCTTTTCCTTTCTTCAGCGAAACGACTTCACCCTCATTACGTGGAGGAGATTCAATTCTCGGCATCACCTGGGGTCACGACCTTCGTGCGTTGGTGACACGACAAGATCATTGACGTGACTTATAACCACCTCCCGGACTTTATACCCCGTCCCAAACCCCGATGAACCGTTATCAAAATCTTTTCAAGCATCTTTAAGATCCATTCGAGGATTTCTGTGTAGCTCAAAAACCTTCTTCAACGACGACAACTTCACGGACTGATTCTGCAAAAGTAATCAAGGACTATTCTTTAACCATCGGTCGGATAACGCTTCAAATTCTGATACTACACAACCTCTCCAACCCAAACTCGCTCCATAACTCATTAACGAGACTTTTAAATGCAAAATTGATAGCAAACTCGTGATCAGCGCGTCAAGTACCCAATGGACATCAATGTCGCGTCGTTTACTGCATCAGGAAAGGAGAAAATTTTTTTGGCCTGAAAAATCATCAGGCTTATCCTTCCATATAATAAAAGAATCGTAGCACAAAGTACGACCACCTGGGCCTCCATCACTATAGCACTATTTTGTCACATCTCTAACCACTCCAAAACAGTATTGAGCTGTATGTGCATTTCAGTCCACCAAAACCTTCAAAGTATAGTTAGACTCATACGATTGTGCACTCATTTAGGGAAGAGTTGAGGGATTACGTTTTTTCTGTTCTCAACATTCTGCCATCGAAATAGCCAAAAAATCAGCGAGCAGTTCGAGTTCTTTTCCTTTCTTCAGCGAAACGACTTCACCCTCATTACGTGGAGGAGATTCAATTCTCGGCATAACCTGGGGTCACGACCTTCGTGCGTTGGTGACACGACAAGATCATTGACGTGACTTGTAACCTCCTCCCGGACTTTATACCCCGTCCCAATCCCCGATGAACCGTTATCAAAATCTTTTCAAGCATCTTTAAGATCAATTCGAGGATTTCTGTGTAGCTCAAAAACCTTCTTCAACGACGACAACTTCACGGACTGATTCTGCAAAAGTAATCAAGGACTATTCTTTAACCATCGGTCGGATAACGCTTCAAGTTCTGATACTACACAAACTCCCCAACCCAAACTCACTCCATAACTCATTAACGAGACTTTTAAATGCAAAATTGATAGCAAATTCGTGATCAGCGCGTCAAATACCCATTGGACGTCAATGTCGCGTCGTTTACTGCATCAGGAAAGGAGAAAAATTTTTTTGGCCTGAAAAATCATCGGGCTTATCCTTCCATGTAATAAAAGAATCGTAGCACAAAGTACGACCACCTGGGCCTCCATCACTATAGCACTATTTTGTCACATCTCTAACCACTCCAAAACAGAATTGAGCTGTATGTGCATTTCAGTCCACCAAAACCTTCAAAGTATAGTTAGACTCATACGATTGTGCACTCATTTAGGGAAGAGTTGAGGGATTACGTTTTTTCTGTTCTCAACATTCTGCCATCGAAATAGCCAAAAAATCAGCGAGCAGTTCGAGTTCTTTTCCTTTCTTCAGCGAAACGACTTCACCCTCATTACGTGGAGGAGATTCAATTCTCGGCATCACCTGGGGTCACGACCTTCGTGCGTTGGTGACACGACAACATCATTGACGTGACTTATAACCACCTCCCGGACTTTATACCCCGTCCCAAACCCCGATGAACCGTTATCAAAATCTTTTCAAGCATCTTTAAGATCCATTCGAGGATTTCTGTGTAGCTCAAAAACCTTCTTCAACGACGACAACTTCACGGACTGATTCTGCAAAAGTAATCAAGGACTATTCTTTAACCATCGGCCGGATAACGCTTCAAATTCTGATACTACACAACCTCTCCAACCCAAACTCGCTCCATAACTCATTAACGAGACTTTTAAATGCAAAATTGATAGCAAACTCGTGATCAGCGCGTCAAATACCCATTGGACGTCAATGTCGCGTCGTTTACTGCATCAGGAAAGGAGAAAAATTTTTTTGGCCTGAAAAATCATCGGGCTTATCCTTCCATGTAATAAAAGAATCGTAGCACAAAGTACGACCACCTGGGCCTCCATCACTATAGCACTATTTTGTCACATCTCTAACCACTCCAAAACAGAATTGAGCTGTATGTGCATTTCAGTCCACCAAAACCTTCAAAGTATAGTTAGACTCATACGATTGTGCACTCATTTAGGGGAGAGTTGGGGATTACGTTTTTTCTGCTCTCAACATTCTGTCATCGAAATAGCCAAGAAATCAGCGAGCAGTTCGAGTTCTTTTCCTTTCTTCAGCGAAACGACTTCACCCTCATTACGTGGAGGAGATTCAATTCTCGGCATCACCTGGGGTCACGACCTTCGTGCGTTGGTGACACGACAAGATCATTGACGTGACTTATAACCACCTCCCGGACTTTATACCCCGTCCCAATCCCCGATGAACCGTTATCAAAATCTTTTCAAGCATCTTTAAGATCCATTCGAGGATTTCTGTGTAGCTCAAAAACCTTCTTCAACGACGACAACTTCACGGACTGATTCTGCAAAAGTAATCAAGGACTATTCTTTAACCATCGGTCGGATAACGCTTCAAATTCTGATACTACACAACCTCTCCAACCCAAACTCACTCCATAACTCATAAACGAGACTTTTAAATGCAAAATTGATAGCAAATTCGTGATCAGCGCGTCAAATACCCATTGGACATCAATGTCGCGTCGTTTACTGCATCAGGAAAGGAGAAAATTTTTTTTGGCCTGAAAAATCATCAGGCTTATCCTTCCATATAATAAAAGAATCGTAGCACAAAGTACGACCACCTGGGCCTCCGTCACTATAGCACTATTTTGTCACATCTCTAACCACTCCAAAACAGTATTGAGCTGTATGTGCATTTCAGTCCACCAAAACCTTCAAAGTATAGTTAGACTCATACGATTGTGCACTCATTTATGGGAGAGTTGGGGGATTACGTTTTTTTCTGTTCTCAACATTCTGCCATCAAAATAGCCAAAAAATCAGCGAGCAGTTCGAGTTCTTCTCCTTTCTTCAGCGAAACGACTTCACCCTCATTACGTGGAGGAGATTCAATTCTCGGCATCACCTGGGGTAACGACCTTCGTGCGTTGGTGACACGACAAGATCATTGACGTGACTTATAACCTCCTCCCGGACTTTATACCCCGTCCCAATCCCCGATGAACCGTTATCAAAATCTTTTCAAGCATCTTTAAGATCCATTCGAGGATTTCTGTGTAGCTCAAAAACCTTCTTCAACGACGACAACTTCACGGACTGATTCTGCAAAAGTAATCAAGGACTATTCTTTAACCATCGGTCGGATAACGCTTCAAATTCTGATACTACACAACCCCTCCAACCCAAACTCACTCCATAACTCATAAACGAGACTTTTAAATGCAAAATTGATAGCAAACTCGTGATCAGCGCGTCAAATTCCCATTGGACATCAATGTCGCGTCGTTTACTGCATCAGGAAAGGAGAAAAAATTTTTTGGCCTGAAAAATCATCAGGCTTATCCTTCCATATAATAAAAGAATCGTAGCACAAAGTACGACCACCTGGGCCTCCATCACTATAGCACTATTTTGTCACATCTCTAACCACTCCAAAACAGTATTGAGCTGTATGTGCATTTCAGTCCACCAAAACCTTCAAAGTATAGTTAGACTCATACGATTGTGCACTCATTTAGGGGAGAGTTGGGGGATTACGTTTTTTCTGTTCTCAACATTCTGCCATCGAAATAGCCAAAAAATCAGCGAGCAGTTCGAGTTCTTTTCCTTTCTTCAGCGAAACGACTTCACCCTCATTACGTGGAGGAGATTCAATTCTCGGCATCACCTGGGGTCACGACCTTCGTGCGTTGGTGACACGACAAGATCATTGACGTGACTTATAACCACCTCCCGGACTTTATACCCCGTCCCAAACCCCGATGAACCGTTATCAAAATCTTTTCAAGCATCTTTAAGATCCATTCGAGGATTTCTGTGTAGCTCAAAAACCTTCTTCAACGACGACAACTTCACGGACTGATTCTGCAAAAGTAATCAAGGACTATTCTTTAACCATCGGCCGGATAACGCTTCAAATTCTGATACTACACAACCTCTCCAACCCAAACTCACTCCATAACTCATTAACGAGACTTTTAAATGCAAAATTGATAGCAAATTCGTGATCAGTGCGTCAAATACCCATTAAACATCAATGTCGCGTCGTTTACTGCATCAGGAAAGGAGAAAATTTTTTCGGCCTGAAAAATCATCAGGCTTATCCTTCCATATAATAAAAGAATCGTAGCACAAAGTACGACCACCTGGGCCTCCATCACTATAGCACTATTTTGTCACATCTCTAACCACTTCAAAAGAGTATTGAGCTGTATGTGCATTTCAGTCCACCAAAACCTTCAAAGTATAGTTAGACTCATACGATTGTGCACTCATTTAGGGAAGAGTTGGGGGATCACGTTTTTTTCTGTTCTCAACATTCTGCCATCGAAATAGCCAGAAAATCAGCGAGCAGTTCGAGTTCTTTTCCTTTCTTCAGCGAAACGACTTCACCCTCATTACGTGGAGGAGATTCAATTCTCGGCATCACCTGGGGCCACGACCTTCGTGCTTTGGTGACACGACAAGATCATTGACGTGACCTATAACCACCTCCCGGACTTTATACCCCGTCCCAAACCACGATGAACCGTTATCAAAATCTTTTCAAGCATCTTTAAGATCCATTCGAGGATTTCTGTGTAGCTCGAAAACCTTCTTCAACGACGACAAATTCACGGACTGATTCTGCAAAAGTAATCAAGGACTATTCTTTAACCATCGGTCGGATAACGCTTCAAATTCTGATACTACACAACCCCTCCAACCCAAACTCACTCCATAACTCATAAACGAGACTTTTAAATGCAAAATTGCTAGCAAATTCGTGATCAGTGCGTCAAATACACATTAAACATCAATGTCGCGTCGTTTACTGCATCAGGAAAGGAGAAAATTTTTTTTCGGCCTGAAAAATCATCAGGCTTATCCTTCCATGTAATAAAAGAATCGTAGCACAAAGTACGACCACCTGGGCCTCCATCACTATAGCACTAATTTGTCACATCTCTAACCACTCCAAAACAGTATTGAGCTGTATGTGCATTTCAGTCCACCAAAACCTTCAAAGTATAGTTAGACTCATACGATTGTGCACTCATTTAGGGAAGAGTTGAGGGATTACGTTTTTTTCTGTTCTCAACATTCTGCCATCGAAATAGCCAAAAAATCAGCGAGCAGTTCGAGTTCTTTTCCTTTCTTCAGCGAAACGACTTCACCCTCATTACGTGGAGGAGATTCAATTCTCGGCATCACCTGGGGTCACGACCTTCGTGCGTTGGTGACACGACAAGATCATTGACGTGACCTATAACCACCTCCCGGACTTTATACCCCGTCCCAAACCACGATGAACCGTTATCAAAATCTTTTCAAGCATCTTTAAGATCCATTCGAGGATTTCTGTGTAGCTCAAAAACCTTCTTCAACGACGACAACTTCACGGACTGATTCTGCAAAAGTAATCAAGGACTATTCTTTAACCATCGGTCGGATAACGCTTCAAATTCTGATACTACACAACCTCTCCAACCCAAACTCACTCCATAACTCATTAACGAGACTTTTAAATGCAAAATTGATATCAAACTCGTGATCAGCGCGTCAAATACCCATTAAACATCAATGTCGCGTCGTTTACTGCATCAGGAAAGGAGAAAAATTTTTTCGGCCTGAAAAATCATCAGGCTTATCCTTCCATGTAATAAAAGAATCGTAGCACAAAGTACGACCACCTGGGCCTCCATCACTATAGCACTATTTTGTCACATCTCTAACCACTCCAAAACAGTATTGAGCTGTATGTGCATTTCAGGCCACCAAAACCTTCAAAGTATAGGTAAACTCATACGATTGTGCACTCATTTAGGGAGAGTTGGGGATTACGTTTTTCTGTTCTCAACATACTGCCATCAAAATAGCCAAAAAATCAGCGAGCAGTTCGAGTTCTTCTCCTTTCTTCAGCGAAAGGTCTTCACCCTCACTACGTGGAGGAGATTCAATTCTCGGCATCACCTGGGGTAACGACCTTCGTGCGTTGGTAACACGACAAGATCATTGACGTGACTTATAACCACCTCCCGGACTTTATACCCCGTCCCAAACCCCGATGAACCGTTATCAAAATCTTTTCAAGCATCTTTAAGATCCATTCGAGGATTTCTGTGTAGCTCAAAACCTTCTTCAACGACGACAACTTCACGGACTGATTCTGCAAAAGTAATCAAGGACTATTCTTTAACCATCGGTCGGATAACGCTTCAAATTCTGACACTACACAACCTCTCCACCCCAAACTCACTCCATAACTCATTAACGAGACTTTTAAACGCAAAATTGACAGCAAACTCGTGATCAGGGCGTCAGATTCCCATTAAACATCACTGCCTCGCCGTGTACTGCATCATGAAAGGAGAAAAATTTTTGGCCTGAAAAATCATCAGGCTTATCCTTCCATATAATAAAAGAATCGTAGCACAAAGTACGACCACCTGGGCCTCCATCACTATAGCACTATTTTGTCACATCTCTAACCACTCCAAAACAGTATTGAGCTGTATGCGCAATTCAGTCCACCAAAACCTTCAAAGTATAGTTAAACTCATACGATTGTGCACTCATTTAGGGGAGAGTTGGGGGATTACGTTTTTTCTGTTCTCAACATTCTGCCATCGAAATAGCCAAAAAATCAGCGAGCAGTTCGAGTTCTTTTCCTTTCTTCAGCGAAACGACTTCACCCTCATTACGTGGAGGAGATTCAATTCTCGGCATCACCTGGGGCCACGACCTTCGTGCGTTGTTGACACGACAACATCATTGACGTGACTTATAACCACCTCCCGGACTTTATACCCCGTCCCAAACCCCGATGAACCGTTATCAAAATCTTTTCAAGCATCTTTAAGATCCATTCGAGGATTTCTGTGTAGCTCAAAAACCTTCTTCAACGACGACAACTTCACGGACTGATTCTGCAAAAGTATTCAAGGACTATTCTTTAACCATCGGCCGGATAACGCTTCAAATTCTGATACTACACAACCTCTCCAACCCAAACTCGCTCCATAACTCATTAACGAGACTTTTAAATGCAAAATTGATAGCAAACTCGTGATCAGCGCGTCAAATACCCATTGGACGTCAATGTCGCGTCGTTTACTGCATCAGGAAAGGAGAAAATTTTTTTGGCCTGAAAAATCATCAGGCTTATCCTTCCATATAATAAAAGAATCGTAGCACAAAGTACGACCACCTGGGCCTCCATCACTATAGCACTATTTTGTCACATCTCTAACCACTCCAAAACAGTATTGAGCTGTATGTGCATTTCAGTCCACCAAAACCTTCAAAGTATAGTTAGACTCATACGATTGTGCACTCATTTAGGGAAGAGTTGGGGGATCACGTTTTTTCTGTTCTCAACATTCTGCCATCGAAATAGCCAGAAAATCAGCGAGCAGTTCGAGTTCTTTTCCTTTCTTCAGCGAAACGACTTCACCCTCATTACGTGGAGGAGATTCAATTCTCGGCATCACCTGGGGTCACGACCTTCGTGCGTTGGTGGCACGACAAGATCATTGACGTGACTTATAACCACCTCCCGGACTTTATACCCCGTCCCAAACCCCGATGAACCGTTATCAAAATCTTTTCAAGCATCTTTAAGATCCATTCGAGGATTTCTGTGTAGCTCAAAAACCTTCTTCAACGACGACAACTTCACGGACTGATTCTGCAAAAGTAATCAAGGACTATTCTTTAACCATCGGTCGGATAACGCTTCAAATTCTGATACTACACAACCTCTCCAACCCAAACTCACTCCATAACTCATTAACGAGACTTTTAAATGCAAAATTGATAGCAAACTCGTGATCGGCGCGTCAAATACCCATTAAACATCAATGTCGCGTCGTTTACTGCATCAGGAAAGGAGAAAATTTTTTTCGGCCTGAAAAATCATCAGGCTTATCCTTCCATGTAATAAAAGAATCGTAGCACAAAGTACGACCACCTGGGCCTCCATCACTATAGCACTATTTTGTCACATCTCTAACCACTCCAAAACAGTATTGAGCTGTATGTGCATTTCAGTCCACCAAAACCTTCAAAGTATAGTTAGACTCATACGATTGTGCACTCATTTAGGGAAGAGTTGAGGGATTACGTTTTTTCTGTTCTCGACATTCTGCCATCGGAATAGCCAAAAAATCAGCGAGCAGTTCGAGTTCTTTTCCTTTCTTCAGCGAAACGACTTCACCCTCATTACGTGGAGGAGATTCAATTCTCGGCATCACCTGGGGCCACGACCTTCGTGCGTTGGTGACACGACAACATCATTGACGTGACTTATAACCACCTCCCGGACTTTATACCCCGTCCCAAACCCCGATGAACCGTTATCAAAATCTTTTCAAGCATCTTTAAGATCCATTCGAGGATTTCTGTGTAGCTCAAAAACCTTCTTCAACGACGACAACTTCACGGACTGATTCTGCAAAAGTAATCAAGGACTATTCTTTAACCATCGGTCGGATAACGCTTCAAATTCTGATACTACACAACCTCTCCAACCCAAACTCACTCCATAACTCATTAACGAGACTTTTAAATGCAAAATTGATAGCAAACTCGTGATCAGCGCGTCAAATACCCATTAAACATCAATGTCGCGTCGTTTACTGCATCAGGAAAGGAGAAAATTTTTTTCGGCCTGAAAAATCATCAGGCTTATCCTTCCATGTAATAAAAGAATCGTAGCACAAAGTACGACCACCTGGGCCTCCATCACTATAGCACTATTTTGTCACATCTCTAACCACTCCAAAACAGTATTGAGCTGTATGTGCATTTCAGTCCACCAAAACCTTCAAAGTATAGTTAGACTCATACGATTGTGCACTCATTTAGGGGAGAGTTGGGGGATTACGTTTTTTCTGTTCTCAACATTCTGCCATCGAAATAGCCAAAAAATCAGCGAGCAGTTCGAGTTCTTTTCCTTTCTTCAGCGAAACGACTTCACCCTCATTACGTGGAGGAGATTCAATTCTCGGCATCACCTGGGGTCACGACCTTCGTGCGTTGGTGACACGACAAGATCATTGACGTGACTTATAACCACCTCCCGGACTTTATACCCCGTCCCAAACCCCGATGAACCGTTATCAAAATCTTTTCAAGCATCTTTAAGATCCATTCGAGGATTTCTGTGTAGCTCAAAAACCTTCTTCAACGACGACAACTTCACGGACTGATTCTGCAAAAGTAATCAAGGACTATTCTTTAACCATCGGCCGGATAACGCTTCAAATTCTGATACTACACAACCTCTCCAACCCAAACTCGCTCCATAACTCATTAACGAGACTTTTAAATGCAAAATTGATAGCAAACTCGTGATCAGCGCGT
Organism: Aplectana chamaeleonis; assembly: GCA_029168955.1. Lineage (NCBI taxonomy): Eukaryota > Metazoa > Nematoda > Chromadorea > Rhabditida > Cosmocercidae > Aplectana > Aplectana chamaeleonis. The sequence continues at coordinate 2,153,539 of JAPDOI010000054.1, forward strand.
CAAATACCCAATGGACATCAATGTTGCGTCGTTTACTGCATCAGGAAAGGAGAAAAATTTTTTCGGCCTGAAAAATCATCAGGCTTATCCTTCCATGTAACAAAAGAATCGTAGCACAAAGTACGACCACCTGGGCCTCCATCACTATAGCACTATTTTGTCACATCTCTAACCACTCCAAAACAGCATTGAGCTGTATGCGCATTTCAGTCCACCAAAACCTTCAAAGTATAGTTAAACTCATACGATTGTGCACTCATTTAGGGGAGAGTTGGGGGATTACGTTTTTTCTGTTCTCAACATTCTGCCATCGGAATAGCCAAAAAATCAGCGAGCAGTTCGAGTTCTTTTCCTTTCTTCAGCGAAACGACTTCACCCTCATTACGTGGAGGAGATTCAATTCTCGGCATCACCTGGGGTACACGCCCTTCGTGCGTTGGTGCCTCGACAAGATCATTGACGTGTCCTATAACCACCTCCCGGACTTTATACCCCGTCCCAAACCACGATGAACCGTTATCAAAATCTTTTCAAGCATCTTTAAGATCTATTCGAGGATTTCTGTGTAGCTCAAAACCTTCTTCAACGACGACAACTTCACGGACTGATTCTGCAAAAGTAATCAAGGACTATTCTTTAACCATCGGTCGGATAACGCTTCAAATTCTGATACTACACAACCTCCTCAACCCAAACTCACTCCATAACTCATTAACGAGACTTTTAAATGCAAAATTGATAGCAAACTCGTGATCAGCGCGTCAAATACCCATTAAACATCAATGTCGCGTCGTTTACTGCATCAGGAAAGGAGAAAATTTTTTTGGCCTGAAAAATCATCAGGCTTATCCTTCCATGTAATAAAAGAATCGTAGCACAAAGTACGACCACCTGGGCCTCCATCACTATAGCACTATTTTGTCACATCTCTAACCACTCCAAAACAGTATTGAGCTGTATGTGCATTTCAGTCCACCAAAACCTTCAAAGTATAGTTAGACTCATACGATTGTGCACTCATTTAGGGAGAGTTGGGGATTACGTTTCTTCTGTTCTCAACATTCTGCCATCGAAATAGCCAAAAAATCAGCGAGCAGTTCGAGTTCTTTTCCTTTCTTCAGCGAAACGACTTCACCCTCATTACGTGGAGGAGATTCAATTCTCGGCATCACCTGGGGTCACGACCTTCGTGCGTTGGTGACACGACAAGATCATTGACGTGACTTATAACCACCTCCCGGACTTTATACCCCGTCCCAAACCCCGATGAACCGTTATCAAAATCTTTTCAAGCATCTTTAAGATCCATTCGAGGATTTCTGTGTAGCTCAAAAACCTTCTTCAACGACGACAACTTCACGGACTGATTCTGCAAAAGTAATCAAGGACTATTCTTTAACCATCGGTCGGATAACGCTTCAAATTCTGATACTACACAACCTCTCCAACCCAAACTCACTCCATAACTCATTAACGAGACTTTTAAATGCAAAATTGATAGCAAACTCGTGATCAGCGCGTCAAATACCCATTAAACATCAATGTCGCGTCGTTTACTGCATCAGGAAAGGAGAAAAAATTTTTGGCCTGAAAAATCATCAGGCTTATCCTTCCATGTAATAAAGAATCGTAGCACAAAGTACGACCACCTGGGCCTCCATCACTATAGCACTATTTTGTCACATCTCTAACCACTCCAAAACAGTATTGAGCTGTATGTGCATTTCAGTCCACCAAAACCTTCAAAGTATAGTTAGACTCATACGATTGTGCACTCATTTAGGGGAAGAGTTGGGGATTACGTTTTTCTGTTCTCAACATTCTGCCATCGAAATAGCCAAAAAATCAGCGAGCAGTTCGAGTTCTTTTCCTTTCTTCAGCGAAACGACTTCACCCTCATTACGTGGAGGAGATTCAATTCTCGGCATCACCTGGGGTAACGACCTTCGTGCGTTGGTGACACGACAAGATCATTGACGTGACTTATAACCACCTCCCGGACTTTATACCCCGTCCCAATCCCCGATGAACCGTTATCAAAATCTTTTCAAGCATCTTTAAGATCCATTCGAGGATTTCTGTGTAGCTCAAAAACCTTCTTCAACGACGACAACTTCACGGACTGATTCTGCAAAAGTAATCAAGGACTATTCTTTAACCATCGGTCGGATAACGCTTCAAATTCTGATACTACACAACCTCTCCAACCCAAACTCACTCCCTAACTCATTAACGAGACTTTTAAATGCAAAATTGATAGCAAACTCGTGATCAGCGCGTCAAATACCCATTGGACATCAATGTCGCGTCGTTTACTGCATCAGGAAAGGAGAAATTTTTTTTTTGGCCTGAAAAATCATCAGGCTTATCCTTCCATATAATAAAAGAATCGTAGCACAAAGTACGACCACCTGGGCCTCCATCACTATAGCACTATTTTGTCACATCTCTAACCACTCCAAAACAGTATTGAGCTGTATGCGCAATTCAGTCCACCAAAACCTTCAAAGTATAGTTAAACTCATACGATTGTGCACTCATTTAGGGGAGAGTTGGGGGATTACGTTTTTTCTGTTCTCAACATTCTGCCATCGGAATAGGCAAAAAATCAGCGAGCAGTTCGAGTTCTTTTCCTTTCTTCAGCGAAACGACTTCACCCTCATAACGTGGAGGAGATTCAATTCTCGGCATCACCTGGGGTCACGACCTTCGTGCGTTGGTGACACGACAAGATCATTGACGTGACCTATAACCACCTCCCGGACTTTATACCCCGTCCCAAACCACGATGAACCGTTATCAAAATCTTTTCAAGCATCTTTAAGATCCATTCGAGGATTTCTGTGTAGCTCAAAAACCTTCTTCAACGACGACAACTTCACGGACTGATTCTGCAAAAGTAATCAAGGACTATTCTTTAACCATCGGTCGGATAACGCTTCAAATTCTGATACTACACAAACTCCCCAACCCAAACTCACTCCATAACTCATTAACGAGACTTTTAAATGCAAAATTAATAGCAAATTCGTGATCAGCGCGTCAAATGCCCAATGGACATCAATGTCGCGTCGTTTACTGCATGAGGAAAGGAGAAAAATTTTTTGGCCTGATAAATCATCAGGCTTATCCTTCCATATAATAAAAGAATCGTAGCACAAAGTACGACCACCTGGGCCTCCATCACTATAGCACTATTTCGTCACATCTCTAACCACTCCAAAACAGTATTGGGCTGCATGTGCACTTCAGTTCACCAAAACCTTCAAAGTATAGTTAGGCTCATACGATTGTGCACTTATTTAGGGGCAGGTTGGGGGACTACGTTTTTCTGTTCTCAACATTCTGCCATCAAAATAGCAAAAAAATCAGCGAGCAGTTCGAGTTCTTTTGCTTTCTTCAGCGAAACGACTTACCCTCATTACGTGGAGGAGATTCAATTCTCGGCATCACCTGGGGTCCCCTTCGTGCGTTGGTGACACGACAAGATCATTGACGTGACTTATAACCACCTCCCGGACTTTATTTCCCGCCCCAAACCCCGATGAACCGTTTTCAAAATCTTTTCAAGCAGCTTTAAAGATCCATTCCAGGTTTTCTGTGTAGCCTAAAAACCTTCTTCAACGAAGACAACTTCACGGATTGATTCTGCAAAAGTAATCAAGGACTATTTTTTAACTATCGGTCGGATAACGCTTCAAATTCTGATACTACACAACCTCCCCAACCCAAACTCACTCCATAACTCATTAACGAGACTTTTAAATGCAAAATTGATAGCAAATTCGTGATCAGCGCGTCAAATACCCATTAGACACCAATTTCGCATCGTTTACTGCATCAGGAAAGGAGAAATTTTTTTTTGGCCTGAAAAATCATCAGGCTTATCCTTCCATATAATAAAAGAATCGTAGCACAAAGTACGACCACCTGGGCCTCCATCACTATAGCACTATTTTGTCACATCTCTAACCACTCCAAAACAGTATTGAGCTGTATGTGCATTTCAGTCCACCACAACCTTCGAAGTATAGTTAGACTCATACGATTGTGCACTCATTTAGGGGAGAGTTGGGGGATTACGTTTTTTCTGTTCTCAACATTCTGCCATCGGAATAGCCAAAAAATCAGCGAGCAGTTCGAGTTCTTTTTCCTTTCTTCAGCGAAACGACTTCACCCTCATTACGTGGAGGAGATTCAATTCTCGGCATCACCTGGGGTCACGACCTTCGTTAATCTTCGTTGGTGACACGACAAGATCATTGACGTGACTTATAACCTCCTCCCGGACTTTATACCCCGTCCCAATCCCCGATGAACCGTTATCAAAATCTTTTCAAGCATCTTTAAGATCCATTCGAGGATTTCTGTGTAGCTCAAAAACCTTCTTCAACGACGACAACTTCACGGACTGATTCTGCAAAAGTAATCAAGGACTATTCTTTAACCATCGGTCGGATAACGCTTCAAATTCTGATACTTCACAAACTCCCCAACCTAAACTCACTCCATAACTCATTAACGAGACTTTTAAATGCAAAATTGATAGCAAATTCGTGATCAGTGCGTCAAATACCCATTGGACATCAATGTCGCGTCGTTTACTGCATCAGGAAAGGAGAAAAATTTTTTGGCCTGAAAAATCATCAGGCTTATCCTTCCATATAATAAAAGAATCGTAGCACAAAGTACGACCACCTGGGCCTCCATCACTATAGCACTATTTTGTCACATCTCTAACCACTCCAAAACAGTATTGAGCTGTATGTGCATTTCAGTCCACCAAAACCTTCAAAGTATAGTTAGACTCATACGATTGTGCACTCGTTTAGGGGAGAGTTGGGGGATTACGTTATTTCTGTTCTCAACATTCTGCCATTGAAATAGCCAAAAAATCAGCGAGCAGTTCGAGTTCTTTTCCTTTCTTCAGCGAAACGACTTCACCCTCACTACGTGGAGGAGATTCAATTCTCGGCATCACCTGGGGTAACGACCTTCGTGCGTTGGTAACACGACAAGATCATTGACGTGACTTATAACCACCTCCCGGACTTTATACCCCGTCCCAAACCCCGATGAACCGTTATCAAAATCTTTTCAAGCATCTTTAAGATCCATTCGAGGATTTCTGTGTAGCTCAAAAACCTTCTTCAACGACGACAACTTCACGGACTGATTCTGCAAAAGTAATCAAGGACTATTCTTTAACCATCGGTCGGATAACGCTTCAAATTCTGATACTACACAACCTCTCCAACCCAAACTCACTCCATAACTCATTAACGAGACTTTTAAATGCAAAATTGATAGCAAACTCGTGATCAGCGCGTCAAATACCCATTGGACATCAATGTCGCGTCGTTTACTGCATCAGGAAAGGAGAAAATTTTTTTCGGCCTGAAAAATCATCAGGCTTATCCTTCCATGTAATAAAAGAATCGGATCCTTCCATATAATAAGAATCGTAGCACAAAGTACGACCACCTGGGCCTCCATCACTATAGCACTATTTTGTCACATCTCTAACCACTCCAAAACAGTATTGAGCTGTATGTGCATTTCAGTCCACCAAAACCTTCAAAGTATAGTTAGACTCATACGATTGTGCACTCATTTAGGGGAAGAGTTGGGGGATTACGTTTTCTGTTCTCAACGTTCTGCCATCGAAAAAGCCAAAAAATCAGCGAGCAGTTCGAGTTCTTTTCCTTTCTTCAGCGAAACGACTTCACCCTCATTACGTGGAGGAGATTCAATTCTCGGCATAACCTGGAGTCACGACCTTCGTGCATTTGTGACACGACAAGATCATTGACGTGACTTATAACCACCTCCCGGACTTTATACCCCGTCCCAAACCCCGATGAACCGTTATCAAAATCTTTTCAAGCATCTTTAAGATCCATTCGAGGATTTCTGTGTAGCTGAAAAACCTTCTTCAACGACGACAACTTCACGGACTGATTCTGCAAAAGTAATCAAGGACTATTCTTTAACCATCGGTCGGATAACGCTTCAAGTTCTGATACTACACAAACTCCCCAACCCAAACTCACTCCATAACTCATTAACGAGACTTTTAAATGCAAAATTGATAGCAAACTCGTGATCAGCGCGTCAAATACCCAATGGACATCAATGTTGCGTCGTTTACTGCATCAGGAAAGGAGAAAAATTTTTTCGGCCTGAAAAATCATCAGGCTTATCCTTCCATTGAATAAAAGAATCGTAGCACAAAGTACGACCACCTGGGCCTCCATCACTATAGCACTATTTTGTCACATCTCTAACCACTCCAAAACAGTATTGAGCTGTATGTGCATTTCAGTCCACCAAAACCTTCAAAGTATAGGTAAACTCATACGATTGTGCACTCATTTAGGGGAGAGTTGGGGGATTACGTTTTTTCTGTTCTCAACATTCTGCCATCGAGATAGCCAAAAAATCAGCGAGCAGTTCGAGTTCTTTTCCTTTCTTCAGCGAAACGACTTCACCCTCATTACGTGGAGGAGATTCAATTCTCGGCATCACCTGGGGTCACGACCTTCGTGCGTTGGTGACACGACAAGATCATTGACGTGACTTATAACCACCTCCCGGACTTTATACCCCGTCCCAAACCCCGATGAACCGTTATCAAAATCTTTTCAAGCATCTTTAAGATCCATTCGAGGATTTCTGTGTAGCTCAAAAACCTTCTTCAACGACGACAACTTCACGGACTGATTCTGCAAAAGTAATCAAGGACTATTCTTTAACCATCGGTCGGATAACGCTTCAAATTCTGATACTACACAACCTCTCCAACCCAAACTCACTCCATAACTCATTAACGAGACTTTTAAATGCAAAATTGATAGCAAACTCGTGAACAGCGCGTCAAATACCCAATAAACATCAATGTCGCGTCGTTTACTGCATCAGGAAAGGAGAAAATTTTTTTGGCCTGAAAAATCATCAGGCTTATCCTTCCTAATGTAATAAAGAATCGTAGCACAAAGTACGACCACCTGGGCCTCCGTCACTATAGCACTATTTTGTCACATCTCTAACCACTCCAAAACAGTATTGAGCTGTATGTGCATTTCAGTCCACCAAAACCTTCAAAGAATAGTTAGACTCATACGATTGTGCACTCATTTAGGGGTAGAGTTGGGGGATTACGTTTTCTGTTCTCAACATTCTGCCATCGAAATAGCCAAAAAATCAGCGAGCAGTTCGAGTCCTTCTCCTTTCTCCAGCGAAACGACTTCACCCTCATTACGTGGAGGAGATTCAATTCTCGGCATAACCTGGGGTCACGACCTTCGTGCGTTTGTGACACGACAAGATCATTGACGTGACTTATAACCACCTCCCGGACTTTATACCCCATCCCAAACCCCGATGAACCGTTACTAAAATCTTTTCAAGCATCTTTAAGATCCATTCGAGGATTTCTGTGTAGCTCAAAAACCTTCTTCAATGACGACAACTTCACGGGTTGATTCTGCAAAAGTAATCAAGGACTATTCTTTAACCATCGGTCGGATAACGCTTCAAATTCTGATACTACACAACCTCCCCAACCCAAACTCACTCCATAACTCATTAACGAGACTTTTAAATGCAAAATTGATAGCAAATTCGTGATCAGCGCGTCAAATACCCATCAAACATCAATGTCGCGTCGTTTACTGCATCAGGAAAGGAGAAAAAATTTTTTGGCCTGAAAAATCATCAGGCTTATCCTTCCATGTAATAAAAGAATCGTAGCACAAAGTACGACCACCTGGGCCTCCATCACTATAGCACTATTTTGTCACATCTCTAACCACTCCAAAACAGTATTGAGCTGTATGTGCATTTCAGTCCACCAAAACCTTCAAAGTATAGTTAGACTCATACGATTGTGCACTCATTTAGGGGAGAGTTGGGGGATTACGTTTTTTCTGTTCTCAACATTCTGCCATCGAAATAGCCAAAAAATCAGCGAGCAGTTCGAGTTCTTTTCCTTTCTTCAGCGAAACGACTTCACCCTCATTACGTGGAGGAGATTCAATTCTCGGCATCACCTGGGGTCACGACCTTCGTGCGTTGGTGACACGACAAGATCATTGACGTGACTTATAACCACCTCCCGGACTTTATACCCCGTCCCAAACCCCGATGAACCGTTATCAAAATCTTTTCAAGCATCTTTAGGTCCATTCGAGGATTTCTGTGTAGCTTAGGAACCTTCTTCAACGACGACAACTTCATGGATTGATTCTGCAAAAATAATGAGGGACTATTCTTTAACCATCGGTCGGATAACGCTTCAAGTTCTGATACTACACAAACTCCCCAACCCAAACTCACTCCATAACTCATTAACGAGACTTTTAAATGCAAAATTGATAGCAAATTCGTGATCAGCGCGTCAAATACCCATCAAACATCAATGTCGCGTCGTTTACTGCATCAGGAAAGGAGAAAAATTTTTTTGGCCTGAAAAATCATCGGGCTTATTCTTCCATGTAATAAAAGAATCGTAGCACAAAGTACGACCACCTGGGCCTCCATCACTATAGCACTATTTTGTCACATCTCTAACCACTCCAAAACAGTATTGAGCTGTATGTGCATTTCAGTCCACCAAAACCTTCAAAGTATAGTTAGACTCATTCGATTGTGCACTCATTTAGGGGTAGGTTGGGGATTACGTTTTTTCGGTTCTCAACATTCTGCCATCGAATTAGCCAGAAAATCAGCGGGCAGTTCGAGTTCTTTTCCTTTTTTCAGCCAAACGACTTCACCCTCATTACGTGGAGGAGATTCAATTCTCGGCATCACCTGGGGTCAGCCTTCGTGCGTTGGTGACACGACAAGATCATTGACGTGACTTAGAACCACTCCCCGGACTTTATACCCCGCCCCGAACCCCGACAAACCGTTATCAAAACCTTTTCAAGCGGCTTTAGGATCCATTCGAGGATTTCTGTGTGACATAAAACCTTTTTCAACGACGACAACTTCACGGATTGTTTCTGAAAAAGTAATCAAGGACTATTCTTTAACCATCGGTCGGATAACGCTTCAAATTCTGATACTACACAACCTCTCCAACCCAAACTCACTCCATAACTCATTAACGAGACTTTTAAATGCAAAATTGATAGCAAATTCGTGATCAGCGCGTCAAATACCCATTAAACATCAATGTCGCGTCGTTTACTGCATCAGGAAAGGAGAAAATTTTTTTGGCCTGAAAAATCATCAGGCTTATCCTTCCATATAATAAAAATCGGAATCGTAGCACAAAGTACGACCACCTGGGCCTCCATCACTATAGCACTATTTTGTCACATCTCTAACCACTCCAAAACAGTATTGAGCTGTATGTGCATTTCAGTCCACCAAAACCTTCAAAGTATAGTTAGGCTCATACGATTGTGCACTCATTTAGGGGAAGAGTTGGGGATTACGTTTTTCTGTTCTCAACATACTGCCATCGAAATAGCCAAAAAATCAGCGAGCAGTCTGAGCTCTTTTCCTTTCTTCAGCCAAACGACTTTATTCTCATTACGTGAAAGAGATTCAATTTCCGGCATCACCTGGGGTCACAACCTTCGTGTGTTGCACGAAAACATCACTGACGTGACTTATAACCGCCTCCCCGGACTATATACCCCGCCCCAAACTACGATGAAGCGTTATCAAAACCTTTGCAAGCAGCTCCATTCGAGGATTTCTGTGTAGCTTAGGAACCTTCTTCAACGACGACAACTTCATGGATTGATTCTGCAAAAGTAATCAAGGACTATTCTTTAACCATCGGTCGGATTACGCTTCAAGTTCTGATACTACACAACCTCCCCAACCCAAACTCACTCCACAACTCATTAACGAGAATTTCAAATGCAAAATTGATAGCAAATTCGTGATCAGCGCGTCAAATACCCATTAGACACCAATTTCGCGTCGTTTACTGCATCAGGAAAGGAGAAATTTTTTTTTGGCCTGAAAAATCATCAGGCTTATCCTTCCATATAATGAAAGATTCGTAGCACAAAGTACGACCACCTGGGCCTCCATCACTATAGCACTATTTTGTCACATCTCTAACCACTCCAAAACAGTATTGAGCTGTATGTGCATTTCAGTCCACCAAAACCTTCAAAGTATAGTTAGACTCATACGATTGTGCACTCATTTAGACGAGAGTTGGGGGATTACGTTTTTTCTGTTCTCAACATTCTGCCATCGGAATACCCAAAAAATCAGCGAGCAGTTCGAGTTCTTTTCCTTTCTTCAGCGAAACGACTTCACCCTCATTACGTGGAGGAGATTCAATTCTCGGCATCACCTGGGGTCACGACCTTCGTGCGTTGGTGACACGACAAGATCATTGACGTGACTTATAACCACCTCCCGGACTTTATACCCCGTCCCAAACCCCGATGAACCGTTATCAAAATCTTTTCAAGCATCTTTAAGATCCATTCGAGGATTTCTGTGTAGCTCAAAAACCTTCTTCAACGACGACAACTTCACGGACTGATTCTGCAAAAGTAATCAAGGACTATTCTTTAACCATCGGTCGGATAACGCTTCAAATTCTGATACTACACAACCTCTCCAACCCAAACTCACTCCATAACTCATTAACGAGACTTTTAAATGCAAAATTGATAGCAAATTCGTGATCGGCGCGTCAAGTACCCATTGGACATCAATGTCGCGTCGTTTACTGCATCAGGAGAGGAGAAAAATTTTTTCGGCCTGAAAAATCATCAGGCTTATCCTTCCATATAATAAAGAATCGGATCCTTCCATATAATAAAAAGAATCGTAGCACAAAGTACGACCACCTGGGCCTCCATCACTATAGCACTATTTTGTCACATCTCTAACCACTCCAAAACAGTATTGAGCTGTATGTGCATTTCAGTCCACCAAAACCTTCAAAGTATAGTTAGACTCATACGATTGTGCACTCATTTAGGGGGTAGGTTGGGGATTACGTTTTTCTGTTCTCAACATTCTGCCATCGAAATAGCCAAAAAATCAGCGAGCAGTTCTAGTTCTTTTCCTTTCTTCAGCGAAACGACTTCACCCTCATTACTTGGAAGAGATTCAATTCTCGGCATCACCTGGGGTCACGACCTTCGTGCGTTGGTGACACGACAAGATCATTGACGTGACTTATAACCACCTCCCGGACTTTATACCCCGTCCCAAACCCGGTATGAAGGAATTCACTTATCATCGAAAGCTGAAACTCACAAAATTTTAAGAGAATTCAATGCATGTGTATGGGCTTTTACCCCTGTCGGAAAGAAAGTGGTTTTCATGGGCGATTTTGGTAAGTTGAAAGGAGTGGCAGTTAGGCTAAGTCCCTGCAAAGACCGCGTTTGTTTTTTTTCATTTTGGGGCTCTGGAGAGTTATGGGGAGGTGCGGACGGACGACAAAACGACATTGAACAATAGTCTTTGTTCAGTTACTGTTCCACTCCAAATGCGCGGTAATTCGCAAAAGCCTAGAGAGGCTACTGATCAGGGATGAGCGAAAATATTTTTGAAACTTTGGAATTCGGAAATCGGAACGACCATTTTGAATTTCGGGAATCGTAATTCGGAAATCGGAAGGCCAAAAACCATCTTTAAAAAATCTTAAAATCGGGTAATCGAAATAAGTTCACCTGGATGGATTCCAACCACCCATGGTGGATGTGTGTACCTACCGTACTTCTAATATAATGAGCTTTCAAAACTGTTCTTAATCTCTAGCTGGGAGGAGATCTCCTCCCAATAAAAACTTAATGAAGCTTAATCTTCTTTCTCATTTTTCACAAAATTCGTTTACACGACCAAAACCGAGAATCCAGACAAATCTGCTCAAATTTCGCTTCAATTAATTCTTTTCAGGTAGCACACTTTAGATATCGTGACTTCGAGACAACACTCACTAATCCACTGTAGCCCAATAAGTTATCATTTTGTGTACTGTAACTTAAATAGTGAGTGTAACCATTCTATAACAAGAGCTATGTATATAGACCATTAGAATCACAACAAGTACATTTGAACAAAAATACTATAGTAGATAATGGCCACTTTCTAAACATTGTCTAGCGGATGGGCGAGGCGCGCTCATTGCGGAGAGCAGTGCAGAGTTTGCAACACCCCGGCAAACAGAGTTTCGATCGCGCGTCTGCCCTTCGCAGCCCGTCCATTTTACACCACACATTCTGAGAAGATATCATACGTTCACTCTGTTCCTACTGTCTCCACATAAACATAAACACCGCAGGACCGTATTAGATTCAATAAAAGCATGAGACAAATCCGAATATCTCTGAAAAAGAGCGGATTTGAGAATGGTTCAACATGAATTTGAGGAAAAGAGCCCAATCACAGTGAGTTTTGGTTCATTTCAAGAAAATATAGTTCCCTATTGACATATGGAACCTTATTCCTTGCTCTTTTTAACATCAAAACAAACCTCCGGTTCAGGTTAAGCCCTTAAAGAACACCTAAATGTCTTGCAGAAAACAATGCGTAACCTCCTGAAATTGTAATCTTCTACTCATTTCCGATTCTTTCCGCGTTTTGGGGCATTTTTTTCGGAAATCAGAAATCTGAAGGCCAAAAACCATCGGAAATCAAATCCGCTCATTCCTGCCACTGATCTATCGCGACAAGGCACATAACGCCCTATTGCCTCAAACTCTGCCTGCGACTGCCTTAAACATAAGTGTGTAGTGAGCTCACACTTATGTTTAAGGCAGTCGCTTAAAGAGCACAGTCAAACCTCAGAGGTAATTTTTGATACTTTGGTCCGGTCGCCGTACTTTAGCAACCCTGCCAAGCGACGAAATCTTAGTTCTGCTCAAATAAGCGAGAAAAAGCTAGGAAAAAGTCGGCCACGCCACCTTGAAAGAAAAAATGGGCAACGCCCACTGGCAGGAATTTCCGATCTCAATTGGAAGAGACGCGCGAATGATTTTGTTCAAAACCTATGTTCTTCGATTTATTCTCGGTCTGGCTTTATATTGTGACCTTATTCAGAATGATGGCTGCAAATAACGAGAAAATACAGGCTCGAGACAACTCGTCCGCAGAACTTCTAATATGTTCACAATTCAAAATTTTTGAGGAGCCGTAAGCTCAGTTTGTAGTGAGTTCTAAGCGATTCTGAAAACACCATTGTGATCAGCGTGAAATTTTCTACAAGATAGGCTAGGATACGAAAAATCAATTCTGAGCTTGGACTGTGGCTTTAAGGCTGGATTTTTGATCAACGTCGTTCTTTCGTTGGCCAGTCCCCTCCTCACTGTTTTCCGAATCGCAGTTCCGGAAAAAAACAAGAAATATGGCGAGTCACCGCTCTTAGCTGCTCTGAACCCTGCCATACATACCAGCGCGCTACTACAGCACTCTGCAGGTACGCAATCACGTTACTTACGCGGTATTCATTCTACGGTAATCATGAAAACTGGAGCAATATACAAAAAAATTAAGGGTTAGCGGAAACAACTATAAATTTGGTGTTCTGAATTACGGTGTGGCAGAAACTGTGTAAGAGGCGTGACTGGGTAACCGCAGGTGGGGAGATAACAATGCTTCTTGGGACTCTCCACCGGGACGGATTATAGGGTGCAGGAGCTGCAAAACTTAGCGTTCAGTAAGGGAAGTGTGATGCGGTACTGGAAGTTTATTCAGGACCAAACTGCTTCACTAATCCCTACACAGGAAAATTTAGATGCAAGTTCTCCTGCGGTGTCTTCCTTTTTCTCAGTTGTTTTTTTAGAGATTTTTTGTAATTAGGAGAATACAGTTTTGTTACTCTGAAATTTGAAAATCTTACTAACCGACTAGAGGTCTCTATTGAGCTAGGAACCCTAGCTATGGTGTCACATTTTTCAGCTTCACCTACAACGGCCTTTTTCGGACTTGAACGGTAATCCACACGTCAAAGTGGATCTTAAATTTTGGTTATGAAGAAGTTTGAACGAATCGTTCGTAAAAATCACAAGGATGAAGGAAAAACTGTGGAGAGTTCCGAAAAATCGTTGTATCAGTCTGTAAGTAGTGTCGTTATCGAAGTGAAATTTCGGTCTGGACCTGTGCACTGCCGCGTTTGAGACAGGCCCGCCACACAAAATCGTGCAAGGATCACGGCCAAATTTTTAATTCTTCTGTGAAAGCACTCCTGATAGAAATGCAGTTTCAAAAAGTCATTAAGTGAAATATAAATCATTAATGGAAATCTGAGGATAGGAAGAGTGTAGTGTTTTCACACACTACTGGACCTCTTTGTAAGTGGCAGAGTTGTGGCGGACCATTGACATAATTCGTGTAGAGATAGTGCACGCTTCAGTCAATAGGGATTTTCTCGAAAAGAAACGGTAACTGCAATTCTACAAATCGTTAGGAGCAGGACATCGTGATTATAGGGCTCCCGGGACTTTAATACCCACCGCCATCCCCCGTTTCAGGTGTTTTATAGTTACTTTGAACCAGAAAGTTGGCGCTTTGGCCGGGATTTTCCTGACCGTGAGGGATTTAATTCGTTCAAAAAGCCACACGGTTTCCGGACAGAGCGCCGCGAAGCGGCGCGAACCCCCCGGCTTATGGTTCCCGGACAAAGCGCCGCGAAGCGGCGCTTTGTGGCCAATTTTCCTGACCGTGAGGGATTTAATTTCGTTCAAAAAGCCACACAGTTTCCGGACAGAGGCGCCGCGAAGCGCTGCTGTGGAGTTTTCCTGACCGTGAGGATTTAATTCGTTCAAAAAGCCACACGGTTTCCGGACAGAGCGCCGCGAAGCGCGCGAACCAACTTATGGTTCCCGGACAAAGCGCCGCGAAGCGCTGCGCTTTGGCCGGGTTTCCTGACCGTGAGGATTTAATTCGTTCAAAAAGCCACACAGTTTCCGGACAGAGCGCCGCGAAGCGCGCTGCAGCCAGGGTTTCCTGACCGTGAGGGATTTAATTCGTTCAAAAGCCACACGGTTTCCGGACAGAGCGCCGCGAAGCGCGAACCAACTTATGGTTCCCGGACAAAGCGCCGCGAAGCGGCGCTGCCAAGTTTTCCTGACCGTGAGGGATTTAATTCGTTCAAAAGCCACACAGTTTCCGGACAGAGCGCCGCGAAGCGCCAACTTATGGTTCCCGGACAAAGCGCCGCGAAGCGCTGCGCAGCCGAAGGTTTTCCTGACCGTGAGGGATTTAATTCGTTCAAAAAGCCACACGGTTTCCGGACAGAGCGCCGCGAAGCGTGCAGCCGAGGCTTCTGACCGTGAGGATTTAATTCGTTCAGAAAGCCACACAGTTTCCGGACAGAGCGCCGCGAAGCGCGCTGAACCAACTTATGGTTCCCGGACAAAGCGCCGCGAAGCGCTGCGCGCCAGGTTTTCCTGACCGTGAGGGATTTAATTCGTTCAAAAAGCCACACAGTTTCCGGACAGAGCGCCGCGAACCCCCGGCTTATGGTTCCCGGACAAAGCGCCGCGAAGCGGCGCGCCGAGATTTTCTGACCGTGAGGGATTTGATTCGTTCAAAAGCCACACAGTTTCCGGACAGAGCGCCGCGAAGCGCTGCAGAACCAACTTATGGTTCCCGGACAAAGCGCCGCGAAGCGGCGCTTTGCGCCAGGTTTTCCTGACCGTGAGGGATTTAATTCGTTCAAAAAGCCACACGGTTTCCGGACAGAGCGCCGCGAAGCGCTACAACCAACCTATGGTTCCCGGACAAAGCGCCGCGAAGCGGCGCTTTGGCGAGGTTTCCTGACCGTGAGGGATTTAATTCGTTCAAAAAGCCACACGGTTTCCGGACAGAGCGCCGCGAAGCACTGCGCTGAACCAACTTATGGTTCCCGGACAAAGCGCCGCGAAGCGCGCTTTAGCCAGGTTTTCCTGACCGTGAGGGGATTTAATTCGTTCAAAGCCACACAGTTTCCGGACAGAGCGCCGCGAAGCGTGCGCTGAACCCCGACTTATGGTTCCCGGACAAAGCGCCGCGAAGCGCTGCTTTGCGCCAGGGTTTTCCTGACCGTGAGGATTTAATTCGTTCAAAAGCCACACGGTTTCCGGACAGAGCGCCGCGAAGCGCCCCGGCTTATGGTTCCCGGACAAAGCGCCGCGAAGCGCTGCTTTGTGATTTCCTGACCGTGAGGATTTGATTCGTTCAGAAAGCCACACAGTTTCCGGACAGAGCGCCGCGAAGCGGCGCCTGAACCCAACTTATGGTTCCCGGACAAAGCGCCGCGAAGCGTGCGCCAGTTTCCTGACCGTGAGGGATTTAATTTCGTTCAAAAAGCCACACGGTTTCCGGACAGAGCGCCGCGAAGCGCTGAACCAACCTATGGTTCCCGGACAAAGCGCCGCGAAGCGGCGCTTGCCGGGATTTCCTGACCGTGAGGGATTTGAATTCGTTCAAAAAGCCACACAGTTTCCGGACAGAGCGCCGCGAAGCTACAGACCCAACTTATGGTTCCCGGACAAAGCGCCGCGAAGCGGCGCTGCAGCCAGGTTTTCCTGACCGTGAGGATTTAATTCGTTCAAAAAGCCACACAGTTTCCGGACAGAGCGCCGCGAAGCGCCTGAACCAACTTATGGTTCCCGGACAAAGCGCCGCGAAGCGCACTTTGCCAGATTTTCTGACCGTGAGGGATTTAATTCGTTCAAAAAGCCACACAGTTTGGACAGAGCGCCGCGCGCGAAGCGTTCCGGACAAAGCGCCGCGAAGCGCTTTTTTCCTGACCGTGAGGATTTAATTCGTTCAGAAAGCCACACAGTTTCCGGACAGAGCGCCGCAAAGCGGCGCAGAACCAACTTATGGTTCCCGGACAAAGCGCCGCGAAGCGCGCAGCCGAGGTTTTCCTGACCGTGAGGGATTTAATTCGTTCAAAAAGCCACACGGTTTCCGGACAGAGCGCCGCGAAGCGGCTGAACCAACTTATGGTTCCCGGACAAAGCGCCGCGAAGCGGCGCTTTGGCCGAGGTTTTTCCTGACCGTGAGGATTTAATTCGTTCAAAAGCCACACGGTTTCCGGACAGAGCGCCGCGAAGCGGCGCAACCAAAGGTTTTCCTGACCGTGAGGATTTAATTCGTTCAGAAAGCCACACAGTTTCCGGACAGAGCGCCGCGAAGCGCTGAACCAACTTATGGTTCCCGGACAAAGCGCCGCGAAGCGCGCTTTGCGCAGCCAGGTTTTTGACCGTGAGGATTTAATTCGTTCAAAAGCCACACGGTTTCCGGACAGAGCGCCGCGAAGCGCTACGAACCCCAGCTTATGGTTCCCGGACAAAGCGCCGCGAAGCGTCTCTTTGGCCGGGGTTTTCCTGACCGTGAGGATTTGATTCGTTCAGAAAGCCACACGGTTCCGGACAGAGCGCCGCGAAGCGCTACGAACCCAACTTATGGTTCCCGGACAAAGCGCCGCGAAGCGCGCAGCCGGGGTTTTCTGACCGTGAGGGATTTAATTCGTTCAAAAAGCCACACAGTTTCCGGACAGAGCGCCGCGAAGCGCGCAGACCAACCTATGGTTCCCGGACAAAGCGCCGCGAAGCGGCGCTGCGCGGCAGTTTTCCTGACCGTGAGGGATTTAATTCGTTCAAAAGCCACACAGTTTCCGGACAGAGCGCCGCGAAGCGTTCAATCCACAGTTTCGGACAGAGCGCCGCGAAGCAGCGCAGAACCCCAACTTATGGTTCCCGGACAAAGCGCCGCGAAGCGCTGCGCTTTGCAGCCAGTTTTCCTGACCGTGAGGGATTTAATTCGTTCAAAAAGCCACACAGTTTCCGGACAGAGCGCCGCGAAGCGCTGAACCAACTTATGGTTCCCGGACAAAGCGCCGCGAAGCGCGCGCGGCCAGTTTCCTGACCGTGAGGGATTTAATTCGTTCAAAAAGCCACACAGTTTCCGGACAGAGCGCCGCGAAGCGGCGCATGGAGGTTTTCTGACCGTGAGGGATTTAATTCGTTCAGAAAGCCACACAGTTTCCGGACAGAGCGCCGCGAAGCGCGCCTGAACCAGCTTATGGTTCCCGGACAAAGCGCCGCGAAGCGCTGCTTTGCCAGGTTTTCCTGACCGTGAGGATTTAATTCGTTCAAAAAGCCACACAGTTTCCGGACAGAGCGCCGCGAAGCGCCTGCGAACCAACTTATGGTTCCCGGACAAAGCGCCGCGAAGCGCTTGCAGCCGTGGGATTTTCAACCGTGAGGGATTTAATTCGTTCAAAAAGCCACACGGTTTCCGGACAGAGCGCCGCGAAGCGGCGCGAACCCCCCCGGCTTATGGTTCCCGGACAAAGCGCCGCGAAGCGGCGCTTTGGCCGGTAGAACAATATCGCTGAAAAACGAAGTTTTAGTGAGTTTCTCGCCGTTCCTTCGTAATTTTCGTTTTTCTTGGAGGCCAACGCATTGTTTTATGTGAATAACTCGGGGGCTAAAATCATCGTGAGCACTGCCACTAAGGGGAAATATGGGAATTCAAATTGCCTCCACCCCCAACTCCTTAGAAACTGTTTTTCAGAGCTCGAATTTGAATCCAGGACATTATTTAGTAAGTTGCGATTTTTGAACTCATCCAATTTTTCGGGCTCAGTCTAACACTCAGGTATAGCTAAGAATATTGTCAAAGTTTACGCCAGACAGTTTTCGATAGGGGATCTCTACCAGGGTTGTGCGTAATTACGAACTAAAATTTACGATTTAGGTTAGTTTTGAGAAATTTTTTACGATTTACGAAATTTCGGCCCAAATCGTAACCAATAGAAGCAAATCGTAACACATCTTGAAAATGCGATTTAGAGAACAAAGAAAATTTGCGGTCCAGAGCGTGATTGGATTTATCAATTCTTTTACATTCCGGTAATTCGCTCACACTTTCCGAACTTAGTTTTTGGTGAAACCTATCCCTGGCATTCTCAACCGTGCTTAGTCAACAGCAAAAGAGTCGGTGTATGTATGAACGACTGTTCCGGTTATCACACTGACCGGCTAAAACTTGCTGTTAGGTTTTAGAAGGTCTTTGAGCGGCGAGACTCTAATCAGCCCCGTGTTCGAGGGCTGTGCGCTAATAACGTTAACGTGTTAACGCATTAACGGGTTAACGCGGTTTTTCAAAATTAACGATTAACGGTTAACGAAAAAGTCCCGAAATCACGTTAATTTTTATTTCGTTAATGTTCCATCCATCTATGCTTTTTTGCATGTCAGGATTCCTATTCTTGAAGAGTATTCGTTTATTGTTCTGGCCGATAGTATTAATAATCCATGAATATGATTTCCAAGTTTGGAGTGTACGGACTGCGGTGTTTGGTATGAAACGTGTTTCATGTTTTTTTTGGGACGTCTAGTTATTTATCGATTTTCGCGGTGGTCAGGTAATGTTTTCAAAATTGTTAACGAATTGCAAAATTAACGTGTTAACGCATTAACGGATTAACGCGGTTTTTTTTTTCAAAAATTAACTAATAACGGTTAACGAAAAAAAAAATCATTAACGCACACCCCTGCCGTGTTCCTATCTCGTATGGTGCCAGGGCCTCTGAACCAAACAATGAGCTGATAATTGATAATCAAGTAATGACATGCGCAGAAACGACATTACTTTCCGGCCCCTAATACTTGAGCCTAGCTCGCAAAATTGACGGCTTACAGCCGTCAAGAGCTTCAAGTCACGTTTTTTTCAGTCGCTGCGATTCACTGCTGGCACCATATGTGATAAAAACCGTAGGCAGAGTAGAGTCTCGCCGCTCAAAGGCGTTGCAGAGAAGTATCGATTATACGACGCCACATGATCGAATCTCCTGCATTGCATGCTGCTGCACCTTTCAGCGGCGGGACTCTATTCGGGCCCTAAGTGAATGTACAGGCCATAAAACGACGAAATTCACTTGGTTTCTACGCGTGCTGGTGCGGAGCGGAGGTTAGAAACAGTGAGAGAGCGTAGGGCAGACTGAGGCCGAGACGTCGCACCATCCGCTTGCCCCTCGAATGATGTGAATTACGAAGATTTATAGAGGGTAAGCGTGATGATCCGCGTGATGAAAACGGGACAGTTGCTACGCGCGACACCGTCGCTGGCCGGCCGCGGGCAAGGAGCTCTCTACTTGCCGAGGGAGGAGTTGCCTCACATTTTGCGGCTCTGTTACACTCGAGACCACTTTGTTTGAATTTAGTAGCTCGACGTATCGAGCTGCGAAAACGGGACAGCTCTTCTCTCTGTGCGTAGAAAGCCCCTATCCCGCCGGGCGCTGGCGTGCCATACTTTTTGCAGTCGCGCTTGCCTTTTAGCATTGTTATGGAGCAATGCAGCTGGGCGAAGGGTTGGTTTACAGTTTTTCGCAGCGCCTCCTTCGACTCTCTACAGTCGCTTCGATTGGACGCAACGCGACTCTACGGAAGAGTATCGTTCAGTCAAAGTGACAAGGATTGTCATAAAAACGCAGGGCGCCGAACGATCTCGAGACGCTGCGTTTTAAGTCCGAGTGCCCTCCTTTGAATCAGGCTTTAGACGCAAATTCCAAATACGCTTTAAAGCGTTTTGTACGTTTCCGTTGTTAGCGCTAACTACAGTGCGTTTCATAATTATAGGACACCCTCGGATTTCACTGTTACACTTCTCCCTTTAACGATGGAGCTCCGCCATTGCCGGTCCCGAGCCCGGATGAGAAAGGAGGAAGGTTGGCTCCCCGTATCACTGACGGGCTGGAAAACTTAGGTAGTAACCATGGAGAGTCGCTTAGAAAAATACGATGAAGCTACTGCATCCGGGGCAGCCGATGCGCCAGCATTAGGGAACCAGGGTGTTGGTGAGGTGAATGCCACTGGCCAAAATGCAAGACGACTCGCGACGCCGAAAAAGGAGTAGCGAATCGTGCGAACGCGACACTGCGTTGGACAAAAAGAAGTAATCGCCAGGGAGCTGTCTCGGTCCAAAGTATTGATTGCTGCACTTTCCGAGCTCAGGATGAGCAGGTGTGGAACGGTGACCATTCGGATTCCAGGAAGTGACGAAAAGATGGTGGTGTACTACTCCGGAGATGAGCGGCATTATCAAGACGCAGCTGGAAGCGTAGTAACGTTTGAGCCGATTTCTGGCAGGATAGCTGTCCTCGTCTTGAGCGGAAAACTCATGTTGTGTCTGTCTATGCGCCCACGGAGCCGAGTTTTGATGTCGACAAAGACGCATTCTACGCACAACTCCAAGACGTTCTGAGTACGATACCGAAAACAGATGTTACCATTGTAGCGAGCGATTTCAACGCAAGAGTCGTGAGTGTTAGAACAGGATCGGAAGGAGTGCTGGGTAGGTTCAGCGTTGGTGAAATGAAAGAAAACGGTTTACGTCCGCTTCCGTTTGCCGCGTTCAGCAAGTTAACAATTGGAAACAGTTTATTTCCACATCTCCGGAAACACCAGTTAACACGAAGGAGTTTGACCGGACATGATATAGCCACCTTGGATTACGTGTTGGTGAACTCTCGTTTCAGGTCTCCGCTCAAAGATGTGCAAGCCATGAGAGGACCTGACTGTGGATCGGACCACTATCTCCTGCGTGTTGTAAAGAAGCTTTGTTTACGGCAAGCTAGGCGTGTGGCGCCTCTTTGAAAAAACTTGACTGGTCCCACTTGCTGACACCTAGAACAAGAGGAGCGTTTCAATCGCGCTGTCAAATCGATTTGCAGTGCTGGAAGATGCATTGTCCGTAGACTAGCATGAGGGGTAAACAGTTGATGTCATTCTGCAATGTGCAGAGCCTCTCTGCCCTGGTTTTCGCCGGCGAACACAGCCATGGATTTCGAACGAGTCTCTCATTCTCGCGGATGGGCGGAAGCAAGTGAATATAACTGACTTCGGACGTTATCAGCAACTGTGTCAAGAGTTTCGTCGTAAGTTGAAAGAGGAGCGAGAGTCGTACTGGAATAAGGTAGTTGACGAACTAGAGAAGGCGACTGGAAGAAATAACTATCGCACAATGTACGGTACACTGAACCGTCTTACAAGGGAAGTATGGGAAGCGTAGGTCTGAACGGTAGAAATCTAATGTCACGTGGGAATGTTCACGCATTACATGGTGAAATAGTGTTGGGTACTCGCCGCGAAAGATAGGTCTGAAGGACTTATAAGCGCCGAAAGTTTGCCGACCATCGACCTCCTCCTAGTCTATAAATTGTTAAGCGGTCCAGTCAACAGCATCGACGGCGCAAAGGGAGGAATGGGCGGTGATGGGCACGTGACCAGGGTTCAAATCTCTGTTTTTTGCAAATTCACGGAACTTTCATATTTTGATCAAAAATTATATCACAAATGTCATCTTATCCTTTTGCTGCGCGATATAGCCATATCGACAGTGAAATAGACTCGGGTACAAGGATTTCAGGATTTCGTTTCCCATCAAAGCTTTCCCATTGTTTTGGGGAACTTATATGATGGGGAAGTATTACCCCACATATTTTGAACAAGTTACGAGAACCAATAAGTAACAGAAGACGGTGCGCTTGGGGCAGTCGGCTTCTGCGACCACCCGTAGTCTGACCGTCATGCCCCTCATTTTCCCATCATGCAAGGTCGGAGAAATGCTCTTTGTCCAATGACCAGAGCCGGGTGGTAGCTTCCTATTGAAGGTGTATTCAAGACGAAGAAACGTTACGTCGTCAGCGGAACATCCCATATCATGACGATGTTAACAACACTTGCATTTTTCGAGGATGTTTTCATCCAGCAAATACCGGAGAATTGTGTTCTCTTTCTCGACTCAAGGAGTGATTTGTCCAACCAAAGCGCGATACAGGCTCTTGTGCCGGCGGGGAAAAACTTGCAGATTTTGAAGAAACCGCCTGGCGTAACAAGCTTGGTTAAGCTGGCAATCATCGGGTTTTGCAGCTATTCGAAAGCACTGCTCAAGCAATTTCACTCTACTATGTATTGCTCTTCAAAATTTTGAATTTTCAGGTCGTTTAAAATAATATATGGAAAACTGCCTGGACGATGTCTTTGAGGCCGGCTACGTTTCTATCCGTCCGGGTCATTTCGAAACTCCAACTGATCTCGAATTCCCAGTAGCGCTCGGCCCCTGTGAAGAGATAGGTTGCCAGGGGCCTATCGCGTTCATTCGCTGTCCCTATTGCGGAATTCGCTTATCTTTGATGTATTATGTGCCTATTTACCATTGGTGAAAGGAATGGTTATGTATTTTGCGCCCCATAAAGTGATAAGGTTGTTAAAAATATGTGATGTTAATACTTCCAAATCATATATGTTCTGCAAAACAATGGAAATCCTTGATGGAGACAAAACCTATAATCCTTTGTACCCGAGTCTATTTCACTGTCGATATGGCTATATCGCGCAGCAAAAGGATAAGATGACATTTGTGATATAATTTTTAATCAAAATATGAAAGTTCTGTGAATTTGCAAAAAGCATTTCTGGGGGAGATTCGAACCCTGGTCACACGCCCGCCACTGCCCAATCCTCCCTTTGCGCCGTGGATGCTGTTGACTTGACCGCTTAACAATTCATAGACTAGGAGGAGGACGATGGCTGGCAAACTTTCGGAGCTTATAACTCCTTCAGATCTATCTTTCGCGGCGAGCCGCCTATACTATTTTACCATGTAATGCGTGAATATTCCCACATGACATTAAATTTCTACCGTTCAGACCTACGCTTCTTATACTTCCCTTGTTAGAAAGAATACCAATCCGGTTTTCGATTGCATCAGGAATACGGACGGGTCCTTTTGCGTTCTGTGGATGAGCGCCTGCTACGGTGGAAGCAGTTCTTCAGCGAACTCTACAGTTACGATGCACCACGAGGCACACATGATGAACCACTACATGCTGAAGCACCGCAGGAGGCGGTGCTCGACTCTGAACCTACTCTGGACGAAGTGAGAGCAGCAGTTCAGCGTCTCAAAAGCGGAAAGGCACCTGGTGTAGACAACGTTACTGCCGAAGCGATTAAAGGCATCGTACACGATGAGAACGTTTTCCAGTTTTTGCGTTTAATCGGACTAGTGGGTCTTCACAAGGACATTCACAAACTTTGGAGTTCTGAAATTGCCTCCAAATGAAGTTTTCGCCACCTCAAAACGGCTTCCTGGGTTCGGAGGCCGGCCTTTGGGTCGATTCTTTGTTACAATTAGGAAAGGAAAACAACCGGTTGTCAGAAGAATTCATCATGTTTAACACTTTTATTACATTGAACAGTTCACTCCTCCGAACCGGTCAATTCTTCTAATGTCAGAAATAAATCGTCACAAACGCGATCTTGTTTTGGTAGAGAAAAGCGGTTTCCGGGCATTTTTCGCTGCTCTTTCTGGCACGAATGTCTCAAAAGGCCTCTGAGCTCTCATATTCAACGAAAAACTCGGCAACCATATTTCATCGTGGACGATGCCTTTAAAGGCACAGTACACCCTCAGATATGAATTTTGAGATTTTCATGTAATTTTGTAGAAGACCCCTCCTGTGTAACACGTGCCAAATGCCAGATCTCATTTTCTCCAAATAAGCGAGATATAAGCGACCACCACAGGCCCGACCCCCTTCGCTCACTACCACAGGCCCGACCCCTAACAGATTTTCGAACTCCATAGCGGCTCGATGGATGGATGAATTCCAACAAGTCGTCGTTCTTCAGTCCAATACCGAACTGTCTCCTTATCCTGCCTTTCTCTCACGCAACGATTGCGAATGAAGAGAAATACAGGCCTGCGACAACTCGTCCACCAATTTTTCACCCTCAAAATCTAGTGATTTTTGAAGAGCCATAACTCTGTTCAAAGGGGGTCTTGGACGATTTCAGAGATACCACTGTGATCAGCGTGTGACTCTCTCCAAGATGAGCATGAAATCTGAAAATTAATTTTTTGGGAGTCCGGTGCCTTTAAGGCAGGTGTGATGTGTTACAACGGCGGGTACATCAGCTGATCACCCTCCGTATGGCTGTCAGAAAACGTCCCATCTACCTGGAATAAGGCTATCGTCGTGCCCATCCACAAAAAGGGTGATGCTAAGAGCTGTAAAAACTATGCGGATTCAGTCTGTTATCAATCGTTGATAAAGTCTTCACGAGGATTATCCAGTCCAGACTTCAACGCCATCGGGAGCACACCAGTCGCGAGGAACAGGCAGGATTCCGTCCTGGTCGAGGCTGCAGCGATCAAATGTTCGCACTCCGTCAACTTATGGAGGAAAGGATCCGCTGTAGAAAGCGAGTTGTTATTTTCTTCATCGACTTCAAGTCTGCCTTTGACTGTGTGCACTGGCCTGCCTTTTGGAGAACATTGGAGTGCGAACACGTACCGGAAAAATTGTGAAGCTCCTGCAGGGAACATACCGCGACGGGGACAAGCTGTCCAAAGAATTTGCGACCAATGCAGAAGTCCGGCAAGGGGATGTGATTTCGCTTCTGCTATTCAACACTGTGGTCGACGCCATTATGAGAAAGGTTTTCAAAGACATAAAAAGGGTTCAATATGGTGATAACGAGCTTTTCACAGACTTGATGTCTGCGTATGACAGCGCTGTGTTCACTGATACTGATATGGAAGCCACGAATTTAATGAATGATACAGCAGATATCGCGGAATTGTACGGTCTACGGATAAACAAGGACAAGACCAAAGTCATGGCGTAAGACGGTTCACGTGCTTCTGTGTTCTCCAAAGGAGCCGAAGCCATGTAAGTTGAGGAGTTAGAGTACCTAGGATCGGTGGTGCAGCAGCGCAAGGTAGTGGCCACAACTGAGATACAGCGCAGGATCGGGCAGGCGTGTGCTGCTTCTGCTTTACTAGGTTGGTGTCTGTGGAAAAAGGAAAACTTGTCAGTCAAGGTCAAGATACGTATTTTCCTATCGCTTATAATGCCGATTCTATTGTACGGCTCGGAGTCGTGAACTTTTTTTCAAGTCGGATCTCAGCAAGCTGCAGGTCTTCCGAATGCGGTGTCTGCGGCAAATTCTTGGAACAACGTTAAGAGATCGCATACGTAACGACGTTGCCCGAGACAGCTGCGACCATCAACCGACGATCGATGAACGAATCCAAACGAGGAGGTAGCGTTGGTTTGGACACGTACGCAGAATGGAAGCCAGCCGACTACCTCTTAATTTATTATGGAGAAAGCGCCCAACGCTGTGAAGGTCGAGAGAATAGCCCCGAAGAAGACGTGCTTGAAGCAAGTTGAAGCTGATCTGAAATCTCAACCGTGCAGTGTAGTTAAAGGCACTATTCGCGATAAACTTCATCCTCGAATTTTCCATGACAAAAGCTTCTCGTGGCTCTCAGAAGCAGAACAGCGTTGAAAAAACGGGACGAAAAGCTACCCAGGAGCCGCAAAACGGCTTAGAAAAGTGGGCAAACCCCGCCGCTGTGGGCAAGCCCGCCTCTTTTCGCCCCTCGACGTGGACAAAGGAACACTCGAAATCAAGAGTTGAGCGAAGGTTTCCGATCAAAAGCCACGTTCTTCCCTTCATTCTCAACTTCCCTCTTTACTCAGGTCAGCTCGCATACATTGGTTAAAAAAGACGGAAACTACAAGCTTCGGACAACTCGTCCACCATTTTCCTTAGCTCAATTTTTTGAGGGACCATAAGTCCATTCCCAGAAGGTCTTGTACGATTCCAGAGGCATCATTGGAATCAGAATGGGACCGGTTTCAAGATAGGCAGAAAAACGGAAAAGCGATTTTTATCGTGAACAGTGCCTTTGATGCTAAAACGATTGCCGCTGATCGCTCTGAATGGAAGCGTATCGTTCAGACCATTGGAGCTCCTATGGCACCTACAGCAGTGTACTGACTGAGAAGTCCTTCCGCTCCGCCAGCCGCCAGCAAATGGGATGGTGGTGGTGGTGATGAGGATGATGGTGGTGGTGGTGGTGGTGGTGGTGGTGGTGAGTGGTGGTGGTGGTGAGTGGTGGTGGTGGTGGTGGTGGTGGTGGTGAGTGGTGGTGGTGAGTGGTGGTTGTGGTGGTGGTGGTGGTGGTGGTGAGTGGTGGTGGTGGTGGTGGTGGTGGTGAGTGGTGGTGGTGGTGGTGAGTGGTGGTGGTGGTGGTGAGGTGAGTGAGTGAGTGGTGGTGGTGGTGAGTGGTGAGTGAGGTGGTGGTGGTGAGGTGGTGGGTGGGTGGTGAGTGGTGGTGGTGAGTGAGGTGGTGGTGAGTGGTGAGTGGTGAGTGGTGAGTGAGGTGAGTGAGTGGTGGTGAGTGGTGGTGGTGGTGGTGGAGTGAGGTGAGTGGTGGTGAGTGAGTGGTGGGTGGGTGAGTGGTGGTGGAGGTGAGTGAGGTGGGTGAGTGGGTGAGTGGTGAGTGGTGGTGAGTGAGTGGTGAGTGGTGGTGAGGTGAGGTGAGGTGGTGGTGAGTGAGGTGAGTGAGTGGGTGGTGGTGGTGGTGAGTGAGTGGTGAGTGAGGTGAGTGAGTGGTGGTGAGTGAGTGGTGAGTGAGTGAGGTGAGTGAGTGAGTGAGTGGTGGTGGTGGTGGTGGTGGTGAGGTGAGTGGTGAGTGGTGGTGGTGAGGTGAGTGGTGAGGTGGTGAGTGGTGAGTGAGTGGTGGTGGTGGTGGTGGTGGTGGTGAGTGGTGAGTGAGTGGGTGGAGTGGAGGTGGTGGTGGTGGTGGTGGTGGTGAGTGGTGAGTGGTGGTGGTGGTGGTGGTGGGTGAGTGAGTGAGTGGTGGTGGTGAGTGGTGAGTGGTGGTGAGGTGAGTGGAGTGGAGTGAGTGGTGGTGAGTGGGTGGGTGAGTGAGTGGTGAGTGGTGGTGGTGGTGGTGAGTGGTGGTGAGTGGTGGTGGTGGGTGAGTGGTGAGTGAGTGGTGGGTGAGTGGTGGTGGTGAGTGAGTGAGGTGAGTGAGTGAGTGGTGAGTGGTGAGTGAGGTGGTGGTGAGTGAGTGGTGAGTGGTGGTGGTGAGGTGGTGAGTGAGTGAGTGGTGGTGGAGTGGTGGTGGTGGGTGAGTGAGTGGTGGTGGTGAGTGGTGAGTGGTGAGTGGTGGTGGTGGTGGTGGTGAGGTGGTGAGTGAGGTGGTGGTGGTGGTGGTGAGTGAGTGAGTGAGGTGGTGGTGAGTGGTGGTGAGTGGTGGTGAGTGGTGGTGGTGGGTGGAGTGGTGGTGGTGGTGGTGAGTGAGAGTGGTGAGGTGGTGAGTGAGTGAGTGGTGGTGGTGAGTGGGTGGTGAGGTGGTGAGTGAGGTGGTGAGGTGGTGGAGTGAGTGAGTGGTGGTGAGTGGTGGAGTGAGTGAGGTGGTGGTGGTGGTGGTGGTGGTGGTGAGGTGGTGGTGGTGGTGAGGTGGTGGTGGTGGTGGTGAGTGGTGGTGGTGGTGGGTGGTGGTGGGTGGTGGTGGAGTGAGTGGTGGTGGTGAGTGGTGAGTGGTGGTGAGTGAGTGGTGAGTGAGTGGTGAGTGAGTGGTGAGTGGTGAGTGGTGAGTGGTGGTGGTGGGTGAGTGAGTGGGTGGTGGTGGTGAGTGGTGGTGGGTGAGTGGTGGTGGTGAGTGAGGTGAGTGGTGGTGAGTGGTGGGTGGTGGTGGTGGTGAGGTGGTGAGTGGTGAGTGAGTGGTGGTGGGTGAGGTGAGTGGTGGTGGTGGTGAGTGAGTGAGTGGTGGTGAGGTGGTGGTGAGTGGTGAGGTGGTGGTGAGTGAGGTGGTGAGTGAGTGAGTGAGTGAGTGGTGGTGAGTGGTGGTGAGTGAGTGGTGAGTGGTGGTGAGGTGGTGAGTGGTGAGTGGTGGTGGTGGTGGTGAGTGGTGGTGGTGGGTGGGTGAGTGAGTTGAGTGAGGTGGAGTGGTGAGTGGTGAGGTGGTGGTGGTGAGTGAGTGAGTGAGGTGAGTGGTGAGGTGGGTGGTGGGTGAGGTGGAGTGGTGAGTGAGTGGGTGAGTG
This sequence comes from Aplectana chamaeleonis, assembly GCA_029168955.1. Lineage (NCBI taxonomy): Eukaryota > Metazoa > Nematoda > Chromadorea > Rhabditida > Cosmocercidae > Aplectana > Aplectana chamaeleonis. The sequence goes on from JAPDOI010000054.1 coordinate 2,182,367, forward strand.
GTGGGTGAGTGGGTGTGAGTGGTGAGGTGAGTGGTGAGGTGAGTGGTGAGGTGGTGGTGAGTGGAGTGGAGTGGGGTGAGTGAGGTGAGTGGTGAGTGAGTGAGTGGAGTGGTGGAGTGAGTGGAGTGGTGGTGGTGAGGTGGGTGAGTGGTGAGTGGGTGAGTGGTGGGTGAGTGGTGGTGGTGAGTGGGTGAGTGAGTGAGTGAGTGAGTGGTGGTGAGTGGTGAGTGAGTGAGTGAGGTGGTGGTGGTGAGTGAGGTGGTGAGTGGGTGAGTGAGGTGAGTGGTGGTGGTGGTGAGTGAGTGAGTGGGTGAGTGGTGAGGTGGTGGGTGAGTGGTGGTGGTGGTGGTGAGGTGGTGGTGGTGGTGAGTGGTGGTGAGTGGTGGTGAGTGGTGGTGGTGGTGAGTGGTGAGTGGTGAGTGGTGAGTGGTGAGTGAGTGGTGAGTGGTGAGTGAGGTGAGTGGTGGAGTGAGTGAGTGAGTGGTGAGTGAGTGGTGGTGGTGGTGAGTGGTGGTGGTGGTGGTGGTGAGGTGGTGGTGAGGTGGTGAGTGAGTGGTGGGTGGTGGTGAGTGGTGGTGAGTGGTGGTGGTGGGTGGTGGTGGTGGGTGAGTGAGTGGGTGAGTGGTGAGTGAGTGGTGAGTGAGTGGTGAGTGGTGGTGAGGTGGTGAGTGAGTGAGTGGTGGTGGTGGTGAGTGGTGGTGGTGGTGAGTGGTGAGGTGGTGGTGAGTGAGTGAGTGGTGAGTGGTGGTGGTGGGTGGTGAGTGGTGGTGAGTGGTGAGGTGGTGGTGGTGGTGGTGAGGTGGTGGTGGTGGTGGTGAGTGGTGAGTGGTGAGTGGTGGTGAGTGAGTGGTGAGTGAGTGAGGTGGTGAGTGGTGGTGAGTGGTGGTGGTGAGTGGTGAGTGGTGGTGGTGGTGAGTGAGTGAGGTGGTGGTGGTGGTGAGTGGTGAGTGAGTGGTGGTGGTGGTGAGTGGTGGGTGGTGGTGGTGAGTGGTGGTGGTGAGTGGTGAGTGGTGAGTGAGTGGTGAGTGGTGGTGGTGGGTGGTGGGTGGTGAGTGAGTGGGTGGTGGTGAGTGGTGGTGAGTGGTGAGTGAGTGAGTGGTGGAGTGGTGGTGGTGAGGTGGTGGTGGTGAGTGGTGGTGAGGTGGTGGTGGTGAGTGGTGGTGGTGGTGGTGGTGAGTGGTGGTGGTGGGTGAGTGAGGTGAGTGGTGGTGAGTGGTGGTGGTGGTGGTGGTGAGTGGTGAGTGGTGAGTGGTGGGTGAGTGGGTGAGGTGGTGGTGAGGTGGTGAGTGAGTGAGTGGGTGAGTGGTGAGGTGGTGAGTGGTGGGTGGTGAGGTGGGTGAGTGGTGAGTGGTGGTGGTGGTGAGTGAGTGGTGAGTGAGTGGTGGTGGTGAGTGAGGTGGTGAGTGAGTGGTGGTGGTGAGTGAGGTGGTGGTGAGGTGGTGAGGTGAGTGAGTGAGTGGTGGTGGTGAGTGGTGGTGAGTGGTGAGTGAGGTGGTGAGTGAGTGAGTGAGTGAGTGAGTGAGTGAGTGGTGAGTGGGTGAGGTGAGTGAGTGGGTGAGTGGGTGGTGGTGGTGATTTGAGTGGTGGTGGTGGTGGTGGTGGTGAGTGAGTGGTGAGGTGAGAGTGGTGGTGGTGGTGGTGAGTGAGGTGGTGAGTGGTGGTGAGTGGTGGTGAGTGAGTGGGTGAGTGAGTGGTGGTGAGGTGAGGTGGTGAGTGAGTGAGTGGTGAGTGGTGGTGGTGGTGGTGAGTGGTGAGTGGTGGAGTGGAGTGGTGAGTGGTGAGTGGTGGTGAGTGGGTGAGTGGTGGTGGTGGTGGTGAGTGGTGGTGGTGAGGTGGTGGGTGAGTGGTGGTGGTGGTGAGGTGGTGGTGGTGAGTGGTGAGTGAGTGGTGAGTGGTGAGGTGGTGGTGGTGGTGAGTGGAGTGGTGGTGGTGGTGAGTGGTGGTGAGTGAGTGGTGGTGGTGGTGAGTGGGTGGTGAGGTGGGTGAGTGAGGTGGTGAGGTGGTGAGTGGTGAGTGAGTGATTGGTGAGTGAGTGGTGGTGAGGTGGTGAGGTGAGTGAGTGAGTGGTGGTGGTGAGTGATTGGTGAGGTGGTGGTGGTGGTGGTGAGTGGTGAGTGGTGGTGAGGTGGGTGAGGTGGTGAGTGAGGTGGTGAGTGATTGGTGGTGGTGGTGGGTGAGGTGGTGGTGGGTGAGGTGAGTGAGGTGGTGAGGTGGTGATTGGTGAGTGAGTGAGGTGGGTGAGTGGGTGAGGTGAGTGAGTGGTGAGTGAGTGAGTGAGTGGTGGTGGTGAGGTGAGTGGTGAGTGAGTGAGTGAGTGGTGAGTGGTGGTGGTGAGGTGAGTGAGGTGGTGAGTGAGTGGAGTGAGTGGTGGTGAGGTGAGTGAGTGAGTGAGTGAGTGGTGAGTGAGTGAGTGAGTGAGTGAGTGAGTGAGTGAGTGAGTGAGTGAGCGAGTGAGTGACTGGGGAGCATCGTTGCTTGATCGTTGTCCACATTGCATTGTAGTCGTTTCAATAGTGTCTAGCCGAATAGAAGGCCTGTGTGTTCGACACGTGCTTCTCATTTGGACGACGACGCGGCCTGGAGATGTTCGTCGAATTAACGGCGCGGGTGGGACAAAAGAGCAGTTCGGCTGGCACACGCGACGCTTGCGACGGAAAAATTGCGTTCACGTCGTTGTTGAGGCACGCTCACCGTGCCCTCCCCCCTGAAAAAAAAAACTATTTGACGCTTCGTTAACACGCCCTAACGACGACGTTAAAGCAGCGTTTTTCGTCGCGCGCGCCACGTGTGCCAGTCGACCTGATTTACTTCGCCCGCGCCGTGAATTTGATCGAAATCCCCACGGCGTGGGGCCGCTCGAGGAGCAGCTAGGTTGTGGTCCACAGCGCTTTGTACTAGAATCGAAAGCGTATCATGGCCAGATCAGACCTTTGATGCCTTTTCGCCATTCCAGTGCCTGGTTGTGAGATAAATGGGGTTGAGATGACCATGGTCTTTCTTGGAGGGTCTCAGTGGTGCGGCGAAGGAGGAGTGTTAAGTGTGTGAGTCACCTGCAAGCCAGCCGAAAATCATTAGAGAACGCAAGATGACATTTTGAATGGAAGTCCAGGAACTAGATTTCTCTATATTGTATTCCTTTAACGCACACGTAGGCCCGAGAAGACCTCATGAAGCTTTCATCGGTGTTCATAGCCTAGAAAATACGAACGATGCTGGTGAGCGTCTCATGTGTTTTTGTGAATCTTCGCATTTTTTTCATGGGAACAGCCGATTCCAGGAAAGCAAAGACCGCAAATGGACTCAAATATCACCGAATGGACTTTACAAACATGAGGTAGACCATATCATGTGCAACCGTAAAGTTTTCACTGATGTAGCGGTCGTACCCAGTTCTCGAACAGGAAGCGATCATCGACAGCTAAGAGCCAAATTCCACTTCGGCAAGAAGAGGGCATTGATGAATCGTATTGCACAGACAAGGCCACCTCCGACGGTTCTCGATGTCGAAGCCGCGAAGACTCTTGCTGCAGTACAAGATTTTGGAGAGCTGGACGCAATCGATGAAGATTACGAAAAGCTGGTAAGCGCTTTGAAAGTTGTCAAGGAGGCTTGTAGAAAAAGAATACCAGATCACGTTTCCTCGAGAATTTCCGAAGAAACACGAAAACTGCTCGATAAAAGAAGACATTTGAAGAAGAGCGTCCATAACCACTTGGAGTTAACAATACTCAATCGACTTTTCCGGAAACGAGTGGCTGAGGATCACGAGGAATTCGCTCGTAGAAGGCTGATGTTGGCTGCAGAAACGAAGATAAGCATCAAGCTGACCAGTAGAAACATTGCCGAGTACCGTCAGGTCATCCCGTTCTTGAGGAACCCCGAAGGCAGGAAAGTAACGCCGAGGTCGGAGATCGAAGGCGTTATCAAGGATTTTTATGGGAAGCTGTTTCACTCATCCGAAGCAGAGACAACTATTTTAACATCAACGCCCTCCGAGGCCACCAACCTCTTTTTCATTCCATCTGAAGTTCGCCACGCAACTGAATCAATGCCTAAAGGAAAATGCAGTGGGACGGACGGACTCACCGTCGAAGAGGTCAAAGCATGTGGACATCCACTCTACGGTGCTCTTTCCAAAAGATTGACTCGCTATGTAGAAGAAGGCCAAGTACCAACTCCTTGGAAGACGTCAAAAACTGTATTGCTGCACAAAAAAGGCGACAAGGAAGATCTTGGCAACTACAGGCCGATATGCTTACTCCCCATTCTCTACAAAATCTTCACGCGCTGCCTTCTCGAAAGAATTAGAAGAACATTGGAGGAAGCTCAGCCCGTCGAGCAGGCCGGATTTCGCAGAAGTTTCAGCACAATCGACCACATCATCACCTGCACGAGAGTCATTGAGGCTTGCAGAGAACACCAAATTCCACTTGTCATGACGTTCATAGACTACTGTAAAGCGTTTGATTCCATTGAACACATGGCGGTCTGGAAGAGTCTTTCAAATCAAGGAGTCGAGCAGCAATACGTGAATGTTTTGAAAGACTGCTACTCGGGTTGCACGACCACGTTCCGTCCATTCTTTCGTCCTGTCACAATACCAATCAAGAAAGGCGTCCGACAAGGAGATCCAATCGGCCCAAATCTTCTCTCTGCAGTCCTAGAATCGGTTGTCAGGAGATGTGATTGGGACAATCTTGGAATTAACATCAACGGCAAGCTACTAAACCACCTGAGGTTCGCCGACGACATTGTGCTTTTGACGCATACGCCAAATGAAGCAACGTCAATGATTCACCAGATTGATACCGAAGGAAAGAAAGTTGGTCTTTTGATGAACAAAATGAAGACTAAAGTCATGAGGAATCGTATTGCAGATCTTTCCCCTGTTCGACTAGACGGTGCGCCACTAGAGGAAACAGCTGAATACGTATACCTCGGCCGCCTCCTGAATATGAACAACGATTTAAAGCCGGAAATCATGCGAATGAGGAAAACAGCATAGGCAGCGTATAATACCATCAAACCAACTGTGCAGGAGACCAGGAAAAAGGAACTGAAAATAGAGCTCTTCAACAGTACTGTCATTCCTGCTTTATGTTATGGTAGCGAATCCTGGACACTGACAAAGGAGCTGGAATCACAACTGAAGGTGGCGCAGGCCTCGATTGAACGACATCTTGTCGGATACACTCTGTTCCGACAACGAAGTGAAGATCTACACAACGTAGATATCCGCTCAATGTCCAATGTCGCTGATGCTCTCAAACACGTAAACAAAACCAAGCATCGATGGGCAGGGCATGTACTGAGAAGAAATGATGGACGGTGGAGCAAAGCTGTGATCGAATGGTATCCTCGCGACAAGAAACGACCGCTTGGCAGACCCATGACCAGGTGGACTGATTCACTTTGTATTCGATACAATATGGTCGATTCCAGAAACAGATGCTTAGTTTATGGGTCCACAAGAGCTCAAGATAGAAACGAATGGAAATCGCGCTATGATCCGCAACAAAGCAATCACCGCGTTTGAGGAACGGATCAGCCAAGTAACCAAGTAAGTAAGTAAGTATTCCTAAGAACACAAATTGCTATGTTCCCTCCTACAGGCGAGGGCTTTTCTGCGTCTGCAGAGAAGACCAGAGAATACTAGATTTGGTAGGATAGAATAACCAAACAGCAGACGTGAAAACCACCAGAGGAGCGCGAAGAGGTGTAGGTGAGGCTGAATTGTCCGAGGCTCTTTCCAGCTGTGTGGTCCGCTTCCCGCTGAATCACTCTTCTGACCTGCTCTACGGAATATTACCTTGCCTTCTTAAGTGGTCACCGGTATTCCAGTCTCACCGATAGGCAGCGTCCATAAGTGGCGAAAGCGTACGTTCCCGCTGTTCATTCCCTTAGGTTGGGGTAATCTGTGGTGGGGTTATGGGGCACAAGGGCAGCAGTTTTCCTACAGGTTTAATGTCTCCTACTTTAGGGATTGAGCAGTAAGCTCGATATCTGCTGCTTCCTTTTTTAGCTGACGTGAGCGCGCGAGAGCGAGCGGGCGTGAACGCGCGAGGGCGCACCAGAGGGAGCGCGCGTGAGCGGCAAGGAAAACGTGTGCCGTTGATGAACATCGATCTTGCGAAGTATGGACGCTGATATAGCGAGCTCTCTCTCTCTCGGATCATTATTTGGTCTGCCAGCTATAACACTTTCAGGCTCCGTCCATACGTGGCGAGAGCGTGCGATTACGCAGAACCGATGGTCATCGTGGGCACACGATTGGCTAGCCGCTAACAGACGATGCTTCTCGTGCGCCATCGCCTGCTCGCTCTCGCTCGCTCTCGCACGCTTACGCCAGCACCACGAAGCAAGCAGCAAGTTTGAAGCTTACTGCTCCATTACTAAAGCAGGTGGCTTTAACCTGTAGCAAAACTACTGCCCTTGTTTTCCATAATCACTCCACGGAAGTCGAAAACCGTGAGAAGTCATCAGCCGTTGCGCCGACTCGAGCGATTGATCACCCGATCAAACGTTTTAACACTTAAGAGACCGCGTGTCCACACTGCGCACCCACGGCTGTTTTGCCCCTCTGACCGCGTGTCCACACTGAGCACCCACGCCATAAAACTTTTAATATTTTTTACGTTTCTCTGGCATGGAGTCTTTCTTAATTACGGATAGGTTCCTTATGATGTAACCTATTTACACTCACAGTGGTCAAAAATTTTCAGGGTTCCTAGTAGTTTTACAGTCATCTCCGGAAATGGCACTTTTCGATTTTTCGAGCTTCTTTGGCTGAAAAGCAATGGTTCCAAACTTGGCTAAGGAGGGGTATCAATGATGCTTATCACGGAACTGATGTTCTACAGTTGATTGTCGAAATAGTAGTGCCACCTATTTGAGATAACTGTAGTAGGTCATCGTTCAAAATTTTGCTGCATTGACCTCGAGGGTTATTCGAGTTGCTCCACAAGGTTCTGGTTTTTACTTTTCAATTTCTAATGAAATTTCCTTCGACTGCGGTATATTAGCCATCGGTCAACTTTGTTTAAATTTTCGCTAAATTTCGAGTGGAGGGTTAACTTTGGTGGGAAAGGGATGAAAACCTAGAAATAGTTCAGTGCTTAAAATTTTACTGAAATTTAACTACGGGGTATGTTTGGAGACGCTGAACAAGGAAATGGTGTATATTTCACAGTTTTCTAAAGCTTCGCTGGCGTCTGTCGTTCGTTATCCGTTTGTAAACGTTTCAGGTTTTGGTGCGACTTCGCTCACGTGGCCATTGGGGAGGAGGGGGCGCTGATCATGAAACTGATTACCATTTTGAGATTTCTGATAAAGTTTCTGTCGGTCGCATCAGACAACTTGGTAGATCAAAGTATTTGAGTCCGCCGAAAGCTCTACATGAGGTTTATTAGGACATCACAAAGAAGAAGTTTGTTCATTTTTCAAATTTTCAATACTCCGGGGTCAGCCTAGCACGGCTCAATCTTAACCATTAGCTGTACCCTGAAGAAAATTCCAGAAGTCGACAAACAAACGCTTATTTCGTTACCAGCCTTGTGCATGTAAAGCTGGAATAAGTTCCAAAATAAAAAAAGCAGGTCCGCGAAAAAGCGGTGGATCATTGCTTCACCATGGCCTCACTCCAGATCTCTGTGGAGCGACATACTCTCAGGTGGAGTAGAAACGGAATACTGGTTGTCTGAGTAAGAAAGCCTGCTCCGATCAAAATGGTTCCCAGCGGACCGCGTGTCCACACATGTCACCCACGGAAACGATTAGCCGTGGAGCGCAGCGGTCCGCTGTGGAAATTCGCCGTGGAGCAGGCGGTCTCTCAAAGGCATCGTGCACGCTGAAAACCAAATTCCTGTTCTTGTGTTATATCATCCAAGTGGGCCATGATAAGGCTATTCACGTAGTCTGAAGTATTAAAATCGAACCAAAATGGAATTTTTTCAGTTGAAAACGTCTTTCTGGGTTTGGGGGTTGGAATTTGGGTCGATCATCTGTTACGTCCGTTCACCAAATGAGAAATGAATGTAATTGATCAAAAAGTGATATAGTACAAATGCGTGGAATTTGATGAAATAAATCAGAAGATGATTACGTCATGAATGTCTCTTCTGCACATACCAGTCAACCTTTTCTACCTTGAAAATCAATTAAAAGTAAGTTGAACGCGTTTTGATCGGGAGATCGCGGGTCAACACAGCGATTCGTAGCGATCAACTCTTCCTTCCTCATGCGTGGATTGGTTGAGTGGGGTCTGAAAACGAAGAAAAAAGGGTCCGTCAAAGCAGTTTTCAGTAACTTTTTCGCAGTTCTTTCAACGCGGCTGTTGTGTAGGGTGGTAGAGCTTCCATTATATAGTGAAAACTCAGAAACGAATTTCATCGCAAACGATGCCTTTAAGTGTTAAATCGAATCAACACGAGGTGGGGGGGGGGGGTGTTTGCCTGTTTCAATTTGCCGGCACGGGCTGCTCCAGCGTTGAGGAGCGTCGAGAGGCGCATAACAGCGGGAACGCCCGCTCTCGCGACGTATGGACGCTGCCTCGTTCAGTTTCAAACCACAGCACAAAGTATGTATATGTCTCATACATCTACGAATAACACCTTTTACAAAATCAGTTTGGGTTCGGGCATTCGGCTACACGACTGGAGAGCAGGGCTAGGTAATTTGTGCAGTGGCTTCTTGCAGTCAGTGTGGAAGAAATCACAAGTGGCGGTTGTCGCATTGTTGCATTAGAAATCGTTAGAAACTGCGGCATTTTTTCGATTTCGGAAGCCAACTACATAGTTCATTTGATCTTTGCCCTATGCCCTAATCGACAATGATAGAACGTCTGAAACACTCATTCAATTAAATGATGCGTTCGTTTTTCGTGTCAGTGGTGTGAAGGCGACGTGTTTCCGGGTCAACTGTTGATTTGTTGCACTAGGAAAAATTCCATGCAAACAATATTAGCAGTCAGCTTGGCCACAGTCAAAAGCATTGCTGCAAGGATGTTCACGATCTTACACTTTTGTTTAGACCAGAAAAGTTAGGCTTCCCGATTGGCTTGGACTTTATTTTGTTTGGGAGGGGGGTGTGCTGAAAGAGTGGTATTAGGAATAAATCATCTAGAAGTTTGAAAGATCAAACAGGCTGCATTTTTCGCGGCCGTGAAGTTAGTGAGGTGTATGTCAGAACTATAACTTTAAATTGCATAGATCACTTATGAGGTTAGAGAGAAAAGCAATTGGGAGTGAGCTCACAAGGTAAGTTTTCGTAGCTTCCATCGACCTCACAAGGGAAATGTTCAGAGTGGTAAACGCATCTGCCAAACGAGTGGTATCGTCAGTGTCTCTAGTGGCTCAATAGTAAAACTGAGCAGTATCCCGCCACAAGCTGCAGGTTCCACAAGCCTGAAAAGGTCGTTTTTTGGGCTTTTTGTACCCTCCAAAAAGAGTATTAATCTTTCGAGAATTCGGAAACGGACCTCATAAATGTGTTCAGCGCCCAAAACTACACCCTGAGCAGAATTTGGGTGAAGGCACATTTTCTATATTTTTTCCAGACTGACAGCGTTTTGGAGATTACGGTGGGTATACGGTAGTTTGGCCAAATTCTCAGATTTTACTCAAAATTTGTATACGGGGGTTATTCGGGGTGGAGAATACGAATTTAACGTCGGGGTGGGTTTTGCCCCATAAAGGACATGTTACTTACCGTAACCTACCGTTACCTCGAAGTTTCGACATATGAACTCCAGTAACCTCGAAGTTAACCTCGAGGTTTGCTGTAAACCCTAACTGCAGTATCTTACACTCCCTCTTGTATCTTGTTGTGAACACCGCTGGCGTTCTATAACCCCTTCTCATATGCTGCTGGAGGCGCAGCTTGGAAGTTGGAATCTCCTTGGTTGGTCCCACATTCCATCTTCGAACAGAAACTACGATGTTCCGAAGACGTTAGCATCCATGTATTCACAATCGAGATTAGTGTTCACCGCCCTAGCTAGGCACGGGCAGAAACAGGAAGCAAAAAGTTCCGACACTCCTAGTCCTGACTGCAGTTGAGATGTGCCGCGGGATGTGGGTGGTTCTATGCGAGTTAGATTCTCTTGTTCATTCTTTCTTTCCTTCTTTTTCTTGATCTCCTTGTTTTACTGAAGACTCTTACCATTTCTCTCGATCTCGATCGTTTTGCCCTCCTTAATATTACCATTCTTCATCATCTTGTTCTTCTTGGCCTAGTCGTGTTTCAAGGTGGTTTAGAAATAATATTCGACATTTGATGTTTCCTAGTTTTTCAAATATAATGAAAAAGAATGTTCACGTGTACGCGAGTAAAATTTTTCATCGCAAACAGAGCTTCTCTTTCGTGGGAAAAATCTGAATATGTTTGCAACAAAGCAGACACTGAAAAACTGTCTTTCAGCAGCTTCAACAGCTGAAGTGTTTCATTGGATAAAAGTTGTAGAATCACAATCAACTAGTACATTCGATCTCACGAGGATTTGGAGAATAAAACACAACACGATGAATACATTGAATCCCGAATAGAGGAACTAGGAGGAAGGCAAAGGAGGGAAATGCAAGAGCGGATATCGATGGTTGTCAAATACAAGGAATGGCATCAAAAGCTGGGAAAATATAGTAAATACCTCTCAATACGAAAGTTTTTTTGAGATTTGTCAGCGTTTGGTACGCACGCACTCGCGGCAAGTATACATTGCTCCCTTTGAAAAGCCACGTATTAATGCTCAGAAGAAGCGCTCGTGATTGAAAGATTTCTCAGTTTCCATCATGAAGATGTATATTTGGCCAACACTGGAGTGAAAATGAGTGGAATTCGGTGAAAAGCAAGGTAAAACGATCTAATGCGGTAGGCCTCCAATCGCCAAATATAGTTGTTCTTAAAGGCATCGTTCGCGCTGGAAATCGATTTTCATTTTTCAGGCTTAATTTCATCATTGAGCCCGGTAGACCACACTGGTAAACTTTGGCGCGTCAAAAACGTTGGGCGATGAGGTTGGAAGGCGTCAAAGATGAAGATCCGCCACCAATTCTCACCAGTCATCTAGCACTTTTTCGAAGAATGTTGGTACGCCCGTAAGACAACATGAAAAATAGTTACGGTACGAACTCCACCTGCAGAAAAACTCCGAAAATGACAGTGACGAGGCCTCCAAATGCAGAAAAACGTGAAAAACCATTTTGGCGCGAAATTCAAATTCGTATTTACAATGTGTTCCTATTGACTTTTCTTTACAAAGGAAGGTTTTTCATGGGCCCCTTCAACATTTTCGTTCACTAGAGGGGCCAAGCTACGCAAAAACATGAAAAAATAATATACGGTTTTCTGCGCTTACGATGCCTTTAAGAATGTTAAATCAATTTCGAGCTGAACACGCCTTAGGCTGGAAACGGCTAGCTTAGCGACAAGTCACTGTCTGGATCAGCTATCCAAAAACATTATTTCTCCTGTCTACCCTCAGTATAGCATTGAGTCTCCTCGATACTAGATTCTATTAATTAAATTTTCGTTTGGAAAGCCAGCCGTGTTAGGCTGCTTCAACTTCTTTGTGCATTACCCCAAACCCCTTTGCGACCCCAATCTCCAATTTTGCTTAGTTTCAATTTACTGGGGCCAGATATTCACTTTCAGGATAGAAACCTTTTTGCGCAAACCCCGCATCTGAGTAATAAGGCGTTTCGAAAGAGTGTCATTTCATTGGAACCAACATATGCCGGCCGCGCGTGCATGCGTGCTGACAGCTGTCAGGTCCCTAGAAAAAGTTTCGTACTGACCGAACGATAAAATCCGGCCAACCACGTTCGAACGCGTGCTAAACGTGGCCAATCATATGCGCGACATTTGTGCCGACCGCGTACTGATGCCGTACTTACAGCGGGGCAATGCGTTACGAACGCGCGTGGGTGCGTACCGACCGCCTTCAGAATTTGGAGAGACCGCAAAGCAGTACGTATCAACCGCGCTGCGATGCGTACCAACCGAGTGTCATTGCGAACCGACCGCGTGGCAGTGTGTATCGACCGAGTGGCAATGCGTACTGATCGCGTGGCATTGTGTACTGACCGCGTGACAATGCGTACCGACCGCGTGGTACAACGTACCGACCGTGCGGCGATACGTACTAACCGCGTGGCATTCCGTACTGACCGCGTGGCAGTGCGTATCGACAGCGCTAATTTTGTGCCGACCGCGTGCAAATTGCGTTTCAAACGTCGTCCATCCCGCTGTCGGTACGCAACTTGTCCGCCGCCGGTCCACCCCATTGTCTGAGAAAGCCCGCAGACCACAATCATCTATGCGCTCGCTCGGCACACGACGCTTGGCAAAAATGAAGAAGTGCAAAGTTGCTACAGACGTCCGTGTGGTTACCATTCGTACCATCGCATGTTTTCTAAAGCGAGAAATAATTGAAAATTTCTTTTTTTTTCAGATTCTTGATTATGTTTTTTTTTGCCAGAATGACAAAAACCGAAAAAACCACACCACTGGATAGTAGGTTCTTATTGAGGCCGTGAATTATCTGCAAGTCCGTAATTTAAAATTGTTCTCTGTTGAACACGTCTATGAATTTAGAGCAATACATGCTGCGATTTATGTCTCCCTTCTTTTTTGCCTTAAATGTTTTTTTCGGCCCTAGCAGCTTATTGCCAAAGTCTAGATTTTTAACGACTAACGATTGACAACTATTTATAGTTAGGTCTGTGGCCTGTTTCCTCAAGAAAAAAAAAAACGTCTAAATTCAAACCATGGCTGGCGCGGCGGTTTAGTTCTCAGAGATTGAGATTTAAACCGCCACGCCGGCCGCGGTTTGAATTTACACGTTTTTTTTCTTGAAGAAACAGACCACGGACCTAATCATACCTAGGCGCTATTCATACTCCTCAAGTTGAGGGCCTCAACGCTTGCGCGGCACGCGCGCGACCCTGGGGGAACCCCACCATTCGCAAATCGATTCGGGATAAAGATGACCTAACCTCCACCTGGAATGTCTTCTGATTTAAAGGCACAGTCCAAGCTCGTGGTAAATTCTATATTATGGTCCGGACGCTGTGTGTAGCAACCCTGCCGAACGCGGGATCTCAACTCTTCAGAATAAACGGAAAAAATCGAGCACCCCCCTGAAAGAATCCCCCGCGATCGTTCACGGATAGAATCTCCTCGGTTTCTAGTAGGGGCCGACAGGATGCGAGCACGGGGCTGTCGCGGGTCGAACGCGAGACCCTGCCAGTCTCAAACCGAGAGCGCACCGCATTCGTTCATCGATGCCCCTGCGATGCTCCATCGCGGAACCGCTAGGCATCGAGCCCGGGCCTATAACGGAACGATCGCGAGATTGTACTAGTCTCAACCTAAAAGCGTCGGTACGTTGATGTATTCGGGGTTGCCACATCACGGAACCGCGATGACGCAAGCCCGGAACTTTCGCGGGACGATCACGAGATTCTGCCAGCCTCCACCCCTAATCGTGCCGTGTACTATCATCCATGCCCTCTCGGTGTTTCACCCGAACGGGTGTTGCCTATCAGATCAACACGAAGCTATAAGGTATTGCCTGTGCCGCATTCAGGGCTGGGCACGCGTCCCGGGTAACCTAAGGGGGGTGCATATTAGACGTTGCAGAGAGGGCAAAGGGGGGTGCCTAAACCGAACACCAAAAAAAGAACGAAGTGCATGTTCTGTCGAATTTCAGGAAAAAAATAATACGCACTATTATTCTGATTTGTCATATCTTCTTCCCCCATTTTTGAGTCGAACACTAAAAGAATCAAAATTATTGATAGAGATGCAGGTTGTGTTCGCAATAATTCATAGTTGCTGCCAAAGTTTGTTTCGATGAAGAAATAAACACTACACTGTCATCTTGTAGCAAGTAAGGATTGATGTGGTGTCATGTTTATTTAGTTCAACGTTCATTGATTATGCGGGTGGCTACCGATTCGAGGCAAAGATACAAAGACAGCGCCCAGGAAAACTATCATTCAAGTTCGAAAAAAGATTAGCGAATTGATGTATAGCCTAGGTCGCTCATTTTGAGTCGGTTGAAGCAAGGTTTATCTGACTTTTCATGTCAAAATGCCCTTATCACTGTTCTATTTTGCCATGACCGACCGCTCCGCTGCATACTCCGCCCAGACTCATTCGAGCAGGCTAGGATTTATTTCGACAGTCTAAAAGTACAGATAGCACAGTCAGCATCACAACTAGTCAATAGATTTTTATTCATGAAAATGTGACTTCTGAAGAGAGCCAACTGAAAAAATTGAAGACTGCAAGTTCCTATGGAAGAAGCGAATGACCCATTGAGAAGTAACCTGTACATAAAAACCCGAGTTTTATCCACCTTGAATGCCGCAATCTCTCATAGACTAGGCTAGCCGTGCGATCTAGTGTTTGTCCGCAGCTACACAACGCGCACTGGAATGGACGCGCACGCAATATTAATTAAAAATGTATTTTATTACAGAACGGGGCGGAGAAAATGATTGAAACTGGAGTAAATGGAAGCAGGCAGAAATAGGATTCTTCCAATGTATACAGTATAGAAATTTGATGTAAACAAACTAAGTTGGAGCGGAGTGAATTTTTTGAACGTGATAAGGTTCATTCAAATGAACCTAGTTGATTAAAAACACCCATAAACATGAGAACTAAGAACATTGCGAGAAAGAGGAGATTCTGTCAAACATTATAATAGCAATAGATTTGATATTCAATGTGATTTAAGGACCTTAAAACTCGTTCCTGTTTTGTCCCGGTTTTGTCCCGGTTTTCGGGGTAGAACCGGGACGAGATTTAAAGTTCTTAAATCACATTAAAAACCGGTCCCATTGATGCTAAAATGTTTGCCAGATTCTCCTCTTTCTCACAATGTCCTTTGCTCTCAGTTTAATGCTAGTTTTGATCAACTAGGTTCGTTTGAATGAACCTTATCACGGCTAAATATTTACACCCGCTCTAACTTTGTTTATTTACATTAAATTTCTAAAGTGGGTACAACCAGAATAGGCTACCTTTACCATCTTCTATTTCCTTCAGTTTCAATCCTTTTCTCCTCCCCGTTCTGTAATAAAATACATTTTTTAATAATACTGTGTGCGCGTCCATTCCCGTGTACGCTGTGTAGCTGCGTACAAACACCGTATCGCACGGCAAGCCGATTTTTCAAGGGATAGCGGCATTCTAGAAGGGTAAAACTCGGGTTTTCTACTCCCTACGAATCACATGAATCCTAACATTGTTCTACAACACAAAATAGTTCTGATTTCCACATCAGAACAATCAAACACAGATTGAATAATCGCTCCAGCCGCGAAGCGGCTGGAGAGGTTTGGTTTTGCCCGGGACTTGTGATCACTTAGAATTCTGTAAAGTAGTTAATAAAACCTGTTAAACAAATTCTCCAGAGATTTCCATCGGGATATAGGTGAGAGGGTCCAGGAGGCACATGCTGACAAAATTTGAGCCAAATCGGTTCAAAACTAACAAAGTTAGATCGGCGAGTCCTTATCAAAAATTCCTGTTGTTCGCTGTTACTCGTTCCTGCTTCCTGCTTCGCGCTTCCTGCTTCCTGCTTCCTCGTGCGTTACGCACCCTTAGTAGTGGTCACTGCCAATGGTCGCAGGCGATCAGTTGAACAGGCAGGTAAGGTGGTATGTGGATAGATAAGCAGGCTGGTGAGTAGGTAGACAATGAGTACTAACTGTTTAACATTAACTACTTTACTTATTACAGCTTATCATATCAAGTGATATTATCAGTTGGCAGATCAAATCGCTAAAACACGTTGTAGGCTGTACTTTTCGATGGGAAGGGACAAGGAAAGTGACTAACAAGTTTGTTACTTACTGTTTAACATTAACTACTTTACTTATTACAGCTTATCATATCAAGTGATATTATCAGTTGGCAGATCAAATCGCTAAAACACGTTGTAGGCTGTACTGTTCGATGGGAAGGGACAAGGAAAGTGACTAACAAGTTTTTTACTTACTGTTTAACATTAACTACTTTACTTATTACAGCTTATCATATCAAGTGATATTATCAGTTGGCAGATCAAATCGCTGAAACACGTACTTTTTCGTAGGGAAGGGACAGGGGAAGTGACTAACAAGTTTGTTACTTACTGTTTAACATTAACTACTTCACTTATTACAGCTTATCATATCAAGTGATATTATCAGTTGGCAGATCAAATCGCTAAAACACGTACTTTTTCGTAGGGAAGGAACAGGGGAAGTGACTAACAAGTTTGTTACTTACTGTTTAACATGAACTACTTCACTTATTACTGCTTATCATATCAAGTGATATTATCAGTTGGTATATCAAATCGCTAAAACACGTTGTAGGCTGTACTTTTCGATGGGAAGGGACAAGGAAAGTGACTAACAAGTTTGTTACTTACTGTTTAACATTAACTACTTTACTTATTACAGCTTATCGTATCAAGAGATATTATCAGTTGGCAGATCAAATCGCTAAAACACGTACTTTTTCGTAGGGAAGGGACAGGGGAAGTGACTAACAAGTTTGTTACTTACTGTTTAACATTAACTACTTCCTTTATTACAGCTTATCATATCAAGTGATATTATCAGTTGGTAGATCAATTCGCTAAAACACTTACTTTTTCGTAGGGAAGGGAAGGGGGAAGTGACTAGCAAGTTTGTTACTTTCTGATGACGTCATCAAAGTGCATGAGGCATGTAATGACGTCATCAGGACGTCGTGCCAAGTGCATAGGGCATCTGATGACGTCATCAGTATGTCGTGTAAAGTACACACGGCATCTGATGACGTCATCAGGATGTCGAGGAAAGAGAGTCGTACATCATTTGTAGCGTGCGCAACAAGTCAATCACTTATTGATTGTCATATCAATCCATGCTATTTGGAAAATATTGAAGATTTTTACAGATATTACTTCGTAATATCAATAAAAAGTGAACAATTCCATCAAAAAGGGGTCTTCCAAGCGAAAGAGGTTTGGTTGGCGTCAGAAACGTCCCAACAAAAAGGGAACAATAGGCAAGTAGGATGAGGAGAGTCTACAAAAATTGAACAATATTTTCTGAGACTGATTTTCTTGGCCGAAACTTCTTAATAGCGGAAACAAACCGTTGTGGCATTTCACGAGGAAGAGTTCAATGGTTTCCAAGAATGTACTTCTATTCTTGACGAGATTATAAGAAAATACTCTTATTTCATGCTGCACTTTGAGTTCGCTTCTCGTAGCAGCTGGAGCTAGCCGTCTGTGTAGGTAAAGTTGAAATCATTTTCTCTTCTAATGATAACTAGTAGGTGCACATAATTATACATTTTTATCGTTACTCGCATAATCGGAGACTATTTGGAACCACAGAGTGCTTCCGTGTGAAACACCGCAACGGTTTGTTTTCGCTATTAAGAAGTTTCGGCCAAGAGAATCAGTCTCAGAAAATATTGTTCAATTTTTGTAGACTCTCCTCATCCTACAATACCGCCCGTATCTTTTGGTCAATGGGCGCGCTAGAGCGCCGGAGCGCGCCGTTTGGCGTCGTTTTTGAATAACTCGCTCCAAAGTGATTCAATCAGAAAATGGAAGCCAAATTCGGAATCAGCATCGAAAATGCGATCTACTGAATGCATAGAATTTCAAAATGGAACTCAGTGGAAGATTTTGGGTTACGGTAGCCATCCAATGTCCCTCGTGTCCAAATGGGGCTGGCGTTTAAGTGTTGTTATAAGTGGATTTCTTGACGTTTTCTCGTATTTAGAACATTCATATGCAATTTTTTATCCTCTGTGTTTCTTCTGAAACATTTTGACAGCGAAAAAATTAATAAAAAATAATAAAAAAGTCATTTCTCCTAACAATTTTTGGATTTTCATGTTGAAAAACCACAAAGTTCTTCTATATTAGTGACTTATTTTGAGATAAATTGCAAAACTTTGAGTAGAATTCAGGTATTAAAAGTTAAACGGAAATCGCGCCTTGAAATTTGGTTCATTATTTGATTTCACATTCAAAAAAGGTAGGTATCAGAGCGCATTTCAACAACCATGTAAGGAATTCGCTTTGCAATCTTTGTTTTTTCTCCTCACACGAAGAAATCATGTCCAGAATCAGCCAGTGTACGGAAATGCGCCAAAAATGAACAGTTCAAAAAAATTATTCAAAAATGTATATTTTTATAAAGTGACCAATTTCAATTTTCATGCTGAAATACTCCTCGAGTTCTATGTTTTTCGTGTATAGCGCATAAATTTGTTCAGAAATTGTTTCAGAAATATAGAATTCTTGACCTTTTCCGATTACTTTTCAAAAAAATAAATAAATTATCGAAAGTGAAAATTTTCACGGAGACCACAAATTTTGAATTTTTTTCCAGCTTTCTCGTTGAATCCCATGTATGAATTCCTTTGAATTCCTTCATTATATGAATTTATTTCGAAAATGTGGGAATCGTGAAAATCTTCAATCTTTTTTCCCGAAAAAACAAATGAAATTTGAAATTTGAATTTTTTCTTAGTTTCCATTTTCAGTGTGAAAAGGTTCTAGGAATGTTTCACTGTTCATGTAGAGCGCATAATATTAATCAGCATTCATTTTAAAAATGCTGAATTCAAAAATTATATTCTTTCCTTTCCGCGAAAAAAATTAAAAATTTCAAAGTTGAATTTTCATTATTAGAACAATTTTTTTAGTTTTGATACCAGAACCTTCTTTGAATCCCATGAATCTCGTCACAAGAGATTGTTTCAAGAATTAGATAATCTAGGAAACTTTCCATTTTTCTCTCAAAAAATCAGTCTCAGAAAATATTGTTCAATTTTTGTAGACTCTCCTCATCCTACTTGCCTATTGTTCCCTTTTTGTTGGAACGTTTCTGACGCCAACCAAACCTCTTTCGCTTGGAAGGCCCCTTTTTGATAGAATCCTTCATAGGTTTATGAAAACATTCGGCATAGAACATGAATTAGCGCAATAGTAGTAGTTCTGTTGTTGGTAATTGTTCAATTGTTTTGTATTGAAGAATGTTTTATCTTTTGTAATAACTTACCGTCTTACTAACAAATTTTCCTCATGAGGTTGTTTTGAAGTTCAGAAATTACACTACCCTTTTTGTTGCCATTTTCGAAATTTTCTCTATTCAGTGCTTTTTTTATATTCATGTTTATCAAAATCAGGAAGTCAAGATCATGGCTGTCCAACTATACGGAAAACAGCCGATTTCGATTTCCCATAAGGGGGTGTCTAAAAATTACCGAGCTAAGGGGGGGGGGTGCATATTCAGAATCGCCATGCCGGGACGTGTGCCCAGCCCTGGCCGCATTTCGCGCCACCTTTCAAATCTGCACATCATGAGAGCGCGGAAGGGGGGGGGGGAACGAGCACGGTACCATCGCGGATCGCGAGTGCACCACTGTTCTAGCGCGGTGAACTTGTTAACGATCGCAGTACCATCACGGAACGAGCACGAGAATTCTCGTAGTTTCAGTTCAGAACTTTTGAGGGGCCATGCCTGCGTTCACAGGGGGTTTTGAGCGATTCTGGAGAGACCGTTGGGATCAGCGCGGAATTCTCTCCAAGACAAGCAGTGAAATTCAAAATCGAATCTGAGGTTAGACTGTGCCTTTAAGTACGACTCAATCCGGGTGGAAGCGAGGTTTTTTGATTTGATACATCAACTTCCGATGACTGACCCTCTCATATAAAAACAGCTAACTTCCCGCCGGCCAAGTCGGACTAGTCGACTTCTTGCGGCTCCAATTTTGTGGGCGTGGCACGGCGCCCCACTTTCCGCGGAGAGAGAGAGGCTTTCCATGTTTCCCGCCTAGTGTCGGCCGGCAGTCGGCTATTCCTGGAGGTCATCGAACACTCACTCATCGATTCCCACTTTGATATCATCATTGCACCACCCACTGGAGCCAGTGAATGATTGCTGAGCAGAGAACGCTGTGTTGAGACTCTTTCCGAAACCCGCGCTGTGACGCTGGCCTTGGGCAGGTGAATCACTGTCCGTTATTGGCATCTGCGAATGGGAAGACTGCAAAGACCAGTGAGTGTAGGAAGCTTCCCCGTATAAGCTCACTCCTTACTTGTCAAGAGCAGTTCAAGATGAAATCCCCAGAAGCCGATTTTTCAAATTTTGTTTCAACAGACCTTTACTTAAAGGGTGATTTTTAAATGTGCCGCGAACTGTTTTAGGACTGTCTTCTGTCAGTCATCAGATTAGCCGTAAGACGGTGGCAGGAGGGCTGTAGAGTGCTCGTTCACTGTGTACGGGCAGTCAACGAAACAGCGCTGCCGACTGCCCGCGACCAATCCATTGGCCTTCCGCGGGAGGGGTTACGGGACATCGGCCAGTGGTACCGCGGGAAGTGTGATGTCTCTATCTGAGCTATCCAAGGCTTTGGCAAAGTCCAAATATTTTTCATTATATGCTCTCTTATCGTCGAGAATATGTGACCATTGGTTGACGCACTCCACTAAGTTTGTATCGACTGACCTTCCACTTACGAAACCGTGCTGTGCAGGTGGTATTACACTGTTACTTTGTAAGTGCGAGACAATGTGAGTTTTGAGTATTTTTTCGGAAAGCCTGCAGAATAACGATGCGATGCTCACTGGTCTACAATTTCCGCACCCTTATGAGGTTGTTTCTTCAAAATCGGAGTAACAAAAGAATGACGCCAGAGCAATGAGACTTTACTAAACATCATGGATTGGTTATAAATGCATGCCAGTGGATCGTCAATCACATTTGCGACTTTTTTATTGAACGCAAAAGGATTTTGATCATGGGTATTTGAAGAGGATCGAGGTCACTTCAACAAAACTTGAAGTACCTCCTTTCCGTGAAACCATGGGAATGTGTTCATGTGAATTGTGTGAGTCCAAAATTGCATGGAAGTGGGGAAGATTACCATCATCTTCAGCAAAAACGTTTTCTAACTGGTCAGCTAGCTTTCCAGCCTTATCCGTGTCTGTTCCGAAAGTTTGAACTTCACGTACACATGTGAAGGAGCTAAATTGACGCCTCGATTCAACTATCCCTTTTGCAAAATTCTGTTGTATTTCGTTAATTCCTTACAGGAAGGGGAAGAAAATTCTTTGAATCCATTCTAGTGCAAACTCAGTTTTGCATACTCATATTGTGAAATTCGTCCGGAAGCTACCAAATCAATGCCACTTTGAATACTTGTTTATCATTCAAAATGTTTCTTTCCCTGAGCTTCATTTTATATCGATGTTTTTTCTTCTATCAACCATGAAAGCTCTTGCTTGTAAATTTATTGGCAACGTTTCGGGCATTAAGCCCTTCTTCAGGCCAACTGAAAAACGAAGCAAATCGACTATTAGACAACAATGCAAGAACACCACGACTAACCTTATCCCTTTGGCAGAGGTCACAACCCAAAAGGGGGTACGCGCTGCGTCTGCAATGGAAAGGTCAGGAATGATGTGGGATGGATGTCGACGCATCATGCTAACCTACCGAGTAGCAGGAAGGTAGAGGGAAATGAGATGAGATGGAGGGTTGGAGGATGTTGTTCGTACAATCAGCGAAGTGCTTCTTAACAATATCCTCATAATGTTATCAGCCTTACTGCAGTTCTCATTTCTTCCTTTATATTAATTTGCGGTGACCTCTTCTTGATTTCCAAAGCCTCCTTTATCTTGCGTTCCACCGCGCCTGATAGGTTCCGGTGGAGAATGGTAATGAGGAGTGGTGGGGGCTTGTTCCATTGCATGCCGAAGAGTCCGGTGACGAGAGAATGGGCTATCTATATAGCTTTGAGGGCTACGTAGAGCTCTGACATGTTCGTCCATTCTGCATCGAAGAGTTCTGCCGGTTTCTCCTATGTAGAACTGCTGACAACTAGAACATTCCACCTTGTAAACAACCCCGCTCAAATGGCACATCTGCTTTCCACCCGTGCAAATCGCACAGTTGTTTCGGTCGCACAGGTTTTCATATAATCGTGAGGAGGTGAGAAGGCGACGTAAAGAGGGAGGTGGTCTGAACGTCAGGTTTATGGGAAGGCCTGATCGCTTTACAACGCGATTCACGTCCATTGCGAAGTGATCTGTGATGAACGGGATTGTCAGTGAGGTTCCATTCGATGTTCGATGAGGTCTCCAGCATCGATGGTGTTCTTCTCCGTAACCGTTTTGATTCAAGATTTCTCGAACTTCAGTCTGAATACTTTGCGAATCTATAGACGTGAGCTCAGTAGAAGTTCGGATGATTTGGCGGACCACATTCGCCTTCATATACGTAGGATGACAGCTCCGAGAATGTATAAGTATGCTCTTCGAGGACGGTTTCTTATGCCACATGTAGCTGACCGTGCCATCTACGATTTTGACCTTTGTGTTGAGGAACGGTAGAAAACCGTCCTGAGATGGTTCTTCCGAGGTTAACCGTATTGATGGGTGCGAAGTGTTCCAGTCTTGCCAAAGGTTTGTCTTAGTGTCGTTCTGGATTTCCCAACAACGAAGATATCATCGATGTATCGTCCATAATACAACACTCTCCGCAATAAGACAGATCGTCCCAGACTGTCCATAAATGCTATAGCAAGCACCGGAGCTAGTCTACTTCCCATCGCGAGTTCTCTGGTCTGCTTATAATAGTGGTTCTGAAATCGGAATGTGCTCATTTCAACCACACATTGCAATAGTTCTTTGACATCTTCTACGCTAATCCCGAAGAGCTGGAAGTTATGGCTGTGCTGACGAAGTAGATGTATGCTGTGTTCGACAGCTCTTCGCGTATCAACATTCGTGTACAAAGCAACCACCTCCGAGCTCTGATAAACCAGCCTGGGAGACCCATCGAAATTGTGTTGTCCCAACTGCTCCAAAAACTGCTGCACGTTTCTCAGATGAAATGGTACAATGTCAAGCAACGGCGACAATATTCTTCGTAACAGCCAACTAATCCTATCCGTCGGACCACCACACGATGAGACTATCGGTCTTGTTTTTGATAGAGTTTAAATCCAGGTCGCTGCCGTCATCGTTTCTGATCAACTTGTGGGTCTTGATCAGCTGGTAGTAGGTTGGAGGGCTTGAATTATTCGGCAGAATTTGGGCCAGGATACTTTTATCCAATTTCGATCCGAGAACTCTTCGAATGGTTTCCTGCAAGATGTTTGCATTCACGTGTGTAGAGTTGGAGACTGGCTGATGTATAAGTGGAGTTATCTGACAAAGTGGATTGACACAGAGAGATGTCTCGTTCGCGTGATGTCACTACGAAGCCACCGCACTTATCACCGACTGAAAAACGCAAACGATTCTTCAAGTTCATGGCTTTTTCCAGTCCTACTCGTTCGATCGCCCTCATATTGTCGGGAGTTGGTCCGAATTTATGACGATCGAATATTTGGAGGAGCTCTATTTCCAAAGCTGCCACTTTTGATGAGAGCTCAGGAGTGTGATGAGGTATCCGAATGTGTTTTCGAGGGAATGGCATTTCTCTGCGAAGCGATTCTTGAAGGGTCGGGACAGTAGGGCCAATCTGATCTCTCCAACTTTGACTGTACCAAAACTTATGTACCGCAGCTACCATGTCATCTCTCCGTTGTTCTGAGAATTTTGGTCTTGGACAGAAATTTGGTCCCAGGTTCAAAACAGCTTCAATATCTTCGTCCACCAAATCGTCATCCAGTATCGTGCACCTCAATGGTGGAATGGAGTTAGAAAGTATGAAGGGACGACGCCTCAGCGATGTCAGGTGATCGAATTTGTTGCTCAGTCGTCGCTGGGTTGATAGCCTCAGTATTTCGCAGGAGGCGTGATGAAACCCAATTAGTTCTTGCCAACATTCAGGATTCAGTCTTTGTCTTAAAACTGCTTTCAGACGGACAATGTTTTGAATGCAATAACTTCGGGTCCGTTTTCTTTCTGCCATGGATGCGTCCAAAAGACTACGTTGGAGGTTACGGATGAGATTCTGCACGGTATCTTGACGAAAATGACGAAACTGGGTCAGCATGTAGCGGATGAACATGGGAACGAGATTGTTTAACTTGCATCTACGGAGGAATTCAAGATTCAAATCGAGGGTCAGGGCATGTTGGTGAAAAGCTACGTAATTCAGCATAATTGAAAATGTATTCCTACATAGATTGTATCGCCTCTGCAGGAATTTGAGATCATTCAAAATGTTTCTTTCCCTGAGCTTCATTTTATATCGATGTTTTTCCTTCTATCAACCATGAAAGCTCTTGCTTGTAAATTTATTGGCAACGTTTCGGGCATTAAGCCCTTCTTCAGGCCAACTGAAAAACGAAGCAAATCGACTATTAGACAACAATGCAAGAACACCACGACTAACCTTATCCCTTTGGCAGAGGTCACAACCCAAAAGGGGGTACGCGCTGCGTCTGCAATGGAAAGGTCAGGAATGATGTGGGATGGATGTCGACGCATCATGCTAACCTACCGAGTAGCAGGAAGGTAGAGGGAAATGAGATGAGATGGAGGGGTTGGAGGATGTTGATCGTACAATCAGCGAAGTGCTTCTTAACAATATCCTCATAATGTTATCAGCCTTACTGCAGTTCTCATTTCTTCCTTTATATTAATTTGCGGTGACCTCTTCTTGATTTCCAAAGCCTCCTTTATCTTGCGTTCCACCGGGTCTGATAGGTTCCGGTGGAGAATGGTAATGAGGAGTGGTGGGGCTTGTTCCATCGCATGCCGAAGAGTCCGGTGACGAGAGAATGGGCTATCTATATAGCTTTGAGGGCTACGTAGAGCTCTGACATGTTCGTCCATTCTGCATCGAAGAGTTCTGCCGGTTTCTCCTATGTAGAACTGCTGACAACTAGAACATTCCACCTTGTAAACAACCCCGCTCAAATGGCACATCTGCTTTCCACCCGTGCAAATCGCACAGTTGTTTCGGTCGCACAGGTTTTCATATAATCGTGAGGAGGTGAGAAGGCGACGTAAAGAGGAGGTGGTCTGAACGTCAGGTTTATGGGAAGGCCTGATCGCTTTACAACGCGATTCACGTCCATTGCGAAGTGATCTGTGATGAACGGGATTGTCAGTGAGGTTCCATTCGATGTTCGATGAGGTCTCCAGCATCGATGGTGTTCTTCTCCGTAACCGTTTTGATTCAAGATTTCTCGAACTTCAGTCTGAATACTTTGCGAATCTATAGACGTGAGCTCAGTAGAAGTTCGGATGATTTGGCGGACCACATTCGCCTTCATATACGTAGGATGACAGCTCCGAGAATGTATAAGTATGCTCTTCGAGGACGGTTTCCTATGCCACATGTAGCTGACTGTGCCATCTACGATTTTGACCTTTGTGTTGAGGAACGGTAGAAAACCGTCCTGAGATGGTTCTTCCGAGGTTAACCGTATTGATGGGTGCGAAGTGTTCAGTCTTGCCAAGGTTTGTCTTAGTGTCGTTCTGGATTTCCCAACAACGAAGATATCATCGATGTATCGTCCATAATACAACACTCTCCGCGATAAGACAGATCGTTCCAGACTGTCCATAAATGCTATAGCAAGCACCGGAGCTAGTCTACTTCCCATCGCGAGTTCTCTGGTCTGCTTATAATAGTGTTTCTGAAATCGGAATGTGCTCATTTCAACCACACATTGCAATAGTTCTTTGACATCTTCTACGCTAATCCCGAAGAGCTGGAAGTTATGGCTGTGCTGACGAAGTAGATGTATGCTGTGTTCGACAGCTCTTCGCGTATCAACATTCGTGTACAAAGCAACCACGACGAAGCTCTGATAATCCAGCCTTGGACACCCATCGAAATTGTGTTGTCCCAACTGCTCCAAAAACTGCTGCACGTTTCTCAGATGAAATGGTACAATGTCAAGCAACGGCGACAATATTCTTCGTAACAGCCAACTAATCCTATCCGTCGGACCACCACGCGATGAGACTATCGGTCTTGTTTTGATAGAGTTTAAATCCAGGTCGCTGCCGTCATCGTTTCTGATCAACTTGTGGGTCTTGATCAGCTGGTAGTAGGTTGGAGGGCTTGAATTATTCGGCAGAATTTGGGCCAGGATACTTTTATCCAATTTCGATCCGAGAACTCTTCGAATGGTTTCTGCAAGATGTTTGCATTCACGTGTGTAGAGTTGGAGACTGGCTGATGTATAAGTGGAGTTATCTGACAAAGTGGATTGACACAGAGAGATGTCTCGTTCGCGTGATGTCACTACGAAGCCACCGCACTTATCACCGACTGAAAAACGCAAACGATTCTTCAAGTTCATGGCTTTTTCCAGTCCTACTCGTTCGATCGCCCTCATATTGTCGGGAGTTGGTCTGGATTTATGACGATCGAATACTTGGAGGAGCTCTATTTTCAAAGCTGCCACTTTTGATGAGAGCTCAGGAGTGTGATGAGGTATCCGAATGTGTTTTCGAGGGAATGGCATTTCTCTGCGAAGCGATTCTTGAAGGGTCGGGACAGTAGGGCCAATCTGATCTCTCCAACTTTGACTGTACCAAAACTTATGTACCGCAGCTACCATGTCATCTCTCCGTTGTTCTGAGAATTTTGGTCTTGGACAGAAATTTGGTCCCAGGTTCAAAACAGCTTCAATATCTTCGTCCACCAAATCGTCATCCAGTATCGTGCACCTCAATGGTGGAATGGAGTTAGAAAGTATGAAGGGACGACGCCTCAGCGATGTCAGGTGATCGAATTTGTTGCTCAGTCGTCGCTGGGTTGATAGCCTCAGTATTTCGCAGGAGGCGTGATGAAACCCAATTAGTTCTTGCCAACATTCAGGATTCAGTCTTTGTCTTAAAACTGCTTTCAGACGGACAATGTTTTGAATGCAATAACTTCGGGTCCGTTTTCTTTCTGCCATGGATGCGTCCAAAAGACTACGTTGGAGGTTACGGATGAGATTCTGCACGGTATCTTGACGAAAATGACGAAACTGGGTCAGCATGTAGCGGATGAACATGGGAACGAGATTGTTTAACTTGCATCTACGGAGGAATTCAAGATTCAAATCGAGGGTCAGGGCATGTTGGTGAAAAGCTACGTAATTCAGCATAATTGAAAATGTATTCCTACATAGATTGTATCGCCTCTGCAGGAATTTGAGATCATTCAAAATGTTTCTTTCCTGAGCTTCATTTTTATATCGATGTTTTTCTTCTATCAACCATGAAAGCTCTTGCTTGTAAATTTATTGGCAACGTTTCGGGCATTAAGCCCTTCTTCAGGCCAACTGAAAAACGAAGCAAATCGACTATTAGACAACAATGCAAGAACACCACGACTAACCTTATCCCTTTGGCAGGGGTCACAACCCAAAAGGGGTACGCGCTGCGTCTGCAATGGAAAGGTCAGGAATGATGTGGGATGGATGTCGACGCATCATGCTAACCTACCGAGTAGCAGGAAGGTAGAGGGAAATGAGATGAGATGGAGGGGTTGGAGGATGTTGATCGTACAATCAGCGAAGTGCTTCTTAACAATATCCTCATAATGTTATCAGCCTTACTGCAGTTCTCATTTCTTCCTTTATATTAATTTGCGGTGACCTCTTCTTGATTTCCAAAGCCTCCTTTATCTTGCGTTCCTTCGGGTCTGATAGGTTCCGGTGGAGAATGGTAACGAGGAGTGGTGGGGGCTTGTTCCATTGCATGCCGAAGAGTCCGGTGACGAGAGAATGGGCTATCTATATAGCTTTGAGGGCTACGTAGAGCTCTGACATGTTCGTCCATTCTGCATCGAAGAGTTCTGCCGGTTTCTCCTATGTAGAACTGCTGACAACTAGAACATTCCACCTTGTAAACAACCCCGCTCAAATGGCACATCTGCTTTCCACCCGTGCAAATCGCACAGTTGTTTCGGTCGCACAGGTTTTCATATAATCGTGAGGAGGTGAAGGCGACGTAAAGAGGGAGGTGGTCTGAACGTCAGGTTTATGGGAAGGCCTGATCGCTTTACAACGCGATTCACGTCCATTGCGAAGTGATCTGTGATGAACGGGATTGTCAGTGAGGTTCCATTCGATGTTCGATGAGGTCTCCAGCATCGATGGTGTTCTTCTCCGTAACCGTTTTGATTCAAGATTTCTCGAACTTCAGTCTGAATACTTTGCGAATCTATAGACGTGAGCTCAGTAGAAGTTCGGATGATTTGGCGGACCACATTCGCCTTCATATACGTAGGATGACAGCTCCGAGAATGTATAAGTATGCTCTTCGAGGACGGTTTCCTATGCCACATGTAGCTGACTGTGCCATCTACGATTTTGACCTTTGTGTTGAGGAACGGTAGAAAACCGTCCTGAGATGGTTCTTCCGAGGTTAACCGTATTGATGGGTGCGAAGTGTTCAGTCTTGCCAAGGTTTGTCTTAGTGTCGTTCTGGATTTCCCAACAACGAAGATATCATCGATGTATCGTCCATAATACAACACTCTCCGCGATAAGACAGATCGTTCCAGACTGTCCATAAATGCTATAGCAAGCACCGGAGCTAGTCTACTTCCCATCGCGAGTCCTCTGGTCTGCTTAAAATAGTGTTTCTGAAATCGGAATGTGCTCATTTCAACCACACATTGCAATAGTTCTTTGACATCTTCTACGCTAACCCCGAAGAGCTGGAAGTTATGGCTGTGCTGACGAAGTAGATGTATGCTGTGTTCGACAGCTCTTCGCGTATCAACATTCGTGTACAAAGCAACCACGACGAAGCTCTGATAATCCAGCCTTGGACACCCATCGAAATTGTGTTGTCCCAACTGCTCCAAAAACTGCTGCACGTTTCTCAGATGAAATGGTACAATGTCAAGCAACGGCGACAATATTCTTCGTAACAGCCAACTAATCCTATCCGTCGGACCACCACGCGATGAGACTATCGGTCTTGTTTTGATAGAGTTTAAATCCAGGTCGCTGCCGTCATCGTTTCTGATCAACTTGTGGGTCTTGATCAGCTGGTAGTAGGTTGGAGGGCTTGAATTATTCGGCAGAATTTGGGCCAGGATACTTTTATCCAATTTCGATCCGAGAACTCTTCGAATGGTTTCTGCAAGATGTTTGCATTCACGTGTGTAGAGTTGGAGACTGGCTGATGTATAAGTGGAGTTATCTGACAAAGTGGATTGACACAGAGAGATGTCTCGTTCGCGTGATGTCACTACGAAGCCACCGCACTTATCACCGACTGAAAAACGCAAACGATTCTTCAAGTTCATGGCTTTTTCCAGTCCTACTCGTTCGATCGCCCTCATATTGTCGGGAGTTGGTCTGGATTTATGACGATCGAATACTTGGAGGAGCTCTATTTTCAAAGCTGCCACTTTTGATGAGAGCTCAGGAGTGTGATGAGGTATCCGAATGTGTTTTCGAGGAATGGCATTTCTCTGCGAAGCGATTCTTGAAGGGTCGGGACAGTAGGGCCAATCTGATCTCTCCAACTTTGACTGTACCGAAACTTATGTACCGCAGCTACCATGTCATCTCTCCGTTGTTCTGAGAATTTTGGTCTTGGACAGAAATTTGGTCCCAGGTTCAAAACAGCTTCAATATCTTCGTCCACCAAATCGTCATCCAGTATCGTGCACCTCAATGGTGGAATGGAGTTAGAAAGTATGAAGGGACGACGCCTCAGCGATGTCAGGTGATCGAATTTGTTGCTCCAGTCGTCGCTGGGTTGATAGCCTCAGTATTTCGCAGGAGGCGTGATGAAACCCAATTAGTTCTTGCCAACATTCAGGATTCAGTCTTTGTCTTAAAACTGCTTTCAGACGGACAATGTTTTGAATGCAATAACTTCGGGTCCGTTTTCTTTCTGCCATGGATGCGTCCAAAAGACTACGTTGGAGGTTACGGATGAGATTCTGCACGGTATCTTGACGAAAATGACGAAACTGGGTCAGCATGTAGCGGATGAACATGGGAACGAGATTGTTTAACTTGCATCTACGGAGGAATTCAAGATTCAAATCGAGGGTCAGGGCATGTTGGTGAAAAGCTACGTAATTCAGCATAATTGAAAATGTATTCCTACATAGATTGTATCGCCTCTGCAGGAATTTGAGATCATTCAAAATGTTTCTTTCCCTGAGCTTCATTTTATATCGATGTTTTTTTCTTCTATCAACCATGAAAGCTCTTGCTTGTAAATTTATTGGCAACGTTTCGGGCATTAAGCCCTTCTTCAGGCCAACTGAAAAACGAAGCAAATCGACTATTAGACAACAATGCAAGAACACCACGACTAACCTTATCCCTTTGGCAGAGGTCACAACCCAAAGGGGTACGCGCTGCGTCTGCAATGGAAAGGTCAGGAATGATGTGGGATGGATGTCGACGCATCATGCTAACCTACCGAGTAGCAGGAAGGTAGAGGGAAATGAGATGAGATGGAGGGGTTGGAGGATGTTGATCGTACAATCAGCGAAGTGCTTCTTAACAATATCCTCATAATGTTATCAGCCTTACTGCAGTTCTCATTTCTTCCTTTATATTAATTTGCGGTGACCTCTTCTTGATTTCCAAAGCCTCCTTTATCTTGCGTTCCACCGGGTCTGATAGGTTCCGGTGGAGAATGGTAATGAGGAGTGGTGGGGCTTGTTCCATTGCATGCCGAAGAGTCCGGTGACGAGAGAATGGGCTATCTATATAGCTTTGAGGGCTACGTAGAGCTCTGACATGTTCGTCCATTCTGCATCGAAGAGTTCTGCCGGTTTCTCCTATGTAGAACTGCTGACAACTAGAACATTCCACCTTGTAAACAACCCCGCTCAAATGGCACATCTGCTTTCCACCCGTGCAAATCGCACAGTTGTTTCGGTCGCACAGGTTTTCATATAATCGTGAGGAGGTGAGAAGGCGACGTAAAGAGGGAGGTGGTCTGAACGTCAGGTTTATGGGAAGGCCTGATCGCTTTACAACGCGATTCACGTCCATTGCGAAGTGATCTGTGATGAACGGGATTGTCAGTGAGGTTCCATTCGATGTTCGATGAGGTCTCAGCATGGATGGTGTTCTTCTCCGTAACCGTTTTGATTCAAGAGTTCTCGAACTTCAGTCTGAATACTTTGCGAATCTATAGACGTGAGCTCAGTAGAAGTTCGGATGATTTGGCGGACCACATTCGCCTTCATATACGTAGGATGACAGCTCCGAGAATGTATAAGTATGCTCTTCGAGGACGGTTTCCTATGCCACATGTAGCTGACTGTGCCATCTACGATTTTGACCTTTGTGTTGAGGAACGGTAGAAAACCGTCCTGAGATGGTTCTTCCGAGGTTAACCGTATTGATGGGTGCGAAGTGTTCAGTCTTGCCAAGGTTTGTCTTAGTGTCGTTCTGGATTTCCCAACAACGAAGATATCATCGATGTATCGTCCATAATACAACACTCTCCGCGATAAGACAGATCGTTCCAGACTGTCCATAAATGCTATAGCAAGCACCGGAGCTAGTCTACTTCCCATCGCGAGTTCTCTGGTCTGCTTATAATAGTGTTTCTGAAATCGGAATGTGCTCATTTCAACCACACATTGCAATAGTTCTTTGACATCTTCTACGCTAATCCCGAAGAGCTGGAAGTTATGGCTGTGCTGACGAAGTAGATGTATGCTGTGTTCGACAGCTCTTCGCGTATCAACATTCGTGTACAAAGCAACCACGACGAAGCTCTGATAATCCAGCCTTGGACACCCATCGAAATTGTGTTGTCCCAACTGCTCCAAAAACTGCTGCACGTTTCTCAGATGAAATGGTACAATGTCAAGCAACGGCGACAATATTCTTCGTAACAGCCAACTAATCCTATCCGTCGGACCACCACGCGATGAGACTATCGGTCTTGTTTTGATAGAGTTTAAATCCAGGTCGCTGCCGTCATCGTTTCTGATCAACTTGTGGGTCTTGATCAGCTGGTAGTAGGTTGGAGGGCTTGAATTATTCGGCAGAATTTGGGCCAGGATACTTTTATCCAATTTCGATCCGAGAACTCTTCGAATGGTTTCTGCAAGATGTTTGCATTCACGTGTGTAGAGTTGGAGACTGGCTGATGTATAAGTGGAGTTATCTGACAAAGTGGATTGACACAGAGAGATGTCTCGTTCGCGTGATGTCACTACGAAGCCACCGCACTTATCACCGACTGAAAAACGCAAACGATTCTTCAAGTTCATGGCTTTTTCCAGTCCTACTCGTTCGATCGCCCTCATATTGTCGGGAGTTGGTCTGGATTTATGACGATCGAATACTTGGAGGAGCTCTATTTTCAAAGCTGCCACTTTTGATGAGAGCTCAGGAGTGTGATGAGGTATCCGAATGTGTTTTCGAGGGAATGGCATTTCTCTGCGAAGCGATTCTTGAAGGGTCGGGACAGTAGGGCCAATCTGATCTCTCCAACTTTGACTGTACCAAAACTTATGTACCGCAGCTACCATGTCATCTCTCCGTTGTTCTGAGAATTTTGGTCTTGGACAGAAATTTGGTCCCAGGTTCAAAACAGCTTCAATATCTTCGTCCACCAAATCGTCATCCAGTATCGTGCACCTCAATGGTGGAATGGAGTTAGAAAGTATGAAGGGACGACGCCTCAGCGATGTCAGGTGATCGAATTTGTTGCTCAGTCGTCGCTGGGTTGATAGCCTCAGTATTTCGCAGGAGGCGTGATGAAACCCAATTAGTTCTTGCCAACATTCAGGATTCAGTCTTTGTCTTAAAACTGCTTTCAGACGGACAATGTTTTGAATGCAATAACTTCGGGTCCGTTTTCTTTCTGCCATGGATGCGTACAAACGACTACGTTGGAGGTTACGGATGAGATTCTGCACGGTATCTTGACGAAAATGACGAAACTGGGTCAGCATGTAGCGGATGAACATGGGAACGAGATTGTTTAACTTGCATCTACGGAGGAATTCAAGATTCAAATCGAGGGTCAGGGCATGTTGGTGAAAAGCTACGTAATTCAGCATGATTGAAAATGTATTCCTACATAGATTGTATCGCCTCTGCAGGAATTTGAGATCATTCAAAATGTTTCTTTCCCTGAGCTTCATTTTATATCGATGTTTTTTCTTCTATCAACCATGAAAGCTCTTGCTTGTAAATTTATTGGCAACGTTTCGGGCATTAAGCCCTTCTTCAGGCCAACTGAAAAACGAAGCAAATCGACTATTAGACAACAATGCAAGAACACCACGACTAACCTTATCCCTTTGGCAGGGGTCACAACCCAAAAGGGGGTACGCGCTGCGTCTGCAATGGAAAGGTCAGGAATGATGTGGGATGGATGTCGACGCATCATGCTAACCTACCGAGTAGCAGGAAGGTAGAGGAAATGAGATGAGATGGAGGGGTTGGAGGATGTTGATCGTACAATCAGCGAAGTGCTTCTTAACAATATCCTCATAATGTTATCAGCCTTACTGCAGTTCTCATTTCTTCCTTTATATTAATTTGCGGTGACCTCTTCTTGATTTCCAAAGCCTCCTTTATCTTGCGTTCCACCGGGTCTGATAGGTTCCCCTGGAGAATGGTAATGAGGAGTGGCGGCGCTTGTTCCATCGCATGCCGAAGAGTCCGGTGACGAGAGAATGGGCTATCTATATGGCTTTGAGGGGCTACGTAGAGCTCTGCCATGTCCGTCCATTCTGCATCGAAGAGTTCTGCCGGTTTCTCCTATGTAGAACTGCTGACAACTAGAACATTCCACCTTGTAAACAACCCCGCTCAAATGGCACATCTGCTTTCCACCTGTGCAAATCGCACAGTTGTTTCGGTCGCACAGGTTTTCATATAATCGTGAGGAGGTGAGAAGGCGACGTAAAGAGAGGTGGTCTGAACGTCAGGTTTATGGGAAGGCCTGATCGCTTTACAACGCGATTCACGTCCATTGCGAAGTGATCTGTGATGAACGGGATTGTCAGTGAGGTTCCATTCGATGTTCGATGAGGTCTCCAGCATCGATGGTGTTCTTCTCCGTAACCGTTTTGATTCAAGATTTCTCGAACTTCAGTCTGAATACTTTGCGAATCTATAGACGTGAGCTCAGTAGAAGTTCGGATGATTTGGCGGACCACATTCGCCTTCATATACGTAGGATGACAGCTCCGAGAATGTATAAGTATGCTCTTCGAGGACGGTTTCCTATGCCACATGTAGCTGACTGTGCCATCTACGATTTTGACCTTTGTGTTGAGGAACGGTAGAAAACCGTCCTGAGATGGTTCTTCCGAGGTTAACCGTATTGATGGGTGCGAAGTGTTCAGTCTTGCCAAGGTTTGTCTTAGTGTCGTTCTGGATTTCCCAACAACGAAGATATCATCGATGTATCGTCCATAATACAACACTCTCCGCGATAAGACAGATCGTTCCAGACTGTCCATAAATGCTATAGCAAGCACCGGAGCTAGTCTACTTCCCATCGCGAGTTCTCTGGTCTGCTTATAATAGTGTTTCTGAAATCGGAATGTGCTCATTTCAACCACACATTGCAATAGTTCTTTGACATCTTCTACGCTAATCCCGAAGAGCTGGAAGTTATGGCTGTGCTGACGAAGTAGATGTATGCTGTGTTCGACAGCTCTTCGCGTATCAACATTCGTGTACAAAGCAACCACGACGAAGCTCTGATAATCCAGCCTTGGACACCCATCGAAATTGTGTTGTCCCAACTGCTCCAAAAACTGCTGCACGTTTCTCAGATGAAATGGTACAATGTCAAGCAACGGCGACAATATTCTTCGTAACAGCCAACTAATCCTATCCGTCGGACCACCACGCGATGAGACTATCGGTCTTGTTTTGATAGAGTTTAAATCCAGGTCGCTGCCGTCATCGTTTCTGATCAACTTGTGGGTCTTGATCAGCTGGTAGTAGGTTGGAGAGGCTTGAATTATTCGGCAGAATTTGGGCCAGGATACCTTTATCCAATTTCGATCCGAGAACTCTTCGAATGGTTTCTGCAAGATGTTTGCATTCACGTGTGTAGAGTTGGAGACTGGCTGATGTATAAGTGGAGTTATCTGACAAAGTGGATTGACACAGAGAGATGTCTCGTTCGCGTGATGTCACTACGAAGCCACCGCACTTATCACCGACTGAAAAACGCAAACGATTCTTCAAGTTCATGGCTTTTTCCAGTCCTACTCGTTCGATCGCCCTCATATTGTCGGGAGGTGGTCTGGAGTTACGACGATCGGACACTTGGAGGAGCTCTATTTTCAAAGCTGCCACTTTGATGAGAGCTCAGGAGTGTGATGAGGTATCCGAATGTGTTTTCGAGGGAATGGCATTTCTCTGCGAAGCGATTCTTGAAGGGTCGGGACAGTAGGGCCAATCTGATCTCTCCAACTTTGACTGTACCAAAACTTATGTACCGCAGCTACCATGTCATCTCTCCGTTGTTCTGAGAATTTTGGTCTTGGACAGAAATTTGGTCCCAGGTTCAAAACAGCTTCAATATCTTCGTCCACCAAATCGTCATCCAGTATCGTGCACCTCAATGGTGGAATGGAGTTAGAAAGTATGAAGGGACGACGCCTCAGCGATGTCAGGTGATCGAATTTGTTGCTCAGTCGTCGCTGGGTTGATAGCCTCAGTATTTCGCAGGAGGCGTGATGAAACCCAATTAGTTCTTGCCAACATTCAGGATTCAGTCTTTGTCTTAAAACTGCTTTCAGACGGACAATGTTTTGAATGCAATAACTTCGGGTCCGTTTTCTTTCTGCCATGGATGCGTCAAAGACTACGTTGGAGGTTACGGATGAGATTCTGCACGGTATCTTGGCGAAAATGACGAAACTGGGTCAGCATGTAGCGGATGAACATGGGAACGAGATTGTTTAACTTGCATCTACGGAGGAATTCAAGATTCAAATCGAGGGTCAGGGCATGTTGGTGAAAAGCTACGTAATTCAGCATAATTGAAAATGTATTCCTACATAGATTGTATCGCCTCTGCAGGAATTTGAGATCATTCAAAATGTTTCTTTCCTGAGCTTCATTTTATATCGATGTTTTTTTCTTCTATCAACCATGAAAGCTCTTGCTTGTAAATTTATTGGCAACGTTTCGGGCAGTAAGCCCTTCTTCAGGCCAACTGAAAAACGAAGCAAATCGACTGTTAGACAACAATGCAAGAACACCACGACTAACCTTATCCCTTTGGCAGAGGTCACAACCCAAAGGGGTACGCGCTGCGTCTGCAATGGAAAGGAGGAATGATGTGGGATGGCTGTCGACGCATCATGCTAACCTACCGAGTAGCAGGAAGGTAGAGAAATGAGATGAGATGGAGGGGTTGGAGGATGTTGATCGTACAATCAGCGAAGTGCTTCTTAACAATATCCTCATAATGTTATCAGCCTTACTGCAGTTCTCATTTCTTCCTTTATATTAATTTGCGGTGACCTCTTCTTGATTTCCAAAGCCTCCTTTATCTTGCGTTCCACCGGGTCTGATAGGTTCCGGTGGAGAATGGTAATGAGGAGTGGTGGGGCTTGTTCCATTGCATGCCGAAGAGTCCGGTGACGAGAGAATGGGCTATCTATATAGCTTTGAGGGCTACGTAGAGCTCTGACATGTTCGTCCATTCTGCATCGAAGAGTTCTGCCGGTTTCTCCTATGTAGAACTGCTGACAACTAGAACATTCCACCTTGTAAACAACCCCGCTCAAATGGCACATCTGCTTTCCACCCGTGCAAATCGCACAGTTGTTTCGGTCGCACAGGTTTTCATATAATCGTGAGGAGGTGAGAAGGCGACGTAAAGAGGGAGGTGGTCTGAACGTCAGGTTTATGGGAAGGCCTGATCGCTTTACAACGCGATTCACGTCCATTGCGAAGTGATCTGTGATGAACGGGATTGTCAGTGAGGTTCCATTCGATGTTCGATGAGGTCTCCAGCATCGATGGTGTTCTTCTCCGTAACCGTTTTGATTCAAGAGTTCTCGAACTTCAGTCTGAATACTTTGCGAATCTATAGACGTGAGCTCAGTAGAAGTTCGGATGATTTGGCGGACCACATTCGCCTTCATATACGTAGGATGACAGCTCCGAGAATGTATAAGTATGCTCTTCGAGGACGGTTTCCTATGCCACATGTAGCTGACTGTGCCATCTACGATTTTGACCTTTGTGTTGAGGAACGGTAGAAAACCGTCCTGAGATGGTTCTTCCGAGGTTAACCGTATTGATGGGTGCGAAGTGTTCAGTCTTGCCAAGGTTTGTCTTAGTGTCGTTCTGGATTTCCCAACAACGAAGATATCATCGATGTATCGTCCATAATACAACACTCTCCGCGATAAGACAGATCGTTCCAGACTGTCCATAAATGCTATAGCAAGCACCGGAGCTAGTCTACTTCCCATCGCGAGTTCTCTGGTCTCCTTATAATAGTGTTTCTGAAATCGGAATGTGCTCGGCCATTTCAACCACACATTGCAATAGTTCTTTGACATCTTCTACGCTAATCCCGAAGAGCTGGAAGTTATGGCTGTGCTGACGAAGTAGATGTATGCTGTGTTCGACAGCTCTTCGCGTATCAACATTCGTGTACAAAGCAACCACGACGAAGCTCTGATAATCCAGCCTTGGACACCCATCGAAATTGTGTTGTCCCAACTGCTCCAAAAACTGCTGCACGTTTCTCAGATGAAATGGTACAATGTCAAGCAACGGCGACAATATTCTTCGTAACAGCCAACTAATCCTATCCGTCGGACCACCACGCGATGAGACTATCGGTCTTGTTTTGATAGAGTTTAAATCCAGGTCGCTGCCGTCATCGTTTCTGATCAACTTGTGGGTCTTGATCAGCTGGTAGTAGGTTGGAGGGCTTGAATTATTCGGCAGAATTTGGGCCAGGATACTTTTATCCAATTTCGATCCGAGAACTCTTCGAATGGTTTCTGCAAGATGTTTGCATTCACGTGTGTAGAGTTGGAGACTGGCTGATGTATAAGTGGAGTTATCTGACAAAGTGGATTGACACAGAGATGTCTCGTTCGCGTGATGTCACTACGAAGCCACCGCACTTATCACCGACTGAAAAACGCAAACGATTCTTCAAGTTCATGGCTTTTTCCAGTCCCTACTCGTTCGATCGCCCTCATATTGTCGGGAGTTGGTCTGGATTTATGACGATCGAATACTTGGAGGAGCTCTATTTTCAAAGCTGCCACTTTTGATGAGAGCTCAGGAGTGTGATGAGGTATCCGAATGTGTTTTCGAGGAATGGCATTTCTCTGCGAAGCGATTCTTGAAGGGTCGGGACAGTAGGGCCAATCTGATCTCTCCAACTTTGACTGTACCAAAACTTATGTACCGCAGCTACCATGTCATCTCTCCGTTGTTCTGAGAATTTTGGTCTTGGACAGAAATTTGGTCCCAGGTTCAAAACAGCTTCAATATCTTCGTCCACCAAATCGTCATCCAGTATCGTGCACCTCAATGGTGGAATGGAGTTAGAAAGTATGAAGGGACGACGCCTCAGCGATGTCAGGTGATCGAATTTGTTGCTCAGTCGTCGCTGGGTTGATAGCCTCAGTATTTCGCAGGAGGCGTGATGAAACCCAATTAGTTCTTGCCAACATTCAGGATTCAGTCTTTGTCTTAAAACTGCTTTCAGACGGACAATGTTTTGAATGCAATAACTTCGGGTCCGTTTTCTTTCTGCCATGGATGCGTCCAAAAGACTACGTTGGAGGTTACGGATGAGATTCTGCACGGTATCTTGACGAAAATGACGAAACTGGGTCAGCATGTAGCGGATGAACATGGGAACGAGATTGTTTAACTTGCATCTACGGAGGAATTCAAGATTCAAATCGAGGGTCAGGGCATGTTGGTGAAAAGCTACGTAATTCAGCATAATTGAAAATGTATTCCTACATAGATTGTATCGCCTCTGCAGGAATTTGAGATCATTCAAAATGTTTCTTTCCTGAGCTTCATTTTATATCGATGTTTTTCTTCTATCAACCATGAAAGCTCTTGCTTGTAAATTTATTGGCAACGTTTCGGGCATTAAGCCCTTCTTCAGGCCAACTGAAAAACGAAGCAAATCGACTATTAGAACAACAATGCAAGAACACCACGACTAACCTTATCCCTTTGGCAGAGGTCACAACCCAAAAAGGTACGCGCTGCGTCTGCAATGGAAAGGTCAGGAATGATGTGGGATGGATGTCGACGCATCATGCTAACCTACCGAGTAGCAGGAAGGTAGAGGGAAATGAGATGAGATGGAGGGGTTGGAGGATGTTGATCGTACAATCAGCGAAGTGCTTCTTAACAATATCCTCATAATGTTATCAGCCTTACTGCAGTTCTCATTTCTTCCTTTATATTAATTTGCGGTGACCTCTTCTTGATTTCCAAAGCCTCCTTTATCTTGCGTTCCACCGGGTCTGATAGGTTCCGGTGGAGAATGGTAATGAGGAGTGGTGGGGCTTGTTCCATTGCATGCCGAAGAGTCCGGTGACGAGAGAATGGGCTATCTATATAGCTTTGAGGGCTACGTAGAGCTCTGACATGTTCGTCCATTCTGCATCGAAGAGTTCTGCCGGTTTCTCCTATGTAGAACTGCTGACAACTAGAACATTCCACCTTGTAAACAACCCCGCTCAAATGGCACATCTGCTTTCCACCCGTGCAAATCGCACAGTTGTTTCGGTCGCACAGGTTTCATGTACTCGTGAGGAGGTGAGAAGGCGACGTAAAGGGGGAGGTGGTCTGAACGTCAGGTTTATACGAAGGCCTGATCGCTTTACAACGCGATTCACGTCCATTGCGAAGTGATCTGTGATGAACGGGATTGTCAGTGAGGTTCCATTCGATGTTCGATGAGGTCTCCAGCATCGATGGTGTTCTTCTCCGTAACCGTTTTGATTCAAGAGTTCTCGAACTTCAGTCTGGAATACTTTGCGAATCTATAGACGTGAGCTCAGTAGAAGTTCGGATGATTTGGCGGACCACATTCGCCTTCATATACGTAGGATGACAGCTCCGAGAATGTATAAGTATGCTCTTCGAGGACGGTTTCCTATGCCACATGTAGCTGACTGTGCCATCTACGATTTTGACCTTTGTGTTGAGGAACGGTAGAAAACCGTCCTTGAGATGGTTCTTCCGAGGTTAACCGTATTGATGGGTGCGAAGTGTTCAGTCTTGCCAAGGTTTGTCTTAGTGTCGTTCTGGATTTCCCAACAACGAAGATATCATCGATGTATCGTCCATAATACAACACTCTCCGCGATAAGACAGATCGTTCCAGACTGTCCATAAATGCTATAGCAAGCACCGGAGCTAGTCTACTTCCCATCGCGAGTCCTCTGGTCTGCTTATAATAGTGGTTATGAAATCGGAATGTGCTCATTTCAACCACACATTGCAATAGTTCTTTGACATCTTCTACGCTAATCCCGAAGAGCTGGAAGTTATGGCTGTGCTGACGAAGTAGATGTATGCTGTGTTCGACAGCTCTTCGCGTATCAACATTCGTGTACAAAGCAACCACGTCGAAGCTCTGATAATCCAGCCTTGGACACCCATCGAAATTGTGTTGTCCCAACTGCTCCAAAAACTGCTGCACGTTTCTCAGATGAAATGGTACAATGTCAAGCAACGGCGACAATATTCTTCGTAACAGCCAACTAATCCTATCCGTCGGACCACCACACGATGAGACTATCGGTCTTGTTTTGATAGAGTTTAAATCCAGGTCGCTGCCGTCATCGTTTCTGATCAACTTGTGGGTCTTGATCGGCTGGTAGTAGGTTGGAGGGCTTGAATTATTCGGCAGAATTTGGGCCAGGATACTTTTATCCAATTTCGATCCGAGAACTCTTCGAATGGTTTCTGCAAGATGTTTGCATTCACGTGTGTAGAGTTGGAGACTGGCTGATGTATAAGTGGAGTTATCTGACAAAGTGGATTGACACAGAGAGATGTCTCGTTCGCGTGATGTCACTACGAAGCCACCGCACTTATCACCGACTGAAAAACGCAAACGATTCTTCAAGTTCATGGCTTTTTCCAGTCCTACTCGTTCGATCGCCCTCATATTGTCGGGAGTTGGTCTGGATTTATGACGATCGAATACTTGGAGGAGCTCTATTTTCAAAGCTGCCACTTTTGATGAGAGCTCAGGAGTGTGATGAGGTATCCGAATGTGTTTTCGAGGGAATGGCATTTCTCTGCGAAGCGATTCTTGAAGGGTCGGGACAGTAGGGCCAATCTGATCTCTCCAACTTTGACTGTACCAAAACTTATGTACCGCAGCTACCATGTCATCTCTCCGTTGTTCTGAGAATTTTGGTCTTGGACAGAAATTTGGTCCCAGGTTCAAAACAGCTTCAATATCTTCGTCCACCAAATCGTCATCCAGTATCGTGCACCTCAATGGTGGAATGGAGTTAGAAAGTATGAAGGACGACGCCTCAGCGATGTCAGGTGATCGAATTTGTTGCTCAGTCGTCGCTGGGTTGATAGCCTCAGTATTTCGCAGGAGGCGTGATGAAACCCAATTAGTTCTTGCCAACATTCAGGATTCAGTCTTTGTCTTAAAACTGCTTTCAGACGGACAATGTTTTGAATGCAATAACTTCGGGTCCGTTTTCTTTCTGCCATGGATGCGTCCAAAAGACTACGTTGGAGGTTACGGATGAGATTCTGCACGGTATCTTGACGAAAATGACGAAACT
Source organism: Aplectana chamaeleonis (assembly GCA_029168955.1). NCBI lineage: Eukaryota > Metazoa > Nematoda > Chromadorea > Rhabditida > Cosmocercidae > Aplectana > Aplectana chamaeleonis. The sequence continues at coordinate 2,224,072 of JAPDOI010000054.1, forward strand.
GGGTCAGCATGTAGCGGATGAACATGGGAACGAGATTGTTTAACTTGCATCTACGGAGGAATTCAAGATTCAAATCGAGGGTCAGGGCATGTTGGTGAAAAGCTACGTAATTCAGCATGATTGAAAATGTATTCCTACATAGATTGTATCGCCTCTGTAGGAATTTGAGATCATTCAAAATGTTTTTTTCCCTGAGCTTCATTTTATATCGATGTTTTTTCTTCTATCAACCATGAAAGCTCTTGCTTGTAAATTTATTGGCAACGTTTCGGGCATTAAGCCCTTCTTCAGGCCAACTGAAAAACGAAGCAAATCGACTATTAGACAACAATGCAAGAACACCACGACTAACCTTATCCCTTTGGCAGAGGTCACAACCCAAAAGGTACGCGCTGCGTCTGCAATGGAAAGGTCAGGAATGATGTGGGATGGATGTCGACGCATCATGCTAACCTACCGAGTAGCAGGAAGGTAGAGGGAAATGAGATGAGATGGAGGGTTGGAGGATGTTGATCGTACAATCAGCGAAGTGCTTCTTAACAATATCCTCATAATGTTATCAGCCTTACTGCAGTTCTCATTTCTTCCTTTATATTAATTTGCGGTGACCTCTTCTTGATTTCCAAAGCCTCCTTTATCTTGCGTTCCACCGGGTCTGATAGGTTCCGGTGGAGAATGGTAATGAGGAGTGGTGGGGCTTGTTCCATTGCATGCCGAAGAGTCCGGTGACGAGAGAATGGGCTATCTATATAGCTTTGAGGGCTACGTAGAGCTCTGACATGTTCGTCCATTCTGCATCGAAGAGTTCTGCCGGTTTCTCCTATGTAGAACTGCTGACAACTAGAACATTCCACCTTGTAAACAACCCCGCTCAAATGGCACATCTGCTTTCCACCCGTGCAAATCGCACAGTTGTTTCGGTCGCACAGGTTTTCATATAATCGTGAGGAGGTGAGAAGGCGACGTAAAGAGGGAGGTGGTCTGAACGTCAGGTTTATGGGAAGGCCTGATCGCTTTACAACGCGATTCACGTCCATTGCGAAGTGATCTGTGATGAACGGGATTGTCAGTGAGGTTCCATTCGATGTTCGATGAGGTCTCAGCATCGATGGTGTTCTTCTCCGTAACCGTTTTGATTCAAGATTTCTCGAACTTCAGTCTGAATACTTTGCGAATCTATAGACGTGAGCTCAGTAGAAGTTCGGATGATTTGGCGGACCACATTCGCCTTCATATACGTAGGATGACAGCTCCGAGAATGTATAAGTATGCTCTTCGAGGACGGTTTCCTATGCCACATGTAGCTGACTGTGCCATCTACGATTTTGACCTTTGTGTTGAGGAACGGTAGAAAACCGTCCTGAGATGGTTCTTCCGAGGTTAACCGTATTGATGGGTGCGAAGTGTTCAGTCTTGCCAAGGTTTGTCTTAGTGTCGTTCTGGATTTCCCAACAACGAAGATATCATCGATGTATCGTCCATAATACAACACTCTCCGCGATAAGACAGATCGTTCCAGACTGTCCATAAATGCTATAGCAAGCACCGGAGCTAGTCTACTTCCCATCGCGAGTCCTCTGGTCTGCTTATAATAGTGGTTATGAAATCGGAATGTGCTCATTTCAACCACACATTGCAATAGTTCTTTGACATCTTCTACGCTAATCCCGAAGAGCTGGAAGTTATGGCTGTGCTGACGAAGTAGATGTATGCTGTGTTCGACAGCTCTTCGCGTATCAACATTCGTGTACAAAGCAACCACGTCGAAGCTCTGATAATCCAGCCTTGGACACCCATCGAAATTGTGTTGTCCCAACTGCTCCAAAAACTGCTGCACGTTTCTCAGATGAAATGGTACAATGTCAAGCAACGGCGACAATATTCTTCGTAACAGCCAACTAATCCTATCCGTCGGACCACCACACGATGAGACTATCGGTCTTGTTTTGATAGAGTTTAAATCCAGGTCGCTGCCGTCATCGTTTCTGATCAACTTGTGGGTCTTGATCGGCTGGTAGTAGGTTGGAGGGCTTGAATTATTCGGCAGAATTTGGGCCAGGATACTTTTATCCAATTTCGATCCGAGAACTCTTCGAATGGTTTCTGCAAGATGTTTGCATTCACCTGTGTAGAGTTGAGACTGGCTGATGTATAAGTGGAGTTATCTGACAAAGTGGATTGACACAGAGAGATGTCTCGTTCGCGTGATGTCACTACGAAGCCACCGCACTTATCACCGACTGAAAAACGCAAACGATTCTTCAAGTTCATGGCTTTTTCCAGTCCTACTCGTTCGATCGCCCTCATATTGTCGGGAGTTGGTCTGGATTTATGACGATCGAATACTTGGAGGAGCTCTATTTTCAAAGCTGCCACTTTTGATGAGAGCTCAGGAGTGTGATGAGGTATCCGAATGTGTTTTCGAGGGAATGGCATTTCTCTGCGAAGCGATTCTTGAAGGGTCGGGACAGTAGGGCCAATCTGATCTCTCCAACTTTGACTGTACCAAAACTTATGTACCGCAGCTACCATGTCATCTCTCCGTTGTTCTGAGAATTTTGGTCTTGGACAGAAATTTGGTCCCAGGTTCAAAACAGCTTCAATATCTTCGTCCACCAAATCGTCATCCAGTATCGTGCACCTCAATGGTGGAATGGAGTTAGAAAGTATGAAGGGACGACGCCTCAGCGATGTCAGGTGATCGAATTTGTTGCTCAGTCGTCGCTGGGTTGATAGCCTCAGTATTTCGCAGGAGGCGTGATGAAACCCAATTAGTTCTTGCCAACATTCAGGATTCAGTCTTTGTCTTAAAACTGCTTTCAGACGGACAATGTTTTGAATGCAATAACTTCGGGTCCGTTTTCTTTCTGCCATGGATGCGTCCAAAAGACTACGTTGGAGGTTACGGATGAGATTCTGCACGGTATCTTGACGAAAATGACGAAACTGGGTCAGCATGTAGCGGATGAACATGGGAACGAGATTGTTTAACTTGCATCTACGGAGGAATTCAAGATTCAAATCGAGGGTCAGGGCATGTTGGTGAAAAGCTACGTAATTCAGCATAATTGAAAATGTATTCCTACATAGATTGTATCGCCTCTGCAGGAATTTGAGATCATTCAAAATGTTTCTTTTCCTGAGCGTCATTTTATATCGATGTTTTTTCTTCTATCAACCATGAAAGCTCTTGCTTGTAAATTTATTGGCAACGTTTCGGGCATTAAGCCCTTCTTCAGGCCAACTGAAAAACGAAGCAAATCGACTATTAGACAACAATGCAAGAACACCACGACTAACCTTATCCCTTTGGCAGAGGTCACAACCCAAAAGGGGGTACGCGCTGCGTCTGCAATGGAAAGGTCAGGAATGATGTGGGATGGATGTCGACGCATCATGCTAACCTACCGAGTAGCAGGAAGGTAGAGGGAAATGAGATGAGATGGAGGGTTGGAGGATGTTGATCGTACAATCAGCGAAGTGCTTCTTAACAATATCCTCATAATGTTATCAGCCTTACTGCAGTTCTCATTTCTTCCTTTATATTAATTTGCGGTGACCTCTTCTTGATTTCCAAAGCCTCCTTTATCTTGCGTTCCACCGGGTCTGATAGGTTCCGGTGGAGAATGGTAATGAGGAGTGGTGGGGCTTGTTCCATTGCATGCCGAAGAGTCCGGTGACGAGAGAATGGGCTATCTATATAGCTTTGAGGGCTACGTAGAGCTCTGACATGTTCGTCCATTCTGCATCGAAGAGTTCTGCCGGTTTCTCCTATGTAGAACTGCTGACAACTAGAACATTCCACCTTGTAAACAACCCGCTCAAATGGCACATCTGCTTTCCACCCGTGCAAATCGCACAGTTGTTTCGGTCGCACAGGTTTTCATATAATCGTGAGGAGGTGAGAAGGCGACGTAAAGAGGAGGTGGTCTGAACGTCAGGTTTATGGGAAGGCCTGATCGCTTTACAACGCGATTCACGTCCATTGCGAAGTGATCTGTGATGAACGGGATTGTCAGGGAGGTTCCATTCGATGTTCGATGAGGTCTCCAGCATCGATTGTGTTCTTCTCCGTAACCGTTTTGATTCAAGATTTCTCGAACTTCAGTCTGAATACTTTGCGAATCTATAGACGTGAGCTCAGTAGAAGTTCGGATGATTTGGCGGACCACATTCGCCTTCCATATACGTAGGATGACAGCTCCGAGAATGTATAAGTATGCTCTTCGAGGACGGTTTCCTATGCCACATGTAGCTGACTGTGCCATCTACGATTTTTGACCTTTGTGTTGAGGAACGGTAGAAAACCGTCCTGAGATGGTTCTTCCGAGGTTAACCGTATTGATGGGTGCGAAGTGTTCAGTCTTGCCAAAGGTTTGTCTTAGTGTCGTTCTGGATTTCCCAACAACGAAGATATCATCGATGTATCGTCCATAATACAACACTCTCCGCGATAAGACAGATCGTTCCAGACTGTCCATAAATGCTATAGCAAGCACCGGAGCTAGTCTACTTCCCATCGCGAGTCCTCTGGTCTGCTTATAATAGTGGTTATGAAATCGGAATGTGCTCATTTCAACCACACATTGCAATAGTTCTTTGACATCTTCTACGCTAATCCCGAAGAGCTGGAAGTTATGGCTGTGCTGACGAAGTAGATGTATGCTGTGTTCGACAGCTCTTCGCGTATCAACATTCGTGTACAAAGCAACCACGTCGAAGCTCTGATAATCCAGCCTTGGACACCCATCGAAATTGTGTTGTCCCAACTGCTCCAAAAACTGCTGCACGTTTCTCAGATGAAATGGTACAATGTCAAGCAACGGCGACAATATTCTTCGTAACAGCCAACTAATCCTATCCGTCGGACCACCACACGATGAGACTATCGGTCTTGTTTTGATAGAGTTTAAATCCAGGTCGCTGCCGTCATCGTTTCTGATCAACTTGTGGGTCTTGATCGGCTGGTAGTAGGTTGGAGGGCTTGAATTATTCGGCAGAATTTGGGCCAGGATACTTTTATCCAATTTCGATCCGAGAACTCTTCGAATGGTTTCTGCAAGATGTTTGCATTCACGTGTGTAGAGTTGGAGACTGGCTGATGTATAAGTGGAGTTATCTGACAAAGTGGATTGACACAGAGAGATGTCTCGTTCGCGTGATGTCACTACGAAGCCACCGCACTTATCACCGACTGAAAAACGCAAACGATTCTTCAAGTTCATGGCTTTTTCCAGTCCTACTCGTTTCTGATCGCCCTCATATTGTCGGGAGTTGGTCTGGATTTATGACGATCGAATACTTGGAGGAGCTCTATTTTCAAAGCTGCCACTTTTGATGAGAGCTCAGGAGTGTGATGAGGTATCCGAATGTGTTTTCGAGGGAATGGCATTTCTCTGCGAAGCGATTCTTGAAGGGTCGGGACAGTAGGGCCAATCTGATCTCTCCAACTTTGACTGTACCAAAACTTATGTACCGCAGCTACCATGTCATCTCTCCGTTGTTCTGAGAATTTTGGTCTTGGACAGAAATTTGGTCCCAGGTTCAAAACAGCTTCAATATCTTCGTCCACCAAATCGTCATCCAGTATCGTGCACCTCAATGGTGGAATGGAGTTAGAAAGTATGAAGGGACGACGCCTCAGCGATGTCAGGTGATCGAATTTGTTGCTCAGTCGTCGCTGGGTTGATAGCCTCAGTATTTCGCAGGAGGCGTGATGAAACCCAATTAGTTCTTGCCAACATTCAGGATTCAGTCTTTGTCTTAAAACTGCTTTCAGACGGACAATGTTTTGAATGCAATAACTTCGGGTCCGTTTTCTTTCTGCCATGGATGCGTCCAAAAGACTACGTTGGAGGTTACGGATGAGATTCTGCACGGTATCTTGACGAAAATGACGAAACTGGGTCAGCATGTAGCGGATGAACATGGGAACGAGATTGTTTAACTTGCATCTACGGAGGAATTCAAGATTCAAATCGAGGGTCAGGGCATGTTGGTGAAAAGCTACGTAATTCAGCATAATTGAAAATGTATTCCTACATAGATTGTATCGCCTCTGCAGGAATTTGAGATCATTCAAAATGTTTCTTTCCCTGAGCTTCATTTTATATCGATGTTTTTTTCTTCTATCAACCATGAAAGCTCTTGCTTGTAAATTTATTGGCAACGTTTCGGGCATTAAGCCCTTCTTCAGGCCAACTGAAAAACGAAGCAAATCGACTATTAGACAACAATGCAAGAACACCACGACTAACCTTATCCCTTTGGCAGAGGTCACAACCCAAAAGGGGGTACGCGCTGCGTCTGCAATGGAAAGGTCAGGAATGATGTGGGATGGATGTCGACGCATCATGCTAACCTACCGAGTAGCAGGAAGGTAGAGGGAAATGAGATGAGATGGAGGGGTTGGAGGATGTTGATCGTACAATCAGCGAAGTGCTTCTTAACAATATCCTCATAATGTTATCAGCCTTACTGCAGTTCTCATTTCTTCCTTTATATTAATTTGCGGTGACCTCTTCTTGATTTCCAAAGCCTCCTTTATCTTGCGTTCCACCGGGTCTGATAGGTTCCGGTGGAGAATGGTAATGAGGAGTGGTGGGGCTTGTTCCATTGCATGCCGAAGAGTCCGGTGACGAGAGAATGGGCTATCTATATAGCTTTGAGGGCTACGTAGAGCTCTGACATGTTCGTCCATTCTGCATCGAAGAGTTCTGCCGGTTTCTCCTATGTAGAACTGCTGACAACTAGAACATTCCACCTTGTAAACAACCCCGCTCAAATGGCACATCTGCTTTCCACCCGTGCAAATCGCACAGTTGTTTCGGTCGCACAGGTTTTCATATAATTTGTTAAGAAGCACTTCGCTGATTGTACGATCAACATCCTCCAACCCCTCCATCTCATCTCATTTCCCTCTACCTTCCTGCTACTCGGTAGGTTAGCATGATGCGTCGACATCCATCCCACATCATTCCTGACCTTTCCATTGCAGACGCAGCGCGTACCCCCTTTTGGGTTGTGACCTCTGCCAAAGGGATAAGGTTAGTCGTGGTGTTCTTGCATTGTTGTCTAATAGTCGATTTGCTTCGTTTTTCAGTTGGCCTGAAGAAGGGCTTAATGCCCGAAACGTTGCCAATAAATTTACAAGCAAGAGCTTTCATGGTTGATAGAAGAAAAACATCGATATAAAATGAAGCTCAGGAAAGAAACATTTTGAATGATCTCAAATTCCTGCAGAGGCGATACAATCTATGTAGGAATACATTTTCAATTATGCTGAATTACGTAGCTTTTCACCAACATGCCCTGACCCTCGATTTGAATCTTGAATTCCTCCGTAGATGCAAGTTAAACAATCTCGTTCCCATGTTCATCCGCTACATGCTGACCCAGTTTCGTCATTTTCGTCAAGATACCGTGCAGAATCTCATCCGTAACCTCCAACGTAGTCTTTTGGACGCATCCATGGCAGAAAGAAAACGGACCCGAAGTTATTGCATTCAAAACATTGTCCGTCTGAAAGCAGTTTTAAGACAAAGACTGAATCCTGAATGTTGGCAAGAACTAATTGGGTTTCATCACGCCTCCTGCGAAATACTGAGGCTATCAACCCAGCGACGACTGAGCAACAAATTCGATCACCTGACATCGCTGAGGCGTCGTCCCTTCATACTTCCTAACTCCATTCCACCATTGAGGTGCACGATACTGGATGACGATTTGGTGGACGAAGATATTGAAGCTGTTTCGAACCTGGGACCAAATTTCTGTCCACGACCAAAATTCTCAGAACAACGGAGAGATGACATGGTAGCTGCGGTACATAAGTTTTGGTACAGTCAAAGTTGGAGAGATCAGATTGGCCCTACTGTCCCGACCCTTCAAGAATCGCTTCGCAGAGAAATGCCATTCCCTCGAAAACACATTCGGATACTTCATCACACTCCTGAGCTCTCATCAAAAGTGGCAGCTTTGAAAATAGAGCTCCTCCAAGTATTCGATCGTCATAAATCCAGACCAACTCCCGACAATATGAGGGCGATCGAACGAGTAGGACTGGAAAAAGCCATGAACTTGAAGAATCGTTTGCGTTTTTCAGTCGGTGATAAGTGCGGTGGCTTCGTAGTGACATCACGCGAACGAGACATCTCTCTGTGTCAATCCACTTTGTCAGATAACTCCACTTATACATCAGCCAGTCTCAACTCTACACGTGAATGCAAACATCTTGCAGAAACCATTCGAAGAGTTCTCGGATCGAAATTGGATAAAAGTATCCTGGCCCAAATTCTGCCGAATAATTCAAGCCCTCCAACCTACTACCAGCTGATCAAGACCCACAAGTTGATCAGAAACGATGACGGCAGCGACCTGGATTTAAACTCTATCAAAACAAGACCGATAGTCTCATCGTGTGGTGGTCCGACGGATAGGATTAGTTGGCTGTTACGAAGAATATTGTCGCCGTTGCTTGACATTGTACCATTTCATCTGAGAAACGTGCAGCAGTTTTTGGAGCAGTTGGGACAACACAATTTCGATGGGTGTCCAAGGCTGGATTATCAGAGCTTCGACGTGGTTGCTTTGTACACGAATGTTGATACGCGAAGAGCTATCGAACACAGCATACATCTACTTCGTCAGCACAGCCATAACTTCCAGCTCTTCGGGATTAGCGTAGAAGATGTCAAAGAACTATTGCAATGTGTGGTTGAAATGAGCACATTCCGATTTCATAACCACTATTATAAGCAGACCAGAGGACTCGCGATGGGAAGTAGACTAGCTCCGGTGCTTGCTATAGCATTTATGGACAGTCTGGAACGATCTGTCTTATCGCGGAGAGTGTTGTATTATGGACGATACATTGATGATATCTTCGTTGTTGGGAAATCCAGAACGACACTAAGACAAACCTTGGCAAGACTGAACACTTCGCACCCATCAATACGGTTAACCTCGGAAGAACCATCTCAGGACGGTTTTCTACCGTTCCTCAACACAAAGGTCAAAATCGTAGATGGCACAGTCAGCTACATGTGGCATAGGAAACCGTCCTCGTAGAGCATACTTATACATTCTCGGAGCTGTCATCCTACGTATATGAAGGCGAATGTGGTCCGCCAAATCATCCGAACTTCTACTGAGCTCACGTCTATAGATTCGCAAAGTATTCAGACTGAAGTTCGAGAAATCTTGAATCAAAACGGTTACGGAGAAGAACACCATCGATGCTGGAGACCTCATCGAACATCGAATGGAACCTCACTGACAATCCCGTTCATCACAGATCACTTCGCAATGGACGTGAATCGCGTTGTAAAGCGATCAGGCCTTCCCATAAACCTGACGTTCAGACCACCTCCCTCTTTACGTCGCCCTCTCACCTCCTCACGATTATATGAAAACCTGTGCGACCGAAACAACTGTGCGATTTGCACGGGTGGAAAGCAGATGTGCCATTTGAGCGGGGTTGTTTACAAGGTGGAATGTTCTAGTTGTCAGCAGTTCTACATAGGAGAAACCGGCAGAACTCTTCGATGCAGAATGGACGAACATGTCAGAGCTCTACGTAGCCCTCAAAGCTATATAGATAGCCCATTCTCTCGTCACCGGACTCTTCGGCATGCAATGGAACAAGCCCCACCACTCCTTATTACCATTCTCCACCGGAACCTATCAGACCCGGTGGAACGCAAGATAAAGGAGGCTTTGGAAATCAAGAAGAGGTCACCGCAAATTAATATAAAGGAAGAAATGAGAACTGCAGTAAGGCTGATAACATTATGAGGATATTGTTAAGAAGCACTTCGCTGATTGTACGATCAACATCCTCCAACCCCTCCATCTCATCTCATTTCCCTCTACCTTCCTGCTACTCGGTAGGTTAGCATGATGCGTCGACATCCATCCCACATCATTCCTGACCTTTCCATTGCAGGCGCACCGCCTACCCGCTTTTGGGTTGTGACCTCTGCCAAAGGGATAAGGTTAGTCGTGGTGTTCTTGCATTGTTGTCTAATAGTCGATTTGCTTCGTTTTTCAGTTGGCCTGAAAAAGGGCTTAAGGCCCGAAACGTTGCCAATGAATTTACAAGCAAGAGCTTTCATGGTTGATAGAAGAAAAAACTTGTTTATCAAATGAAGCCAGATTCATGTCAGCTGGGCATAAGTGATGAGAATGCAGCCAATTTTGGTTTTACAAAGAGGTGAAAGGGGGGGGGGTGGTGCCTAAGAACGTCCCGAGCTAAGGGAGGTGCGTATCCAGTGACCGTATTCATGGAACTACGGGAGCCTCCCGGGAAGGTTTTTAGACCTAGCCGATGTAAGCGACGAGCGGACTCTGGACCTTCCCGGTAGACTCCCGTTGTTACATGAATACGGCCACTGAATCGCTATTCCGGGACACGAGCTCAGCCCTGGTTGGGAGTAGAATCAGAACGAACTTTGTATGCGAATTTCCTAAGCATGTAGTGATTTATTCTTTCCCTTTGATGGATGCCTGACAGAGTTTGGAGAACTGAGATGGGCCATTAGCCTTGATTGGAAAAATACTCTTTCTCTATGAAACAGGAAACTTTTATGGTGTATGCATGTGACAAACGAATGAGGCTATATGTATGTAACTTTAGCATAGTCTAGTTTCTTCTAACAGACATTAGTCTCAAAAGTTTTATTCCCAGTCAAAGTTTCACCACAGCGATTGAGAAGCACATCTTGATGTAAGCTCGTAACAAAGCTAAAGAATAGGGGGCTAGAAAAAGATTAGCTACAGTTAAGGTGAACATTGTTAGAATTAACGGTGGGAGAGAAACTGGAAAGTTACATCAATGACAATATGACAAGTATTAATGACAGCGTCTGCGATAAAAACCTTTTCCGAGTTTTCACCGATCTTCGAAAGGTTCGGGGCCTATGGCAACAGCAATGTCGAAAAAACGGCTAAAAAAGAGCGCAAAATAGCCCTAACTGGCCCTGAACTTCTGTGTAAAACGCAATCCTCGCCCACTCCTCTCAACGGCTACTAATCAAAGCGGAAAATTGATTTCACGATACTCAGATGAAAACAGCCCACTTCCCGCCGGCCAAGTCGGGCTAGTCGACTTCGCGCGGCTGCAATTTTGTGGGCGTGGCACAGCGCTGTTCTTTCCGCGGAGCTCAGATGAAAACAGCCCACTTCCCGCTGGCCAAGTCGGGCTAGTCGACTTCGCGCGGCCCCAAATTCGTGGGCGTGGCACAGCGCCCCACTTCCCGGTTTTCCCGTCTTCCCGCGGAGTGTCGGCGGGCAGTCGGCTATTCCTGGGGGTCATCGAACACTCACTCATCGATTCCCACTTTGATATCATCATAGCTCCACCTACTAGAGTGGAGCCAATGAACGATTGCTGAGCAGAGAACGCTGTGTTGGGGCTCTTTCCAAACCCCGCGCTGTGCGCGACGCTTCTCTTGAGCAGGTAAACCACTCTCCGTTATTGGAATCTGCTAATGGGAAGACTGTAAAAGCCACTGAGTGAAGGAAGCTTTGCCGTAGAAGCTCACTCCTCACTTGTCAAGAGCAGTTCAAGATGAAGTCCGCAGAAGCGGATCCTTTGAAATTTTAATCCAACAAAACTTTACTTAAAGGGTGATTTTTGAACGTGCCGCTAAGCGAACTGCTTCAAAATTGTCTTCTACCAGTCATCAGATTAGTCGTAAGGCGGTGGCAGAAGGGCCGCAGAGTGCTAGTTCACCGTGTACGGGCAGTCAACGAAACGGCGCTGCCGACTGCCCGCGACCAATCTATAGGCCTTCCGCGGGAGGGGTTACGGGACGCCGGCTAGCGGTACCGCGGGAAGTGTCCTGTCCCTATCTGAGTAACATAGGATTATCAAATGATCAAACCATGCCAAATGATACACGGATTGAACAAACTCACACCATTTGAAAATAGTTTTTTCTTCTCAGAGCCGGTTTTTCAGTTGCTTGCTTCGTTCAGTGGCTGTTGAGGGGAGTGGGCGGGGATTGCGCTCCACGCAGAAGTTCAGGGCCGTATAGGGCTATCTGGAGCTCTTTTTAGCCGCTTTTAGCATTGCTGCAGCCATGAGCCCCGCAACTTTCGATTTTTTGGTAAGAACTCGGAGACGGTTTCCAGACACTGCCTTTAAACGTTAAGCTACTTTCTATAGAACGGTGATTCTCATTAGTCATTGTTACATTCCATCAACAAATTCAATTTATGACAATTGCTCTTTTATTGAGTTTTACGGAAGATCGTAGTCCCTAGGTAGTGATCTCAACAGGAGCAATCGCTACTGTAAAAGATATGTAGCAGCGATAAGTTTTTTCGCCTTACACTATCATTCCTGTAAAAAAGATATATGCAGAACAGAGAGCGGCTGAATCACGTTAGAGAGCACTGGGACATACGGTACCGCGTCTCCTTCCCGGAAATTCAAAGAGATAACTTTTGAGAAAGTGAATTCTTACACCTAGTGGGTTACAGCCAAGAAATGTCAATAGTGTATGGAGCTCGGGTTGTAGGCGGTTTTCATTTATTTCGGCTGTCATGACCATGCGTTGAAGAAAATACAGTCGAAGCGGATCGCAGCGTTTGTTGTGGCTCTGTTGGCGTGGTCCTCGCCTACGTTGTCGCAAACTCGTTAGCGCAACCTGTATTACGTGCAGCGCGTCTGCACCAAGGTTTTGTGCACCGGCAAAAGGGAACTACGACGAGACTGCGATACGTGTCGACTGTAGGGTACCTTCGTAGAATTAAGTCTGGTGAATGGACGGAGCTGCAAAGTTTGATCGAAACCAGCAGGTCGTTGGTGTCAAGAACGCCGCGCGGTCAGCCGCAATGATCGCGCCTCGTACATTCACTAGACTAAACTTGACAAAGATACCATAGATACTGTTTGTATCGGAGCGAGATTCTGCTCCGCAATTGCGAAGGACCACTGCTGCAGCACGCAGTACGATGATAATTGTGCTGGAAGGAAGGGTATAAGTGCCAAAGCCCGATGTTCTCGCCACGGTTATCATCTTCTGCTTGCTGCAACAGTGGCGGTTCACAAATGTGGACCGTTTTTTCGCTCCGATACGAACAATATATGCAAGTCGGGTCGTGGATGGACAAACACCACATCATAAGCTTCATTACTTTGTTTGAGATCGGCTGGGCGGCCTCTTCGTCGGTGTTGTCATGCCATTTGACTTCTTAATTGTTGGTCTGTCCGATTTCTCCAGGCCTTTTCCCGGCTTCGCTTCCCTTGGTATGATATCCTAAATGATTTTCTATGTTTTTGTCTCAACTCGCTATTTCAATGGTAATTTTCAATAGTCCAAACCTTTGAATTTGCCCTCTCTCTGTCCCAGAACTGTCTCAATTGTCTGCGAATCACCTTGCCGCAGATAGACCTGGGGACCTCCGGGACGAAGTATACACCTCCCCTGAGCTCCTTGAACGTTGCTATCTTCCCTAGAAATCATCACATTAAGATTTTAGCTGGGAAGCCCCGTCGAGAAAATTCAAACGAGTGATCGAGGGCTATCAAAACTCGTAGACTTAACTGGATCAGTGTGGCCTTCAAAGCAGCGCGCGCGAAAAATCGTCTCCAAATCGTTTTAAAGGCAGCAGACACGCTCAAAAATGGTATCGATTTTATGACATAAATCAAAGTTTTGGAGCTGGTTGTATTGGGAATTGACGAAAAGACGGACGAAACCTGTATGCAAATAGAGGAATAACGGTTATTCTGTTATCAGGTGAAAGTGGACGAGTTTTACGGCGCGCGGTTGAAACAGCGAATATTAGCAACAAAACGATTGAGATAGAGAAGCCGATACACACTTACAGCGTAAACTTCAACATTCACCTCGTTGGAAGCATCAAAAACCAGCCAAAGGGACCGTAGTAGTACTATCAATCTGGACGAGTTTGTATTTTGGGGCGGGGTTGCAGAAACTTTTCGATTTTCATTGCTGAAATTTGGTAGTTTTGACTCGTTTCTGACGCTTCCAAAGGCGTGAGCAGTCTACTGTGAGCTGTGCGACTTTAGAAAAGTAATTATCTCAACAACTTTTTCGAGCGTGTCTGCTTCCTTTAAAGGCAGTGGTCACGATGGAAAACGTTATCGAAAAAACTACAACAATCAGCCTAGATCAAAAACAGCTGAAAAACTATGAAGGTAGCGCGGTGAAAAACGGGATAGGATTAGAGTTTCTAAGGCCCAAAGATGTTAGTTCGTGATCACGTGCACAGCGCCAACAAAAAGATCGCAGTCTCATGCGGAGCAGTCAAAAATCATCGACATTCATAGGAAGAAAAATGTGAATTTACCTAATAAAAACAGTTGAGAAATGAAAGCAAGCACTCCAGTCAATGTTTTTGACTAGATGTGTATATAAATCCGAAGGTTCATTGATTTAAATTCAATTTCAAGCCAGCTGATGTTCTTGATATAAGAGGTCATCGATGCCGATGATGTGGAGTGGGCTCATCCACCATCAAAAGACAAGAAAGTTCAGGCTTCAAATTTGGCGCAGAACAGTGGTTTTTTTTCGATGTTTCCCTATAGGTCCTACTACTCGAGACCCAGAGAAGGGATTAAAGAGAAAAAAACGACAAGCGTATATGATCGCGACCACTGCGTTTAATGCAGGTGAGCCCACGAAGTAGAGTAATACGTAGAGCAAAAAGCTGCCACAAAATGCTCAAATTTCAGAGGGAATACTCTGGAGAATTCCGCTGAACAGTATTTAAAGGCAGTGTTCACGATGGAAATCGCTTTTCTGTTTTTTCGCCTATCTTGAAAACGGCCCCATGCTGATTCCAATGATGTCTCTGAAATCGTACAAGACGTTCTGGGAACGGAGTTATGATCCCTCAAAGATTGAGCTAAGGAAACATGGTGGACGGGTTGTCCGAGGCTTATAACTTCCGTCTTTTGCAGCCGATGTATGCGAGCTGACCTGAGTAAAGAGAGGCGTTGAGAATGAAGGGAAGAACGTGGCTAATGATTGGAAATCATCGCTCATCCCACGATCTCGAGCATTCATTTGTTCTCATCGGTGGGCGTGTATTGCGCTTTTGGGGTTTGCCTTGCGCTCGTAGTGACTTCCAAACGAAGAAACTTCTAGGCCTAATGTTAGGATGCTAGGATCACCCGAGCTAGTGCTGCACTACCATATACATAATTTGGGGTATTCAACAATTTATCGTTTTTGCATACCATGGCATTTCTCTTCCTTGTGCCATATGTATATAGTCGCCTCAGAATTTCCAGCCTAGTCCATAGATCGTAGTCTCTGCCGCGTCCGCGCACTACAGGTGGCCTTAGCTGTCGTGAACGAGATCTCCCAATGGCTAGCAAGAAGCATACGAGGATCACCCCGTTAAAGGCAGTGTCCACGATAAAAACCATGTCTGATTTTTTGGCGGAGATCGGCAGCTGCGGGGCCTAGCGCAACCCTAACGTTGAGAAAACTAAGAAAAATGAGCTCGAAACGGTTCACTACGGCCCCAAAGTTGAACACCCGTCAGCTCGTCACACCCAGATGCACTTTCCACGCCCACCGACGTGAGCAAATGAATGTTCGAGATTGTGAGATGAGCGATGGCTTCCGATTAATAGCCCCGTTCTTCCCTTCATTTCCAACTTCTCTCTTTACTCAGGTCAGCTCGCATACATCGGCTGCAGAAGACGGAATTTACAAGCCTCGGACAACTCGTCCACCATGTTTCCTTAGCTCAATATTTGAGGGACCATAACTCCGTTCTCAGAAGGTCTTGTACGATTCAAAAATTATCATTGGAATCAGCATGGGACCGTCTTCAAGATAGGCGAAAAAGCAGAAAAACGATTCTTATCGTGAATACTGCCTTTAAGCCTTCTAAGTCCGTGATGCTATAACTTCCGTATTTTAGAGATGTTCGCTAAGACCCTGAGATTTTAGACTTGAAGGTGCAGGAGAGGAGAAAATTTCACGATTTTTTTTACGGAAATTTAAAAACTGAGTTCGCCTTATTCTTCTCGCTGACGCTAAATGCGAAATTTCTCGTCATATATCCTGTGTAAAAAGTCGTAATTCTAACGACTCATGGCGCTAGCGGAGTTCTGCTCCATCCGTCTGTCATGCGCTCTCTCACTGTCTCTAACCTGCGCTCCGCACCAGCACACGTAAAAACCATGAGAATTTCACGCTTTATAGCTTTCACAGTCGGCACAGATCGCACTAGTACTTTGCGATCCTGATTCTGCGTGGGCACGAATTCGTTGCACTCATGTAATAACATATGCGCACCGACTTCGCGTCAATGCACAATAATGAACGCAAAACATCATAGCGATTGTGTTGGCTGTATGTAGCGAAAATTAGCCAATTGGCTACTGCTTGTGTTGAACAGCAATCTCAACATGCGCTGTTACGCTGAACGCAGTGAGGCCGTTCGCTCCTTGCTGATCTGGTCATCTTCAGTAGTGATTAACCATCACCTTGTTGATGGTCAGCTAAGCTGACCACAAGTCGCTCTCCGGATTACCTTGCCGGGGATATTTTTAGCGCGAGTATGGATCTGCTGTGTAGAAAGAACGATCATGCAGTGAGTCGCAGTTAGGATCGCCTTTCAAGGACTGATTAGGACAAAATGGATTGATCAAAGCAAAAATATCACTCCTTTTCCCCATTTAGGCAAGAGATTCGTCGTATTTACAGTGATGTACCGAAACCTTACGTATACTTTCACCAACTGGGCCAATGTACAAAAACCTTCTTTTCTGTTAAAGGCAGTGGTCACGATGACAATCGTTATCGAAAAAACTACAAAAATCAGCTTAGATCGAAAACAGTGGAGGTGAAAAACTATGAAGCTTTGCTTGAAAACTATGAAGGCAACGCGGTGAAAAACGGGCTAAAATTAGAGCATTTAGGGCCCAAAGATGCCAGTTCGTGCACACGTGCACAGCGCCGCCCAGAAAGATCGCAGTCTCATGCCGAGCAGTCAAAAATTATCGACATTCAGAGGAAGGAATAAATGCAAGTTTACCCAGTAAAAACAATTGAACAATGAAAGGAATCACTTCAGTCAATGTTTTTGACTAAATGAGTAATGCTCATTGATTGAAATTCAATTTCAAGCCAGCTGATGTTCTTTATATTAGAGATCATCGATGCCGATGATGTGTTGTAGGCTCGTCCACCATCAAAAGACAAGAACGTTCAGGCTTCAAATTTGGACCAAAACAGCTGTTTCTCCGCGATTTCTTCTTATATGTCCTACTACTCGAAACCCAGGAAAGGGTTTAGAGAGGAAAAGAAGACAAGCATATTTCATCGCGATCACTGCCTTCAAAAAAATAGTTTCAAAATACTAGGAAGTAAGACACAAAAGCTCATACCAAACAGCCGTTTTCCGGTGATCATTGCTTTATGGAGGGTAGCGAATTTGGGACACCGAACTTTGTTAAGGATTTCAGCCAGGTTTGGTAGCTCGACTGAATACAGAGGGACGAATGTTATTCTCAGCTCGCATGATGCGGATTCATCAGGGCTCTATGACTCACACACTTATTATTTGCATCAGAAAAAATTCTTGAATGGGATATTCTGCTAAACAAATTACAAAAGCTGTCAGTGCACCGTGTTTCTGGAACACGTTTTGTGCCTTGGCGAGTTAATATGCACTATTGAGTAGCAGTACCTGCAACATACTGTCGCACTTCAGCTGATGATAGTAGAGGATGCGCCGCGTTTTTCACCACGAAAGCAGCTGGTACCTGCAGATTTAATCGATTAGTTACTCAAAAACTGGAGACGAGTTCCTGTTGTCAATTACAATAATGAGTTTGAATACAATTGTTTCACGTACCTCACCGGTCACGTGATCTTGCCTTCCAACCACGGCACAGTCGTCTATTCCTGGATGAGCCCTGAGGGTTAGCTCAACTTCGGATGGACAGATCTAGCATGAGGTATATGATGGATATTATTCTTTCAATTGCAACTTTGTAAAGTGCTCAAACTTTGCCAACTGAGCCACAAACCAGTGTTCCTTTGAACCTGATGATGTCCTTTATCCGATCCAACACGTAAATATTACCAAGTTCGTCGTAGAATGCCGCATCACCTTAACAATCGTGAATAAAACCGATAAAAACTTCGAGTTTCAGGATATGGCACCTGTTTTTACATAGCCGCTGCTGTCCAAAAGTTCACCAGTTGCTTTAGCATTCTTGTAATAACTCGGAAGCACCTGGGGTCCGAGAACCATAAGGTGACCTGGAGTTCTTGGAGGACAAGGCAGTTTGGTTTCGAAATTCACTATCTGAAATACAATCGATGTTGGTGGAGGGGTATGTACGTGTGCAAGGGATTAAGTAGAGAGAAGACATTCAGGAAAAAAGTTTTGGTCTGCGAACTGCATCAAAGCCGCTCCTAATGTTGAAGTCATCGTGCTCACAAATAATCGTATCTGATTTTTTTACGATTTTGTGCAGGTAAGCAGGCCTACATGGTTGTGATATATTGCAGGAAGGCCACACAAAACACTCAAATTCTGGACAAAAACTCGTTCAGAAATCCGTGAGCATTCAGCATTCCTTTTTTCACGCCTATCTTGGTGTGTTATTTGTAATACACAAACTGCGGAAATTTGAACGTCTAAACTGGTTTAGCTTCTTGAACTCCTTGGGTTCATTATCTCTTCTTGCCTTTCTATTGTCGGAAATTCTCTTAGAATAAAAGGCTTTCAATACATATGTAAGAATGCGAGGATACCTCGAAAAAAGTCATCTGTCCTCTGTTCCTCATGCTAGATGATCGAACGGGGAAACGTCTTTTCTGACCACGGAGCAGTTTTCTCGGTGTAATCGTATTATGAATACGCGACATTGAGGTCTCTAGCTTTGTCAATTCATCACCACTTGGTCCAAACATTGGATTGCGAAGAAAAGCCTAATGTGGTTTTTGGCGCAAACGCTGTCTTCAAAAGTAAGGTCCATACTTGAGCGCGTATTAACGGATTCGATGCATCATTTTATCATAGACACGTTTCCCCCAAAATTAGAAAATGACCGTAAAACCTGCCTTGAATAGCATTCCAGGTAGTGGCGCCCCCACACTTTCGATTTTATCCGATTCGTAATGAGAAAATGTGCACAATCCTCCGAGTTCCGTCATTTCGTAGGCTGAAACACAGAGTAGTTTGTCGAAAATCATCTGATGTAGGTAAGTTCATATTTCAAAGACAATATTCCTCATGTCTATGATGGTATGTATGACAAGAACTGATTCAACGGGCGATCGCAGATTCTTCACCAACGCCGAATTTGTTTTCTTCTTTGATTTCCGAAAAGAGAGAGATTTTTTGGTGCACATTCTAAGGAAATCAGCTGTTTTCGGCAAATCTTCCCTTGTTGTTGTTCACCACCACTGATGCATAATTCGATTCACACCAGAGAGCGCGAGGGGGAATCTCGTATTTAGGAGAAGAGGGAATCTGGGAACGCTGAGCACTTATTGTCATGTGTGGTTATGAGTCAATCAGGTTAACTTGGGGGGGGGGAGAGTAGGCTGTGCATGAGAAAAGGTCTTCGGGGAAAGAATCATTCCATGTTCACCAACAAGCAATTTCTTTCACGGATTTCATCTTTTGTACCCATTGATACTCTCAGACTCTGCGGGGGGGCAAGCGCCGGACAATAGAGCCCGTTTTCGACTTGGGGGAGCGACAGCGCAGGCCTCCCCCGAGGGGGGCTTCAGGGGAGGCCCCTGCTCTCCTCCGGCGCTTGCCCCCCGAGAGGAAGAGAGGGAAAAGATGGGAAGAAGTCGTAGAAGGTAGTTTACGACAATAGAGGCCAGAGAAGGCATCTATCACGTGCTCGATCGGTATAAAAGGCGCCTTACCTCATGGAGAGCCGCATTCGGCCCATCAGGGCCGGCCCTGGACGGCGACTTCGAGTAACTGTCAGAAAGGGATATTTCTGGAGGAAAGCGGACACGCTCTCCGGGGGGGAGGGTGACGTCACTGCTCCGGTGTCGTGACGTCACTGCTCCGGAGCCGTGACGTCATGGCTCCGGGGCAGTGATGGGGGGGCTTCAAGGCAGTGACAGGGGGGCTTCAGGGCAGTCACAGGGGGGCTTCAGGGCAGTCACAGGGGGGCTTCAGGGCAGTCACAGGGGGGCTTCAGGGCAGTGACGGGGGGGGCTCCGATCAAGCCAAATTGTCACTCCGGCGGTAGCCCCCCCGATTGGGGGGGGGCAAGCGCCGGTGCCCGGAGGGTTGCCCCCCTGAAGAGCTGCGCTAGCCCCCTCCAGTGTATGAGCTAGTCATCACAACAATTGTGAAGACCTTTCGGCAGATTTAGTGTTGCGAATGGACGAAGGTAAATGATTACGGTGCTTGTGCGGCGTTCAAGACACCACCAGCTGGGTTTCGATCTACTGCCGAAGCCCTTTCCATTCACTAGACTAAATTCTACGAAGAAACCATATAGTGGTCTCCTATGCACCACATACATATACTTGGCCCAAAACAAACGATCAAATTGAAAAAAAGTCTACTTTGAATAAATCGACTTGTTGTTATTCGATTATTCGAAAGTTGGAAATGCGGATAAAATAAAAAGCCGATCATTCAAAAAAGGGCCGTTTTTGAATTATTCACAGAAGTCGAATGTTCCGAAATCATGATTTTCGGATAAGTCGAGAACTCGGTGATTCGAAAAGCGTAATTTCCGACTTATCCGGAAAATTTGTCGCTCTCGAGAGTTCCTAGTTCATAAGAAAGATGTTAGTTGCGATTCCTCCATACAGCTACATTTTTTGGCTTAGCGCGTAATCTGCCGTCATCAGACCTTGAAAATGTATTTAGGGTCATTTTAGGACATTCTGAAGGTCTGATGACGGCTTTATAGCCGAAAGCTCACCGTCGCAATGAAATGATCATAAGAGCTTTCAGTTTTGAACGGAGACTATATATATTTGAATCATTTCCTTGTTGTTTAAAGAGTTTTCTGTCTCACAATTCCACCTTCCTCTCCCAAATCTCTTTTTTAAGCGCTACACAATGAGCGCTAGACCCTGGAGCCAGCTAAAAAAATCATAGATTTTTTTTTCATTTTCATTCAATTGTTTCTGTACATCGTCCATACTACCGTAGTCGTTCGAAAAACGAAAAGCGAATCACATATTCGGATTCAACACCCCAAATAACTTCCTTGGACGACAATTGAGTAGGAAAGCAAACACCAAGGGTGGTAGTAATTGGGGGTGTTAAACGCGAATTAACAGGCGTTAAGTTCGCGTTAAACGCGAGTTTAACCACAACAGAATCTGAGCAGGACTCCTAATGGTTGGGAGAGAATTCGCTCTAGTTTCACCCTAATATTCCTCAGTGGTAGGCATTTGTTACACTTTCAATGAAAACGCCTCGAAAAAGCGACAATTGTAACCTTTCTTACGAAAAATAGCGATTTTGAAACGTTTTCAGATGTGTTTTTTCCCTAAAATTCCGACATGTGGCATCCTCGCGGTAAGTTCGCGTTTAACATACTCTCGCAGACAGCACGGAAATAGGGCTGAAATGCGAGAGGAACTGGCGGTTAACGAAAAACTCCTCCCGAGGAGTTTTTGGATGCGGTTAGCAAGATACAGTAGGAACAGTTTTGACCACCAATTCTAAGGGCAAGTACAAGTTTAATTAATGCAGAGGGATAAGGAAGTTTGATGGCACTGTTAGCCATTTTGATTCAGGACGTCAGCCTATCTTTAAAACTGAAAGGTGTTTCAAGGGATAGTCTTTTAATGGCTTCCGCCGGGGAAACGGGCGATGAGGGATCAAAAACAAAGCACGGGTCATTGCTGAAACACGTTGGCCGTCTTCTTTGATGGCACTAATCGATCCCTCCCAATCAGCTGTTAATTTTTTGGCGAGCGCCGACCCTTCTACCGCTTTTGTTTATTTTCTTCCAAAATTGATTCGCTTCGCTATTATCAGGTTGGTTTCATTTTCATAATTCATTGCATAGCACAGGCTATGAGGAGTATGTATTAAATTGTTTGCTTGCTCGCGTTTCGAACAGGTTTCCACAACTTTTTTAGTGCAAAAAAGTGAAAATTTTCCAAGCGACTGATTTTCAAGTGATTTGATACCTTAGTAATGTTTAATCAGCATTAGTCGGGGCGTATCGGGCGAGTTTTGTGGGAAAGAAATGCGAACTTGTTTTTGAAACCAACTGTATTTGTTCTCCTTTTCTGCAAGATTCGAATACTCCTCTTTCATTGCCAGACCAGATCAGTGCCACCGTGGCCTCTTTTTTTTTGATGGTCCGCGACGCAGTTGCTTTGGTGCATTGGTAGAGCCACTCGAAGTGTTTCAAATTCTTACCTTGAAATATGTGCACAAAATCTTTTCCTTGCATGATGCGCATATGAGTGTGTAACAGTGTTTCTATATATTTTCAGCACTAACTGCGGGCGGTGGATTAGTTTCATTTTGAGAAGACGGCAAACACTTCACAAATTCAACTGCATCAATGACCGAAACCACACCATTACCCCAATCTCGGACGCCAGACTTCAGTTGCACGCTTCCAAAAAAACACTTGAATTCTTTTTCAAGAACGAAAATAGACTATCTAGTTTATCATCATTCTCATAGGTTTTTAACTATCCATTTCAGTTGAATGCAGGACATTTTTTGAATTTATGCATTACTCGACGAGTTTCGAAATGTCTTTTTCGCACCTAGCGTTACCGTCCCAATAACACCTTGTAAATAATTCATCCAGAAATTTTCAAATTTTCGTTCGCTCGAAATTTCCTTTGGAGAAACTTTTTGTTAAAAAAAACTTTTGTTTGAAAAAATTCAAAAAAAAGTTAACAAAGTAACTACAAATGCAAACTTATGTCAGATCACACGCATTTGATTGATTGAGGCTAATGATTAACCTAACATGTCTTTCCGAGAGTGGTCCTGAAAACTCACGGAGCTCATAAAAAATTACGAGAGTTAGGATTTCCAAGGAAAATTTAAAAAATTGCGTTCTGATCGTGTTTCGAACAAGCGAAATATAACGAAGTTCCCTTTGAATGGTCTTCCTAATGAATAAAATAAATAGCATTACTTGTATAATCTTTTCGATCCTTCGTCTTTCCAACGTAAACGTCGTTTGTGTCCAAGTGTAGAAAATACTTATGCGGACGAAGGTCACGCATAATGTATGTGTAAGCAGAGGGCAGCTTTCGTTAAACCGGCAACAAACCGTGGCACCTATGTCGCGGTTCGTAGCCGGCCAGGAGGTGGCGGTTTGTTCGCGTTAATTTGGCGGCTCTACTGCATTTATGTCGCGGTATGTTGGCGGCTTGGAGGTGGCGGTTTATTCGCGTTTAACACCCCATTTACTACCACCCCAAGTTTTGAAATCCACGTACCGTTCCGTGTTTGTAACCCTGTGGGCTGGAGGTTCAGGCTTGGGTCAATTACAGTTTTTACAATTGGATGGGCATCCTCGAAAGGCGCTCCATTTTGCTAGCATCGTACTACGCTTGATGGCTTCCCTTGTTATGGAGCTCTTGCAGAAGGAAACGAAGGAGTTGACTAGGCTGTCACGTCTTTGTGTGCCGCTCAAATTGCTGAGTGGAATGTTCGATGATTTATTGAAGTCGTTTAAAAAGTCGACTTTATATTTGAAAAGCTGAGCACTACAGAAAGGGTGAATTCCGACATATCTGAAAAAGTCGATCATTTGGAAAGCGTGAATTTCGGGGATAAGTCGAGGAATCGATCATTTGAAAAAATATGATTTTCAACTTATGTATGCGGCAGGCGATGAGGAATGGCTCAGATAAAAACTGCCCACTTCCCGCCGGCTAAGCCGGGCTAGTCGACTTCGCGCGGCTCCAATTTCGTGGGCGTGGCACAGCGCCCCATTTCCCGCGGAGAGAGGGGCTTTCCCGTCTTCCCCTGGAGTGTCGGCGGGCAGTCGGCTATTCATTCCTGTGGGTCATCGAACACTCACTCATCGATTCTCACTTTGATATCATCATAGCACCACCCACTAGAGTGGAGCCAATGAACGATTGTTGAGCAGAGAACGCTGTGCTGAGACTCTTTCCAAAACCCGCGCTGTGTGCGACGCTGATCTTGAGCAGGTGAACCACTGTTTGTTAAGGGCATCTACGAATGGTAAGACTGCAAGAACCGGTGAGTGCAGGAAGCTTTCCCGTAGAAACTCAATCCTTACTTGTCAAGAGCAGTTTAAGGCGAAATCTCTAGGAGCGGATTTTTTAAATTTTGTTTGAACAAACCTTTACTTAAAGGGTGATTTCTAAATGTGCAGCTAAGCGAACTGCTTTGAAATTGTCTTCTATCAGTCATCAGATTAGCCTTAAGGCGGTGGCAGAAGGGCCGCAGTGTGGTAGTTCACCGTGTACGGGCAGTCAACGAAACGGCGCTACCGACTGCCCGCGACCGATCTATTGGCCTTACGCGGGAGGGGTTACGGGACATCGGCTAGTGGTACCGTGGGAAGTGTAATGTCTCTATCTGAGGGTGTAACAGTTGTGAAAGTTTTCATGAAACCACGTGACCTCCGGAGATCCAAACCCCGCTTGCCGCGTACATCGGCTGGTTGTCAAACCTTCCCGGAATGCTCCTGTAGTTCCGTGAATACGGCCACGGGTCAGAAACACTGAGCAACCTCACCTCTGATATGCATATGTCGGCGACAGAAATGAGTTGCAAAGTATAATGGAAGGTCTATGCATACACTTTTGATACTCAATGGTGATGTTTCTTTGTTGAGAAAAGAATTATTTTCTTGAGTGTTCGTATGGTTTTGAGACGGTCAAAAAAAAACAAATCATCAAAATTATTATAAAAATGGAGTAGGGCCTATGAAACGGAGAATTTTAGTCTGCACTCGTTTCAGGCGTAGAATCTGAAAAAAAAAGATGGTGGCAGGGAAACTCGTTTTCTCACAGTCAGAAATATTAACTCAGGGGGTGTTCGTATGGATATGAAACGCACTGTAAGTACTGCGTAGTGCGAAAAGCACAAATTCTACCAATGCTTAATCATTCCGCGTAGCGGCGTGGGTGTGCACGCTAGTTATTCGATATTCGGTCTCCGAAAACATGGGTCATTCGAATCTATTCGATAATTGTATTTGTTTGTCCAGAGAATATCTACAGTTTTGGGACAAAAATTGTGGCAGATACGGTAGTTCCTATGGGAGCAATGTTCTTGGTGAGAGCACTAGGTTTTGCGTGATTTTGGCGCATTTGTTTACAACTCATTGGTCATTTTGGCTGCAACCGGGAACCAAACCATTTTTTATAATGAGTACCCTGGACAAAGGAAATTCTCGTGCTGGTAAAATGCTCGGTCATCTGAGTGTCACAACATATAGAATAAAAATATGGTTCAGTAAATCGATGAACTCACTCTGTCTCATATCCTTCAAATTCAGTTTTCGTTTGGCTTGATTCGCTAGATTCGTATCAACGGGACCACCAGAGACAATCAGTGATCGGAGACTACTCAAAGCTGCATTGTCCGTTGACGAGTCCATCGCTATCCCCATGACCATCGCTGGTGTAATATGAGATACGTTGATCTAAACATATGCCTACTCGGACAGTCGGGGCTTAGTACTTCGGCACAATACCGTTAGTACGCTAGGGCAAACCTGGCTTACTAACGCTCGTTGTGCGCAGGAGTTGATGGTTGCGGCAGCATATCCTGCCAACGTATGCTGGCGTACTAACGCTCATTATCGACAGAATTTGGACTGCCACCCTCCTTACCGGTGTTGGATATAATTCTTGTCACGGCCAGCAGCAAGGAGAACATCCTCGCCGCGGTCCGCAACCAGGAGGCTTCCCTCGCGATGGGCGATGGGGATGATCCCCTCAGCGTTCCAAAAATTAACTTCCGAACAGTGACACAAGGTCACCTCCTCGGACTGGCCTCAAACGGCCAACTGCCCCCTAAGCGAGGCTGGCCGCCTTATATACCCGCCGCCGTCGTACAAGAGGATGCTGCAATGTTCATTCGTATTAGACAAATCAATGGAAGAGTGTCAGCAGACACTAGGAGAGAGTGGCTGGCAATAGCACGCGTGCCACGATAAACAAAGCGTTAGTACGCCAGCACAAGCAACAGGAGCTCCTGGTCGTTGCCAGCATATCCTGCTGTTACCAGCAGCTACAGCACAGGTGCTGCCGATCCCTTTGTGCCGGCGTACTAACGGTATTGTGCCGACGTACTAAGCCCCAACTGTCCGAGTATTTAAAATTAATTAGACCGCAGGGTGATCAATCGTTCTTAAGGGCATCGTTCGCGCTGGAAACCAATTTTTATTTGTCTGGCTCAATTTCGTGATTGAGCCCGGTAGACCACACTGGTAAACTTGGGCGCGTCAAAAACGTTGGGCAATGAGGTTGGAAGGCGTCAAAGATTAAGATCCGCCACCAATTCTCACCAGTCATCTAGCACTTTTCCTAGAATGTTGGTGCGACCGTAAGACAACATGAAAAATAGTTACGGCACGAACTCCACATACAGAAAAACTCCGAAAATGACAGCGACGAGGCCTCCAAAAGCAGAAAAACTTCAAAAATGATTCTGGCGCGAAATTCAAATTTATATTTACAATGTGTTCCAAGAGACTTTTCTTTACAAATTACGGTTTTCATGGGTCCCTTCGACATTTTCGTTCACTAGAGAGGCCAAGCTACACAAAAACATGAAAAAATATTATACGGTTTTCTGCGCGTACGATGCCTTTAAGGATCTGTGACCAATAGAAGGTCGGAGGTTAATCAGTATTAGTGGTTACTTTTCGTATTGCACCTCTGCCAACGCGTAACTAGATGCCTCCGAGGGCGCGGCCTGTAACGCCACCCCATTCCATGTTGCAAAAATTTACGGGTTTTAGCTACGATAGCTAAAACCCGCATATTCTTGCGTCGAAAGTACAAGGGGTGCAAATTCCACGCGTATTCTACGTAAAAACGAAGGCTAAATTCAATACATTGATATTTCTGTCGCTAGACCCGTACATTCTCGCTATAATTTTGTAGCGAGAATCTACGGATTTCGCGACAGCCTGTGTTGAGGTGCAATCTTAAACCCGCGCTGGCTACGCGCAACGCAGGGATGCCGTTCAAACAGTGTTGGCCCAGTCATCTCATTGAGTGATTACTCAACACTCTGTGGCTGGCCGTGGAGGGTGACTCCGTGTCGCTCTCTGGGTCACCATGGTGAGGATAATTTTAACTATCGGGATGCGGCAGGCCGTGGGGAAGAAACGGCGACGCTGTCGGTCGCAGCTGGGATTGCCTTTCTAGAACGAATCAGTACTGGGTGGGTCGATCGACCGAGTGCGGTAAAGAGAATAAGCGTAGAATATGCAGGTGCCGCAGTGAGAATTTACGTAGAATATGCGGGCGCTGTAGCTAAAATTTCACCAACTGAGGCTAAACTTCCCATAATTTACGTAGAATCTCGGGTCAAAATTAGACTAGATGCCTCCGAAACCCTGGGCATCTCCGGTTTCCGTGTGAGGCATCTAGCTACGCGCTGGCAGAGATTTATGAAATAGTGGGCGGCGAAGGGTGTGGGAATGTCTGTTGACTTGCTCCGCACGATCGATTCTCCCCCATTGCGTGCTGCCGCGCCTTTCAGCGGCGGGACTATTTTTGGCCTCTTAGGGGGCGTTCAGAGTTTTCGCGGCGCGACGCGATGGAACATGTCAGCGCGACGCGAAAATCGCGTCGCGCGGAATACAAGGTGTGAACGGCGCGCGAACGCTAGGCGACTACGCGCAATTGCTTAATTTCCGCAATTTTCCGTACCCAAGCAAAACTAATGAATATTTGATCTTATTCTGTCTACTTAAGTGTAATGTACCTTTTTTTGTCTTTTATCTGTATTATTATGGCACAATTTTGTTTTCTTTGCGACAACTTGCTTCTTTAATGACGAAACAATCAAAAAGACATCGATAGCAAATGATGCTTAGAATTTTTTTTGGAGTTGATAGTACAGAATCGGGATGTTTCGGTGAAATGAGACCGAATTATGCTTGTTTCGTTTGTAAACCGTAAAAAAACGTTATAGCTCGTCAACTCTTTGAAACCATCACCCTCATCACACTGTCCTTAAATATGCAGACAAAATTGTTTGCAATATCATCTGAGATCAATACAATAACCCATGACAATTTCAATCAACCTAGTCTTTGAAAAGGCTTGAGAAAATTAAAAACGTCCCTTGAGTCCCCGATGATGGAAGAAAAAATGATGTCAATCGCTCCGCGACCATCGCGTCGTGTTGCAGTGCAACGCGACGCGATGGTCGCGGAGCGATTATGATTTGCGCGTCAAATTCGATGTATCGTGCCCCTTCACTGTGAACACCTAGCGACTATCGCTTGATCGATACGTAGGCTAATCATAACGTCGCGTCGCGCCGCGAATGAACTCTAGACGCCGCCTTAGGCTCCGTGCGTACGTGGCGGAAACGCGCGCTCTTGTTGTTCCGCGCTTCTCAACGCTCCCTAGCGATGACAGGTGCCCGGTGCACACAGTAAGACAAGAAAACATCTCCTGCCTCTAGTTCGTTCGATTGACGACGGTTGACCTGGTGATCAATCAATCAAGTCGGATACCTGTCTGCGCATTTTCCACGGTCTGTGACAGCCGTGTTCAAACTGTTAGATACGGAGGCTTTGTTTCAAAGTAGGCCCGAGGTTAAATACTCTAGGGACATAATAAAAAGCTTGAGCTTTGCTGAGTCTTTCCCGCAGTGAGCGTGAGCGAGCGGCAGTCAGCGAGAGCGGGCGTGAGCACGCGATAGCGAGCGTAAGCGCACGTCAGCGGCTGGCAAATTTTTATGACGAACTTCGATTTTGCGTAATCGTACGATCCCGGAACTTATGGACGCTGCCTCAGGACGTGGGATACGCATTTTAACATTCTGTGCTCCCCCTCATGCACTCGTGGGGTTGCTTTCTGGAACAAAAGCAAGCGAACACGGGGTAAAGAGACTCGCAGCACAATAGGACAACGCGTCGAAGCAAGATCATCTGAAGTAAATCGGTACGCTCGAGCAGCTCCTCCCTCTAGTAACTTTTGCTCTCGGGTTGAGAGGGCAGTTGGCCATTCCAGGTCGGTTCTAAAAGGTGGCCGAAGTCACTCTCGATAGCACGAATTCTCTATTTTTTTATCGAGAAAATTCTGCTGTTATAAGCGCCGGCTGCTGTGAACGAGGTGTAGAATTCGATGTCGGCTCTGGAGTGCAACCCCACAAGTGCGTGACATGGCCTGTTGATCAACGGGGTAAGGCCAAGTAGAGGATACTTTCAGAAAAAGTATTTGTGTTTATTAATTGCCCAGATTCTGAAGTTATGTACAGAGAGTGTCAACACTCTGCAGTGAAGGTGCTGACTTTTTTGAGCTCTGTACATAAAAAATCAACCCACATTCCAGTGTGCTAACGTGTCAATGAGCGATTTCGGATGCGCCTTTGAGATCATGTAGACTGTAGCACCATTAACGAGAGCATAGTATGCAGATATGGCTCCAAATATGTGTGCAAGTGAAAGCGGCAGCAGGAAACGCTCTCGCGGTTGAACAGGTCCGTAGAGTGGAATGCTCATCTGTTGAATGTTGATGATTAGCGACCGGTGAGCGAATTCCGCAGCCTAAACCAATTCATGCAAAAAAGAATAAAAGTATTTGCGTAGAACGCAGCTTGCAATTGTCACAATTCAAAACGTTATCTATATAGCTTACGGATTTTTACCTTCGGTAATCCGGTCGTCCCACTTGTAAAGAAAATTAGTAATGGATTCTGTCCTGCGTTGGGATTCACAGCCGCCGCAGGCTCTGGCGGGCTGCCACATGGCTCTTCCGCACCATTTTCCTAGAGAAACTATGATTTGTAAACATTATATCATTTTAGTGATTTCAGCTGGTCCCCTAAACCTAGTGCATGACGCCCAAGACTGACTCCAGTGAATAGCTGAATCCTTGGAGAAGACAACTCACTTCTTT
The DNA here is from genome assembly GCA_029168955.1 of Aplectana chamaeleonis. Taxonomy (NCBI): domain Eukaryota; kingdom Metazoa; phylum Nematoda; class Chromadorea; order Rhabditida; family Cosmocercidae; genus Aplectana; species Aplectana chamaeleonis. The sequence goes on from JAPDOI010000054.1 coordinate 2,254,116, forward strand.
TGATTCAGCACCATCCGAAATGGGTGATAGAGCATCAGGAATATGATCCTCGTTCAGGGGCACACTGTAATACTTGAGGCTTCTGAGCAAGAGATAGGTGCTGAGTTCAGGTCGGTCAGAATACCACCAACGACAAAATTTCCAAAGTAAAAAAACGAGATTGAATTTCTGACTCTTTTCAGCCCGAGGACTATTTGATATTCTACGATATATTCTACGAGCATGTTCGAGTTTATTCGTTTATCCGGAAGTTTAGAGGAGGCTAAAGGTGAATTCTAAAAAGTTTCCCGGGAAATTTAGGACCGCCATCTTCAGAAAAACTATCACGAAGGGGAAGCCTGAGGGCAATGCCAATCATTTATTCAATTGAGAACCAGTACCGAATGCTGAAAAATATGTAGCAGTCTAGTGCTCACACACAGCCGGTATAGATAGCACTGATACTTTGCGTTCCTTTTTGTACGTTGGCGCTAACTCGGTGCGCATATGTTATAACATATGTGCACCGAGCTTGGTTCAACGCACGGTAAGGATCGCAATGTATCAATGCGATCCGTGCCGACCGTATCCTCTATTTCAGAGCCAAATTTACACTCTTTCTTTGCGTGCCTGTAATGAGCGAGGGGAAAGGCCGCGAGAAAAAAAGGGAGAAGGAGACACAGCGCACGCACGCAAATGCATGCGATCGAGGGAAATAAATTTCACTCCAAAACAGAGGATGTATAGAAACACCCCTACAAAGGTAACGTACGCTCTGAGAATCACTCACCGTTTTTCTTGTTCAAATAATTGTTTGGGCCCGGTTGAGAAAGCAGGGAGAGTTTGTTGGGTAACCAGCGCACTATTTTGAAGATATGTATATGAGATCGAATCTCTTAAAGCTCGTCAGAAGAAGCCTGTCATCTAGCACCAATCGCTGCCAATCAGCATGTAATGAAAGAATTTCTTGCAATACAGCGTAACTGTTTAATGAAGCGATATTGCGCGAATTCGAACACCCCTGTCGACTGCTTTCAACCTTGATTTTCTTCACCAATTGCGGTTTTTAAAGTCCTCTTTTGCCGTTTTCATTTGCTAGAGGGGTACATTATACTTGTTCCGGATGGAATTTATTTCGAATATCCGACTTTTCGACTATAGTCGGATATTACACATTTTCGAATATTCGACTTTTCGACTGTAGTCGGATATCACACCTTTTCGAATATTCGTCTCTTCGACTGTAGTCGGATATCGCCCTTTTTCGAATATTCGACTTTTCGACTGTAGTCGGATATCGCCCTTTTTCGAATATTCCACTTTTCGACTGTAGTCGGATATCGCACTTTTTCGAATATTCGACTTTTCGAATAAAAAGACGACTTTTTTATCCGACTGAAACAGTCGGATATTCGTCCGATTATTCGATTCGGAACATGTAAACTATGCAGTATACTTGTTCCAGATGGAATTTATTTCGAATATCCGACTTTTCGACTATAGTCGGATATTACACATTTTCGAATATTCGGCTTTTCGACTGTAGTCGGATATCACACCTTTTCGAATAGTCGACTTTTCGACTGTAGTCAGATATCGCCCTTTTTCGAATATTCGACTTTTCGACTGTAGTCGGATATCGCACTTTTTCGAATATTCGACTTTTCGACTGTAGTCGGATATCGCACTTTTTCGAATAATCGACTTGTCGAATAAAAAGTCGACTTTTTTATCCGACTGAAACAGTCGGATACTCATCCGATCATTCGATTCGGAACAAGTATAGGGTACATCCATAAAAAAAACTGAAAAAAGATTATCGATTTCTCCGCCTACGATGCCTTCAACTATTTGCAGGTACAGGAGCCGCTTAGGAACATTTTTGTTGTCGGTGGTGTTACGAACCTAATTTGAACCTCTGAGAGTTACATAAACCCACGTGATTTTGGCCGTTGATAATTCTTTGACGAGAAGGCTCCTGAAAGTCAGCAGCTAAAAATGTAACTTTTGTATGAATGATATTGGTTTGGATGCAGAGCTAATCTCGTACAATCGTCAGCTAAAATAATACCGGTAAAGTGAAAACCTCCTCTTGGACTCATTATTGATTGCATCCGTTGTTAATACTTCTTCAATTTGTCGAACTTGTTTGATACGACCACCACCACGCATACTGGCTTTCCGTCGAACATCGTCGGCCTGAAGTTGTAAAAAGTCATTTCATAGAGACTGTACACTCGTTTCCCATCACGAACAGACTACTGGAAGCTGATTCCACACCAGGGACGTTCTGGAAAAGATTGAAGGAAAAGAAAATGGAAGTCTTGAAGAAGCTCACTGAGACAACTGAGGAATTTGAATTGTGCAGGCAGATTGTCGAATAAACTATAAAAAAGTTCCTATGTATCTAATTTCTGGTAAACGACTTACTTTTTGCAGAAACGGTCCTTCAACTATTAAATGTGTCGACTCGCTTAGATCCACAATCTGCCAAATTTCATCTGAAAGCAAGCGGAATATCTTGGGCCTGCAAACGACATGCGACAGAGCCTTTGTCGTAGCATAATGCATATGCCTTGACCTACTGATTTTTTATTCAGGTGTTTGTTGCAATACATGCCAAGCAACTCTAAAGGCAGCATACATGCTCGCAAATATGATCGAGATAACACCATGAGGAAGGATTTCAATCCGCACTGCTCTTACCATCCGCAGTTCGCTTTGAAAAGGAAGGATTTCAATCCGCACTGCTCTTACCATCAGGTCAAAGTCGTTTGAAGCGCTAAAAAACTATTCAGTTTGACAGTATTCGAGCTTTTCTGTCTCGCGAGCCTATTTTTTGCCACCTCTAATAATAAGAGATTGAAAAAGGAACTTGAAAAGCATGTGATAATCTGAAGTGATAGCACAATGAAGTGGGAGTGTACAGCTGGATTTACTGGAAATTAAATGGTTCTCTGAGCAATCAATTTCCCTACACTTTCAAGCAAGTCCTAGAGGATCACTCAGCATCCAGTTCGCTTTGAAAAGGAAGGATTTCAATACGAGGCCGACACGTTATTATCGAATAAATCGAGCTGTCTCTCTCGCAGGCTCCCGTTTGGTATTTTAATATACCACATGTTTTCTCGAGTTCCAAATTTCATTAATTTACTCTTAGGAATAGGAAAATACAGGCTCGGAGAAGAGAATTGCTCAAATGCTCTCCTCGTGGATAGATTCGTACGCCCCAACCGCCGTCGACGAAACGGCAGAGGCCGTGCGCGCATTTTAAAGACACTGTTCACGATAAATTTCGTTTTTGAGTTTTCAGTGAGAAACATATGTGGTAGCCATGAGAAAAGAACTGCGTTGAAAAAACGAAACCAAAAGCCTTCCCACAGCCGAACAACGGTTTTGAAGATTACTCCACTCGGCTGGGCCAGCCTCCTTGGGTCTAGTTGTTGTTATCAACACCGAGACGGCTTTCTCAGGCAGTGATTGGGTAGTCCGTCGGGACAATAGGAGTTGTATCCCAGGGCAGTGATAGGATACAACCCTTCGTTGTCGGCAGGAGCTGCTGCTAACAGCAGGGTATGCCGCCAACGTATGCTGTTGTTCAACGCCCGTTATCGACAGCCTGTTCTGCAAACGGAAGAAGAATTTGGTCTACCACCCTCTTCAGCGGTTTCGGGCATGATCCTTCTCGTGGCCCGTAGCAAGAAGGCTAGCCTTGCTACGGTCCGCAACAAGGACATCACCTTCGCCACGGTCCACAACGAGAAGGCTTACCTCACGATGACCCATGGCGACAATCCCCTCAGCGTCCGAAATTGATGTCCAGAAAGTGGCGCAAGATCACCTTCTTGGGCCGGCCTTAAAGGCACAGTCCAACCTGAGGGACGAAATTTGAACTTTTCACGTAGTTGTGAAGTAGGCTCACCCTACATAACACCTGCCAAATGCGAGCTGTCAATTCCTGCGGATAAGCGAGATATAGGAGGAAGCCACCCTAGCGCGCCCACCTCGAGAAGCCACTTCGGCATGCCCCTTTTACGATCCTTCGAGCTGAACAGTGGCGAGATGAGCGATGATTTTGGTCAATATCCCCATTCTTCCCTTCACTATCGGCCTCTCTATCCACTCAGGTAAGCTTGCCTACCTCGGTTGCAAATGACCGAATTTACAACTCGTCCACTATGCTTCCGCAGCTCAATTTTTGAAGGGCCATATCTCCCAGGGAGTCTTTTACGATTAGAGTCAATCCTACAGTGGGATGATCCCCGTGTGGGAGGAGGAGGGGGGGGGTGCGCAGTTTGGCAAGCTGCGGTGGGGGAGGGGGCCGCAGAATTGAGCCGTGTACGAGTGAAAATCATGATCCGCTCCGCTCAGCAAGATGTTTTGTTTCCCAGATCTTTCAAAGACTTTCGATTTTGAATTTGCCTTCATTTCAGTTTTTATTGTTTTATTTTACCCCCAAAGTGCGGACATTCGAATTAATATTTTCATTGAAAAATTCTGGTGAACAAGAAATAGCCATGAACTTCTCACATGATTGTTTAAATACTGAAACGATGCAATATGGATAAATAGCAACAAGAAGAAGTGCAAGCAAGAGAAATCACGCATTTCCAGACAAGGGTTTCTCCCAATGTTTCTGAAGTTATTTTGTTTCTATTGTGAGTACACTTAGCGAACGATTTTTTTCAACAAACAAGATAACACGAGTGATCTATCGTTGTGGGAATCAAACAGCCAATACCGCTTGTAAACTGGCTATTCGTGAACAAGGGCAATGTGCTCACCTCTAAAAACCCCTTGAAATTTGTTTACAAAATGATTTGGTGTGGTGACTCTTCGTCAAAGTTCACCTACATATTTCCCCCCACTGGTAGAAAACAATGTGAGTGTGACATAAAGGTGTGACATGTGCGATGAAGATAAAACCGTTTATTATCCTTCTGTCTGGCTGCTCGAAAAATCTCATTCCCAAAGCGTTGTGTGGAGATGCTTCACCCTAAATGTACCAAGTCCTGAGGTGGTAAAGGTCGGAAAAAAGTTGTTTGCTCACCTATACAGAAATGGGTTTTTAAAACTTTCGCAGCATTTTGGAACAAACTGTTTTTGATACTTTTGCGAACGGTGGATTCCCTGCCGCCGTATAGCACTAAACGAGGGGGTCGTACCCATGCTACTGGCACGGCCCATGGCCAAAATGAAGTGATCAAGAAGATTATCTTCAGACGACAATTTACAGAGACAGCTTTTACTAATATCAGAGATAACACCTGGATTCATACGTAAGTACGACAAACCAATTGTGCTGACTAATCTTTACTTCACCAATTAAAGGCAGCATAGACGCTCGCAAACGTGATTGAGATAACTACGGAAATAGAATGGTACGGCTCAGATTACAACGCCTACGCATTTTGAAGTGTCAAAAACGACCCACAATGCCGCTACAAGAGTTAGGAGTTGGCCCCGCCCTGTATTTTCACGCCCCCTGTATTGGCCCTTTTCCTCCAACGCAGGGTTGCTGGGCCATCTTCGCCGTCAGTGACGTGTATGGTTCACTTGTTAGGCAATCTACCAACAGTACCAACGGTGAATATGACCCAGCAACCTTGAGTCAACTCATATAGCGGCACTGTGGGTTGTTTTTGACACATCAATATGCGTAGGCATTGTAATCTGGGCCATACCATTCTATTTCCGTAGTTATCTCAATCACGTTTACGAGCGTGTATGCTGCCTTTAACACATTCACGACTACGCCTAATTTTGAGTGACTGCACGTTCGGACCGCGTGCAATACTGCGTCACCGTATAACGTGTCCCACCGGTGGGACACGCTGGCTTGAATAGCGTCGCACAGGTAATTGCTTTCACTTTTTTGTGTCTATATTTTAGCTAGCTACAATGATTGAACAGTATCAAAGTTTTAGCTTCCGAGACGCTTTCGTTATCGAGAAACGATTACTCAAACCCAAAACTGGGTCAACTGAGCTGCAACGCTCTCAGAGAAGTAAGCAAGTTTCGAACAATAGATTTCTGCTAAGCAATCTAGAAGCTAGCAGCAGAAGGAAAACGAAATCATAAGGTGCTTCTGAAGTCATTTTACAGCGGTTCTTTCCTCTACTTGAGCCCATCTGATTTTAGAAAAGTCTAAATGTGTCGTTGCATTTGACCTACTGGTGGACCACGAGGTTTTCATTCAAGTCTTGGGTAGGTCAATGCATTGATCATATGTAAGTTCGAAAGGAGTTTCTTATGACGGAGAAACGGATTTTTGAAAAGGGTGTCCCACCGGTGGGACACGCGGTCGAAAGTGGTAGTCAACGCGTGTCCCACCGGTGGGACACATGGTCGTAAATGGGGTAAATAACAGAATATAGTAGTAGAATAATAATGAAGATACTGTATTGGGATATTGATAAGATAATCGCCTCAGGCGTCAAGCCCGACGGCGCTGTGGTGGAGCTGGATTAGTCGTCGTACCTGTATCTATCCTCCAAATGTGATTCTAAGGGCAGAGAGCCCTGCGGTATGTCCTGGGAGGTAGAGTATATCAAACGAATAATATCGATTTCTCCGAATAAATCTAGTTTTCTCGTCATGATCGGAATGGTTTCAACAGCGCTTGTTATCACGCATTAGGGTAAATGAGAGGTTCTCATGTTTGATGAAAAAGTGGGGTTTCGTCTATTCGTTAACATGCCACAGCCAATTAATTGAGTTTTTATTCGAATATTCGAATAATCGAATAAATGGTTATAGCAATTCTGTGATTGAACAGAAATTTACTTTTTCATCAATTATGGAAACCTTGCCCCTCACGTAATGTTCGATACCAAGGGCAGTTAAAACCATCTCGTCTCTGAGAAAATATAAGAGTTAATTGGATAATCGATTTTATTCGGTGAAACACTCCACCGTAGGCACCCGGGCAAGATCACATGAAGGAAGCGTCGCTTTCGCGACATGTACCAATTTTTTTCAGGTGATCGGAGTCCAGAGGTGGTGAAGGTCAAAGAAGATATCGTTTTCCCACCTATACAGAAATGATTTTTGGAACATTTGCAACAGTTCAGAACCTACTTTTTTTAAGGCACCACAGAATTTTTTTACCGGTTTTTTTTCTTCGGACTTGTAATCGTAAAGCAGGAAAAAAAATTTTTCTCGTAGATCTTGTTCATATGGGGTAAATTTTGAAGCTGTTAAATAGCACTATTCACAGTCTGAGTTTGAGACCCCCAGCTCTTGATTGAACCGAGAACTAGCCATCAAACAAGCAAAATGTTGATAAGTTTTTATATAATAAAAATCGAGGAGTAAAGGAAGTATAGAATGAATGAGAAAAATTCGAACTTTTGTCGCGGAGGGGGGGGGGGCGCAGTGACGAGCCAGTCGCTGGGGGGGGGGGGGCGCACTCTCCACAGACTGATCCCATTGCTACGCCTGACCCTGTGTACGATTCCAGAGACATAATGGAATCAGTGTGAGACCGTTCCCAAGATAGGCCAGATAATAGATAAACGATTCTAAGGTTGGACTGTGCCTTTAAACGGCCAACTGCCCCCTCAGTGAGACTGGCCGCCTTATATACCCGCCGGTATCGTACAAGAGATGCGGCAATGTTCGTTCTTATCAGACAAATAAATAGAGGAGAGCATCAGCAGACACTACAAGAGGGGGCTGCCGAACTGGCGCGTGCCAGGACAAAAACAAAGGGATTGTATCCAAGCACAAGCAGCAGGAGCTGCTTCTAATTGGCTGCAGTTCCTGCTGTCAGTAGCTACAGCAGGGGTGCTGCTAATCTCTTAGTAGCCAAATGCAACCCCTATCGTGCCGATGCACTACTCCACAACTGTCTGAGTCATTTAGGCCACTTTCAGATCGCGATCGTGGTCCGACGCTATCGTATGCATTGCGATCCCATCGAATCGATGGGAGAGGTTTTCTTAAAGGCAGCATACACGCTCGTAAACGTGGTTGGGATAACAATGTGAATCGAACCGTATGGCTTAGAACATAACGCCTTCGCATTTTGAAGCGTCAAAAACGACCCACAATGCCGTTCATGAGTTAGAAGTCAGCCCCGCCCTGTATCTTCACGCCCCCTGTATTTGCCCTTTTTCTCCCACGCAGGGTTGTTGGGCCATCTTCGCCGTCAGTGAAGCGTGCGGTTCACTTGCTAGACAATCTACCAACAGTACCAACTGTGAATATGACCCAGCAACCTTGCCTTGCAGGAAAAGAGGAAGTACAGAGGGCGTGAAAATACAGGGAGGGGCTAACTTCTAACTCATGTAGCGGCATTGTGGGTCGTTTTTGACCCATCAAAATGCGTAGGCGTTGCAATCTGAGCCATACCATCCTATTTCCGTAGTTATCCCAATCACGTTTACGAGCGTGTATGCTGCCTTTAAAGAGGCCTTGTTTTTGACACGGTAGTCTCTGAATGGAGAAAAAAGGGAGGGAAATCTGTAAGAATGTAATGTTTTTTCTTTAAGTGCAGGAAAAACTAACACGACCTCGACTGAAAAAATTGGTTGCTCTCGACCGTCTCAGAAAAGCAGGTTTTGTCCTCTACAAAACCGACATTATTACTCCCGTCTTTCACAGAAATTTCGATCTCCACCGAGACAGGATTTTATTCAAACTATTACTCACATAGTCGCAACTGTGTTGCGTCAGACCGCTTTCGTCCGTGTTTGTTTCGGGGCGAACGAGAGGCGTTTCGAGTGGAGCGGATGCTGTTTCGGGCAAAACCGGACGCCTGAGCAGTTGTCAATGAGTGTTGTCTCGGCATAAGCGCAGGACGTTTCGGGGCAACAAATCTAGTTCTAAAACGGCAGCGGTCTGGCAGAACACAACTACGAAGATTAGCGCAAATGTTCCACGTCACTTGAGTTTGACGATTTTCGAACCCATCAGCGTTTGTTCACTCTCAAAGGCACAGTCCAAGCTCAGGGACGAAATATGTGATTTCCACATAATTGTTAAGTAGACCCACCCTATATAGCAACTGCCTAGTGCGAGCCCTCAATTCTTCAGGATAAGCGAGATATAGGAAGAAGCCACCCTAGGGCGCTCCCATCCGGAAGCCACTTTGGCACGCCCCTTTTACGATCTTTCGAGCTCAATATTGGCGAGATGAGTTATGGCTTTCGATTATTATTCCCATTCTTCCCTTCATTGTCAACTTCTCTCTTTGTGCAGGTGTGCTCGCATACAACGGTTGCCTATGACGGAAGTTAAAAGCCACGGACAACTCGTCCACCATGTTTCCGTAGCGCAATGTTTGAGGGGCCTCAAATCCATCCCTAGGAGGTCTTGTACAATTTAAGAGACATCATTGGAATCAGCTTGAAACCGTTTCCAAGATAGGTAGAAAAACGGGTGAGCGATTCCGAGGCTGGACTGTGCCTTTAACGTCATTTCCTGGTGTTCTTGTCGAGGTTTTCAAGCCATATGTTGGACCCCCTCTGGAATGGAAAAGGTGTTCAACCTGTATAAGTTGAAGTCAATAGAGGCGCTTGAGAGGGTGCAGCTGAATTTCACACATTGCTTACATACAAAGACCGGTGGTAATTACGATAGAAGTCCGGGTTGTTTGGGCAGCAAAGCCAAGCTAGGGCTCACGACTTTAGCACAGATGAGAAGGAAGTTAGATTTGACAATGCCGTATAGGATTCTCTATGGTGATGTCGGTATTCGCTGTCCAACCTGAGGGCGTCTACGACCAAGGGTGGTCCTAAGAAGCTGGCTTTCTTTTGGTCTAGACGGAATGTGCGATTGCAGTTCTTCGTAAATAGAGCCGGTACCGAGTTCAAAGGCTGTGTTCACAATAAAAAATAATGTCCGTTTTTTCACAGAAACGTAATCTTGGGGTCTCTCTAAGGAGAGTAAGGACGGAAGTACGACTAAGAACGGCCAGGAAGAGGGTGAAAACCTCGCGGGTCAGCCAACTCATCGGGTCACCCCACCCACATCATATAACATTTGTCCTGCTCAGTGTCGGAACAGTTGGTGTTCGTCTCACTAAAGGAACGGTAACCAAATTTTGGATACTCTTTATCCCGATAAATTCTATTCTCCAAGCATGTGCAATGAACCATCTTATTTTTGAAGAGTTTTTAGGGTACACGAAACAGAAAATAAGGTCACCCAAGAATTTAAGAGCGCAAAGGAATTCCCGAAGTATAGTTCGATGTGTTGTCCGCAGTGAGCAACACACGCGAACAGACATAATTAAATGTTAAAGAGGGTTTCTAAAAGTTTTTCTCCAATTTTTGAGAAGTTTTTGGGCACCTTTCCCATTTATACTCTACTTTGTAAACTTACCTTCGCAAAAACGTCGAAAACTAGGATACAATTTTTATCTTGAACTCTGCCTTTAATAAGATGCTTAGAATGGGCCCGGTCAGTGGGTCATTGTCTAAGTTCAAGGAAGTCCTCGAGCTTTCTCTGAGGTCTAGGAATGGTTTTTGACAATGGCTGATTGATTGTGTTGTTTAAATTCATTTTTGTTTTTTCTACTGTATCAAGACACGGGTTTGCCGTCTCATAGACTGAAACTGGGTGGTGGGCATCGTGTATCAACTAGAGTGTTGCCCGAATATTCGTTTATTTGAATAATATTCGAATATTCGAATAATCGAATAATTCAAATATTCGAATATTCAAAGAAGTGAATTATTCGGGTTATTCGAATAATCGAATATTCAAAGAAGTGGAATATTCGTTTATTCGAATATTCGAATATTCAAAGAAGTGAAACATTCAGTTTATTCGAATATTCAACACGAATAATTTGAATATTCGACAAGATCGCACTCCATTTAGCCCTGATTTTACATTTCAAACATCTTAGCGTAATGACTACTAATTTCTCACAATTCTTCAGTATCTCATAAATATAAAGTTACTGTGATTATCTGGGGTAAATTCCGGTCCGCAATTGCGTCTCGACACGCTTTGCGGCCGCACGCGCTCGAGTCAATCGAGTTTCCGGCTCCAAAGCCGACACTATATGGCTTTTTTATACAGTTTTCTTCAATTTTGTTTGGTTTCCAGTTTCTAAAACCCACCTAGAGTCAACAGATCCGCAGCTGCGGCGCTGGAAACTCTTCCGACTCGAAAGCGCGCGGCCGCAAAGCGTGTCGAGACGCCATTGTGGACCGGAAGTTGACCCAGATAAGCACAGTAAAGCAGGTATTTCCAATATGTTCAATCGCTCGTAGGATTTTGTCAAAACGCAAGAAATGCCCATTTCATCTTTAGTTATTGAGAAAAGTTTAAATCTCGAGCGGCTCATAAGTATAGCAACACTTGAGCGACATGGAAATTTCTCACGATGATGGCCAGAATGAGCCATTTTCATGTGTATTTTCATGAAACTGGTTCGAGGTGATGCTATTTGTCTACTTTCCCGGTGAACTTCACCTGAATTCTGACGGAAAAGCCCAAGTTCTCTCCTTCCATAATGCTGGACGTGGAATTCGATGGTTTCCAGCCACCTAGGACGACCAGCTGGATGTAGTTTCAAGTTCGTGCCAGATCCGTCTGTTGTCGCCCAGCAGTCTCATGGAGCTGGGATGCGAGATATTACACGGCGAGTTCCCAGTGACATGGTGTCGGTCTCAACGACTAACTACGAATTGTCGCTGAGTTTTTTCGAATTGTCGCTGAGATTCCGGAGTAGGGCACGGCTAAGCAGCACTAGGAAGTTCGCCATCGCATAAACCGCACATAACTCAACTGAACTCAACTAAGATAAAGCAAACTAGATCGAAGCAGACCAAAAATTTGGCGGCAATTTAGCGGGTATTTTGCGGCTATTTCACGGCGAGCATTATTTAGCGACTATTTCGCAGCCAGCATTATTTAGCGGCTATTTCGCGACTATTACTCGGGAAAAGGCATTTTGCGTCTGTTTCGCGGCTATTTCTCGGCCAAAACTCGGAGTACACGCTCGTAAACGTGGTTGAGATAACTACGGAAATATAATGGCATGGCTCAGAACACAACGCCTACGCTTTTGCAGCTTCAAAAACGACCCACAATAACGCTACACGAGTGAGAAGTTGCCCCCCCCCACCGTATCTGCCCGCCCTTGTATTTGCGTCCTCTTCCGAAAAAGGGGGTGCTGGGCCTTTCCCACCATCGGCGATGCTTGTGGGTGGTACAATAGGTACGATAAGTGAGCCATACACATCGACGATGGTGGGAATGGCCCAGCACTCCTGTTTGGGGGAGAACGCAAATACAGGGGCGGGCTGATACAGGTGCGGGGCCGACTCCTCAGTCGTGTAGCGTCACTTTTGGTCGTTTTTGACGCTTCAGAATTCGTAGGCGTTGTGTTCTGAGCCATGCCATTCAATTTCCGTAGTTAGTATCTCAACCACGTTTACGAGCGTGTATGCTGAATTTAAGTGACAAGAGTGCAGCCGGTTCAAATACCCAAGTGTGCGGTACATTGGCCCCGCTCAGCATCTGGAAGCCCTGCCCATCCGGTGGCGGCCTCAGTGGAGGTTTTGCGACCCAGCCGCGACGCGTGGGTGTACCGACCACGCTGCGTGTCGGTGTGTCGACCGCGACGCGTGTCGGTGTGCCGACCGCGATGCGTGTAGGTGTGCTGACCGCGATGCGTGTCGATGCGCCGACCGCGAGGCGGGTCGGTGCAAAGTAGTTCCTAAGCCACATAAAAGTCTTGCAGGTTGTGAACCGCTGCTAAATAGGCCGCTAAACGCGACAGATTAAAATGTCAACAGACCGATAACAGGCGGACGTCGCTGGGCAACGGGCAGTAGTCAGGCTTACAATGCGAGCGATTTGAGTTGTCAAGAGGGTGCAGTTTATCAGATGACAACTTCTCAACCTGTTGTCGATGCCCCAGTTGGCCCGATTGGATTCGATGGGATGGTACGCAATAGTGTTGCCCAAATAATCGTTTATTCGAATAATATTCGAATAATCCAATAATTCGAATAATATCCGAATAATCGAATAATTCGAATATTCGAATATTCAAAGAAGTGGATTATTCGGGTTATTCGAATAATCGAATATTCAAAGAAGTGAAATTTTCGTTTATTCAAATAATCGAATATTCGAAGAAGTGGATTATTCGAATTATTCGTTTATTCGAATATTTAAAAAAATTATTCGTTCCGACACTCTAGTTTCAACACCCCGAAGAGGCGGGAGAAACGGGGGAGGAGCGAGCTTCCTGATTGGACGCAACACGGACTAGCCCTGCGTTGCGTCCAATCAGGAAGTTCGCTCCTCCCCCATTTCTCCCGCCTCCTCAGGGGTGTTGATACACGATGGCCACCACTCAGTGAAACTGAATTGAATTTTTCTCAATTATGGATATTTTTGAAAAATTCGACTCTGAAAAAAAAATCGTGTAAAAAAGAAATTTGTACAGTTGGGTCAAGACTTGCCCGTCATACTGAACTTCGAAGTTTCGCTCCCGGAGTTTGGCAAAGAAAGCAGAAAAGGCCGGATATTTCGGCCAAACTCACGAAATTCTCGAAAATTGATAGTTCAGTTCAGTCAAGATAAGTCTTGAAACCCTATAGCCCAGCACTCAGAGGGTCCAAATGTCAATTGCAACACTCAATGATGCTCAGCACCGAAGGTTACTACTGATATTCGGCATATAGTATGTATTTTTAAAATCAGCGCGTTTCGGCCGGATGGAAAGAAATTTTAGAAAATATTTAACAATTTAGCGCCAGCTATGGAAAAATAAAATCTTGCGGAATTATTGCTTCCCCAAGACTGGAATCTTTGCCAGAGGAATCCGGAACCTAGAAGCAATCATTCAGAAAGCAACCCGATGATCATAAAACGCACCCACTGTGCTGTATCCATTCACTGCAACAGCTGTACACCCGATTATAGCGCATGCGAGATGGACGAAAATAGCCTGGCCTGAATAGACGTGGTTACTTGCTATGAATACTACGTTTACTGCTGAACTCTAACCTGTTGTGCCCGTAACTACTGCTACCCTACTGTTTGTGGTGACCTGAAACAAGCCTTACATAGGCTAGGAGTGATGTTTCAAGGTTTAATGACCACCACTTCCCTGTAACTCCCTCAGCCGCATGCAACACATATCGCACCAGTGGCGTATTTCCGAGTATCGCCATTGCTTACCAGTATCGACGTCGACCTGAACAAAGAGAACATAAGTGCTCATAACATAATGAAGCAATGCCAGCCATTACTGCCCCAAAACGCGCTTTCGTTTAGAGATTTTCAAACACTGAATAAAAAAGCTATTCCATCCGTTTCGACGCGTTCTGATACTTGAATTATGGCTGGTACCTATGGTTTTGCTCGAATGAGATAGAATAATCCGATCAATCACATTTTTGGCTCAGTGTCGGAATGGTTTGAGTTGTACATATTTGGTTTTGAGACACCAGGTAAGGGTAGAGCTACCCATAATTGATGGCAGGGCCGATTTTGGCACATTTACAATATCACAATTGTCAAAGACCTTAGTGGGATCGAATAGTCGCTGAGCCACAAAACACTGAAAGTGAGTCAAAAAATTGATTGATCGTTCGGATCATTCGATCTCATTAGAGCACAGCTAGGCTGGTACTCTATCATTATCTAACGAAATGCAAAAAAATGTCTGGTTGGAGTAGGTCATGACTAGAAAAACTTCATGAATTAAACAGACAATTTTTCGTCTTCAGCCCTTTTTCTGATCCACGGCTTTGAATGCATTGTTCACTCAGATCGAATAGTCGCTGAGCCACAAAACACTGAAAGTGAGTCAAAAAATTGATTGATCGTTCGGATCATTCGATCTCATTAGAGCACAGCTAGGCTGGTACTCTATCATTATCTAACGAAATGCAAAAAAATGTCTGGTTGGAGTAGGTCATGACTAGAAAAACTTCATGAATTAAACAGACAATTTTTCGTCTTCAGCCCTTTTCTGATCCACGGCTTTGAATGCATTGTTCACTCAGAAAACCATACTCTCCCATTTCTTCAATTTTTCATGTTCCTAATGGCAATATCCTTCTAATAAATGAAAATTGCCAAAAAGCCCAAAAAACTTGGGCTCGCAAAAAAAGTGTTGTGAACGTTGAGTGCAGCTTGCATGATGTGGTACGAGGCTTTGTTCGAGTAACGTTTCGGCCCTTTCGCGTTCCTCAGGGTGGGCCAAGTCCACAAGTCCAAAATACATGTCTGATATAGGCTTGCCTCCCGATTTGAGGCTGAATCTCTGTTTATTGGGTACCCCACCGCATTCTACTGATTGCTGGTCCCCTGAAGACGTGATCGGAATCTAAGGGAGGCGAAATCCTCATACCACCAAGTGCGAGCTGCACTTCAACGTTCACCATTTCGTTCTGATACCGGGATCCATCCAGAATCGTACATGCATGGCCAAACCATATTTGGAAGTACATAGTGGGCATTGGTATTTGAATTCGCGCCCTATAGACTGTTTGAACAGCCGCAAGCGATTCCTTCAGTGTGGAACTCTGAAGGATAAAATGTGATAGATTATTAGTGAAATTTGGTGGGATGCTATACATTACCACCCCCATATCTTCGAAATAGTATATTTTCGACACACCGAGCTTTGCCGTAGTTTCAAACTGAGCTCAGCTACAATACCCACCCTAAGTTTTGGAAAAAAGGCGAAAAAAAAAACGCGGAAACTCGCTTTTTTCGTCTTTCGGTCATAACTCGCTTCGAAGGGGAGGTTTTACAAACTTGAAGATATATTTGGAATCAGCATTGATCACTCTTTCTTTTTGAGCTATACATGGCTTACTCTCAAACAAGGCATATAGGGTTGACACAACCAATCGAGTGAGATGTGGAACAGTATGAAATGCTGAAATGTGTGACTGTGTCTCTTCTTGTATCTTTTAACTTGTTTTCATTTGGGGTCTTTTATTTAACGAATTTTTTATCTTTTAGATTTTTATTTTTTTTAAAGTTTAACTACAGTTCTACTCTGTGTATTATTTTTTTATTATTTGAGTAGCTAATCATTTAGTCGTTTGTTCACTACTTTTGGTGTTGCTTGTAACATTCTTTTTAATTTACTCTATTTTTGTATGAGTTTTCACTATAATTTGGATACTTATACAATTCAATTTCATTCATATTATTCTTGCTTTATTAAAAAAAGGCTTCCCTGAGAACGTTAAACAATTATTCAGAAAGCAACCATTTTAGCTATAACCTCAGGCAAACAATTCAAAACAGTAAACACCTCAACAATGGAGGAGATGGACTCTGTTTCATTTCAAGTGAGCTCCTGTTTCCCATTATCACAGCGCGAAGTGGTGGCTTTTTCGTCAGAAGCTTCTTATCACTATCATTATATTTCACCGAGACCCATCTGAGGGTGATAATCGAAATCGACGGCTCACTAGGGATTTAACAGAGCTTAGTTCGAGTTACAATTACTTGTATCAATATTCAAAATTTCTGGGGTTATTTTTAGAACTCGAAAATAACATTCGGCATCCCAACTCCAAAAATGTTCCCAAGTTCAAGAAAAAAGTTGTTTCTTGAAGTGGTTGTGACACATTTCGCTCTCCCAAAAAGTTGAAATTCTTCAGATTTGATGAGACTTCAACCTGAAGGACATCACCGAACAATTCTTGTCGTATTGCTGACTTTGAGACTGTATCTATACCTGGGAAGCAGTCAAGATTTACTTTTATTTTTGCCTAGTCTTAGAGGAATTTCGTTCTGGCTATGGCCCCCTTCCGCTTCCCCGTATCTCCACTCCTTCCACTCTATCTCTCTCCCTTTCTCTCGACGACCTGACGCACTCCTCGCTCAAAAACAGTCCCACGAAGTGGATTGAATTCGCGCAGCGAGTATGGACTGGCGAGTCAGACCATCCAGCAGGCAGCGCGCGGCCGGGGCGCGTCCCCGCATTGATTAATCTAATCAGCGAAAGGTCTGACTCAAGCGACTGACGGCTCGTCGTCAAATATAAATAATTAAGTACAAGGAATAGGGTCGGAATATGGATTTGTTGGTTTTCTCTGATTTTTCGTAATTTAAAAAATACAGATTTATCGGAATGTGAGGAAAACTCTTTGTGCTGTCTGTGCTGTTGCGGTGAAAGACCCTTAACAGTACCATATTGAAATGTACGTGCCATCGTTGAGTGAATCCCAGCAAACCTAAACTGGCGACAAATTGAGATTTCGGCATTTCCAACTGGGCTCTTTTCCAGGGAGATTTGGGTCTGCCCATGATGTTATTGATTCTAGTAGGGGTCTCTGCCGTGTACAGGTTTTGCAGAGCTTACAATCAGAGCAGAAAATACTGTGCTTCTCCGGGCCAAATTCCGATCCGCAATTGCGTCTCTACACGCTTTGCGGCCGCACGCGCTCGATTCAGTCGATTTTCCAGCGCCAAAGCCGACTCGATATGGCTTTTTCTACAGTTTTCTTCAATTTTGTTCAGTTTCCGGTTTCCAAAACCCACCTAGAGTCAATAGATCGGCGGCTGCAGCGCTGAAAACTCTTCCGACTCGAAAGCGCGTGGCCGCAATGCGTGTCGAGACGCAGTTGCGGACCGGAATTTGGCCCAGAGAAGCACAGTACATATGGTCTCTCCTTAGAATGAAGTCTAGTGAATGGATGGGGCTACGACGTTAAACGCACGATCGAAACTCTTCTAACCGGTGGTGTCACGAACGCCGCACGGCCCGCCGCAATGAGCGAGCCTCTTCCAAACTTGAAATAGATTTCATATTTGCGTTCGGCGCCCCAAATATCTTGCCCCACCTCGTACAAAATTTAGGCTAGAAATATTTCCTTTTCTCGATCCCCTAAAAATTAATTCTTGATCTGCCCATTGCCACTAAGAACTTAGCGAAATTCAAATTATTTCTTTTTAGTACCCCCGCCACAGTACAAAAAGACTAAATTTCGCAACTTCGGTTTATGCTGGTATCAGTCTCTTGTCAGCTCGTTCGTCCGCACTGTGAAAAAGACGCCGAGCCTGCAGGGCTGCTCTGCAATTTTTAAATTTCTTGATCAAATGTAGTTTTTTTTATCGGAACCCCCAAAAAATCCGTATTCCGACCCTACTCCTTGTAATTAATGATTTATATTTGACGACGAGCCGTCAGTTGGTTGAGTCAGACCTTTCGTTGAGGAAATTAATCAATGCGGTGACGCGCCGCGGCCGCGCGCTGGCAGCTGGGTGGTCTGACTCGCCAGTCCATCCTCGCTGCGCGAATTCAATCCACTTCGGGGGACTGTTTTCGAGCGAGGAGTGCGTCAGGTCGTCGAGAGAAAGGGAGAGATAGAGTGGAAGGAGTGGAGATACGGGGAAGCTGAAGGGGGGCCATCGCCAGAACGAAGTTCATCAAAGACTAGGCAAAAATAAAAGTAAATCCTGACTGTTTCCTAGGTATAGATACAGTCTCAAAGTCAGCAATACGACAAGAATTGATCGGTGATGTCGTTCAGGTTGAAGTCTCATCAAATCTGAAGAATTTCAACTCTTTGGGAGAGCGAAATGTATCACAACCACTTCAAGAAACAACTTTTTTCTTGAACTTGGGAACATTTTTGGAGTTGGGATGCCGAATGTTATTTTCGAGTTCTGAAAATAACCCCAGAAATTTTGAATATTGATACAAGTAATTGCAACTCGAACTAAGCTCTTTTAAATCCCTAGTGAGTTGTCTATTTCGATTATCACCGGCAGATGGGTCTCGGTGAAATATAATTATTGATAAGAAGCTTCTAGCGAAAAAGCCACCACTTCGCGCTGTGATAATGGGAAACAGGAGCTTACTTGAAATGAAACAGAGTCCATCTCCTCCATTGTTGAGGTGTTTACTGTTTTGAATTGTTTGCCTGAGGTTAGAGCTAAAACGGTTGCTTTCTGAATAATTATTTAACGTTCTTAGCGAAACCTTTTTTTAATAAAGCAAGAATAATATGAATGAAATTGAATTGTATAAGTATTCAAATTATAGTGAAAACTCATACAAAAATAGAGTAAATTAAAAAGAATGTTACAAGCAACACCAAAAATAGTAAACAAATGACTAAATGATTAGCTACACAAATAATAAAAAAATAATACACAGAGTAGAACTGTAGTTAAACTTTAAAAAAATAAAAATCTAAAAAATAAAAAATTCGTTAAATAAAAGACCCCAAATGAAAACAAGTCAAAAGATACAAGAAGAGACACAGTCACACATTTCAGCATTTCATACTGTCTCACATCTCACTGGATTGATTGTGTCAACCCTATATGCCTTGTTTGAGAGTAAGCCATGTATAGATCAAAAAGAAAGAGTGATAAATGCTGATTCCAAAGATGTCTTCAAATTTGTAAAACTTCCACTTGGAAGCGAGTTATGACCAAAAGACGAAAAAAGCGATTTTCCGCGTTCTTTCCGCCTTTTTTCCAAAACTTAGGGTGGGTATTGTACGGAAATCGAGGCAGAAAACTGTGAATGGTCTTCACAGAGTACGATGCCTTGAAAGTCGTGCTGGGAAAGAGGAAAGGAAAAAATTCAACTAGCAAGTGTATCGGGGTTGGGTTCTCCTTTAAAGGCATCGTACGCGCAAAAAACCGTATCTCATATTTTCATGTTTTTGAGAAGGCGATTCTCTGACATATAGAATAAGAGTGGAAAAACTCCACGAAACCATCGACTTCCGCGAAAAAATTCGTTCAAAAACGTCCAGAATTATTCACTTCCCACCCCTCCGTCAATTTCGGTGTGTCGGGTGCAATACGTCGGAGGTTTTTTTCACAAACGTTGGATGTGTTTCTTACTTTGAACTTATGAAGTGGGTGAATTTCTCTTGCCTTTTGTTAACTGGGACTAATTCTAAAAAAAGAAGTATCCATCCGGTAAGTTTGGATGTTAGAATTTCCCAAATCAAAAATTTCAAATGCTGAATCATCTGCGCTTGTGATTGCGCTTCTGTTCCTTGTGCTAGATGGTTGGTGAGAACTGGTGGCGGATCGTCATTTTGAACCCATTCCAGCTTCAGAACCATACGTTTTTGACGCGTAAAACTTCACCGACGTGCTCTACCGGGCTCATTCATGAAATTGTGCCTGAAAAATGGAAATTGGTTCTCAGCGCGAACGATGCCTTTAAGGACCTTCAATTATAATTGTTTTTCGCTCCCCCGAGAAAAAAGTTTCGTGATATACAGGGTGGTCGAACAGCATGTGCGCGTACACAAACACTATTATTTACAGAGATATTGACTACTTAATACCATTTTCCATCGAAAAGCAACGGAAATAGTACCATTAGCAATACCAGCACAAACTGCTCGGAATTTTCGTTCTCAGCTTTCACACAAATTTCAAACAGAAAAGCACAAAAATGACGCCGAGCTACTCGGAAGGTGTTTTGTGATCGGTCGACAAATTTCTTGTGATCAAGAAGGCGCACAAAAGCCGGAGTGATTAGTAACTGGCAAGTCCGATGCAGAGAAGCCCAAGAAAAACAATAGTCGCTAAAAGGTGGGTCACCGTACGGCTAATCAACTTTTGTTCTGAAAAAAGAAAGAACAATACTGAAAAACTCCTAAGTAAAATTCTCGTTCAAATTACAGCACGCAGGAGCAAATAAACGCTCGTGGGTTCAGCGTCGAAGGGCTCAATTGGGCTGATACGCTGACTTGATGATTCGATCTCCATCAGTCCGAATCTTGGTGCAGTCGACTTGTATCTTTGGAGATTGTCAGAGGGAAGCTCCTGGTGGAAGAATTTCGTCAAATGAACTCTCAGCGTCGCGAACTTATAATGCCCTGAAGTGATTTAGACCCGAGGTGGCTGCGGCGCCCCGTCGATTTTGTGCACCTTCGTTGGAAGCCTGTGTATAAGCGATAGGTGGAAATTTAGACCTTTTTTCAAGTATTGTCACTTGTGCTATTCGTGTTCTGTAAGAATGAAAAATAATGTAGGGTAGTGTATATAATTCAGAACAATAGCGCCCATACTTTTCCGCCGCCCTGTAAATTGGTCTGCAAATAACAAAATCTTTGCGGTGTTAAAAAATCGTATCTTGTCGACTAGCCGTCGAAATGTCAGCATCAAAACAGATTCTTTGACAGGAGGTGATTATAACTTAAGTCTCTGGCAATCATGCGTCTCTTTGTGAATCCAGCTGACTATGAGATGTGCGAATAGAGCTTATTGTAATAACACGGAGGTGAACTTTCCTATTACAGTCATTCCTTCCGTTTAAACGTTTATATAATAGCATTAGCGCTATAAAGGTATAAATATCAAGCACTAGGTATTCGAAAAGCACCTTACTGATGAGACGTTTCCGCCCGAAGTCTTACTGGTTACTTTATGTGAACCATGCTAGCAGTGACCTATGCAGCGATTTGATGAGACTGTGAAGACTCACGAGAGCCAGGTTGCTGCCGTGGGCAGGAATCTTGGAGAAGAAGTACTCGGTGAAGGACTGGTACGGCGTTTTGTCCCATTGAATTTGGAACGCATTCTGAATCTCCATCAGTTGCCAATTGATGAATTGATAAGGATTAGGCGTGGAAGAGGTTGGCTGACTGCCTGCTGAGTGTAGAGGGAGGGCGTCTGAGGGCCGGGTGGTCGTCAAGTAAGGCTCCGGATGGTCGTCGCATACCAAATGCATACCACGATCGTCTCCACGCCTCGCATCTCCTCCTCCTCCTCCATCCGCAGCTGTCATGCAACGACGCAGCGACACCGCATGAACGAGAAGAAACTAGGCTCTCCTGCAGCGTCACGCCACAGGCGAGGCCAACGACATCGCGCACTCCTCACGTTTTCCCCAATGCCGTTCTGACCTCATTCGGGTTTCTCATCATCCTCATGCACACCTCTTCATGTCTTTCACCATATGTTTCACATTGCTTATAAATATTACTGCAGACACTCAAGGCTTTATTTAGTGCCCAATGTTCTATTCCTAATGACAGTTCTTCCAAAGCGCTGTTCACGATAGACTTTTTACTTCAGTTTTCAACGAGAAACGTGTGACTCCCGAAAACGAAACAGCCCAGAAGGAACGGAGCCAAACGCCACCTCAACGACCAAAGAAACGGCTTTAGAAAGTGTTCCAGTGGTCGGGTTTCGCCCCTTCTGGTTCAAGTCGTTGTCATGAACGCTTTGATCTGCACTCAGCAGAGGGGGTATCTTATGGACAGAAACAATGAATTTGCTAATAATCTGCCGGAAGAAGGTTTCCGAATGTTTCCAACAACAAATCCATTGACTCTTTCTATGAAAAATCACAGTGGATCATCACAGTTTTAAAGGCATAGTCTGCGAAACATTTCACATCTGGTCTCCTTAATAATTGTGATTTTCTGCTCAGATGACATAGAATCCCCTTGTGGAATTGAGTCTAATGAATGAACGGAGTTGCGGAGGTAGATCATCGATCAATCCCCGTTGGGTCTTTCTGTCGCTAACGCCGCACGGCCAGCCGCTATCATGGCGCGTACGTGTGCGAAGTTTCGCGCATCAAGCCCTCTGAATATTAGAGAAATAGCCTCCTGATGAGTAGGACCGAGTGGACCTCGGAGGTGGGCCAAGAAATGTTTTCGTTGCACGAGAAAAGTTCCTCAAGGTGCATCGATTGAGATCGGCAAACCATGCGGTCAGCGTGCGTGTCGAGCAGCCGTCGTGTGTGCCGCTCTCGGACGAGTGTTCATATGGCTGCCACACCCCCCCCCCTAGGCTGCAGAGCTGTTTGATCGACCCAGTTTGCCTGCTGCCAGCCGCTACAGGCCCGGCTAGTGGGTGCGAGGTAAGGCTTACAGTCGTTTTGCATGTTCGTCCGAGCACGCGACGGCCGCTCCAAACGCACGCCGGCCGCGTGTTTCGCCAGTCTCATTCGGACACACTTTACATGTTACGCACGTTTCGAGAGCCTTCCTGATCACCAGTTATCAGCCCTTACATATATTCCTGGCACACTATTAGGTGTTTTTTTAGAGGACTGCTTTTCGAATATTCAGCTGAATTTCGGTGCAAAATTTTGCGCGCATATATTACTGTTGGGCCAAAATAGTTATTGCCCACATGCACACCTCCCCAAAGTTGTAGAATTTCCTAACCCCCAGTCGGCGAGTGCTGCGCGGCGATAGCGACTGAGGCGGCGACAGGCTTCAGCACATTTGCAGTACGTCAGCCCTTCGTGACAAGTCGCTGCGACCGACGTGTGACAACTGTTCCTACGACGGCTGATGCCATCTATCCGAGGGTTCCGCCGCGATTTGTGCCAGCTTGCATGCCTGTCGCCCATGACAGGAGTGAGTGTGATCGCACTGCGACGCGATCGTTTGCACGACGTTGCGATCATCGTGATCGAGGCATCGAGTCGCCGAGCTGAGTGATTCCAGTCCTTTTTGAGGGTAATGTGTCTGAAGGTTGCGTCGCAGTGTGACAGCACTCTGAAAGACGCCTTATGCATGTGAGGATGCCCAAAGTAATTTCCGGTCTTTCAGCACTACTTCTCAAAAAGTTATGCGCCTCGAATTTCAAATAACGGTGCTTACATAAACCATATGAGTTGCACTTCAGCCCAACCTACTACCAGCTTCCCATGCCAAAATCGAGTACACGTCACTCGCATGTGTAATAGTATATGCGATTGTACTCTGCTTCTTGCCTTCATACCATGTTCCATAGCTTCGTTGGGGGGCGGGGGGGATTCAAAACGATACAACATAATCATACTATCACCAACCTTGAAGGCAGTGTTCGTGATGAAAACGGTTGTTGTGCTATCACCACGAGAATGTAAATCTGGCCATCACAAATGCGAAAATAAGTGAAAATTGCAGAAGAAACGCTCCGGAACAAGTTATTGCTTGGTGTCTTCCCGCCTCCAATTATCGAGATTTCTATAAGTGCCTGTCTTGTCAACTTTTATTTTGCTTCAAAGTGACTTCTGAGCATTTTTGGAGACTACTGGCTAGTTTACCAGCAAGATAAAAGGCGGATGAACAGGCATTATGAAAAATCTCGTTAATTACAGGGCCGGACAACACCAGTGATTAGCCGGTATTCCTTATTTTCAAGCGTTTTCCACGCAAAATTCCTGTTTTTTTTTCTACATATTTTTACTTTAGTGATGACCAAATGTGCATTCCCATGAAGAGAGCTCGAGAATCGTTTTTATCGCGAACCCTGCCTTTAACCCCCGAGTTGGTGAAAGGAGGAGGACCTCAACCCTGGAAAAACAAGGAAATCCGGGGCAGAGCCTGTAATTGTATTGAACGAGGCGGGCACCTGAACTAACTATTTATAAATTGGTCTAGGTTTTTTGCAAGAGTTGTTTCTGAAAACCTCTATTTCATTCTTTGTTAGATGATATGTTAAGGTCATTTAAATTATTTTGAGCTGAACAATCCGAAATTAGTTGAGAAAATGCAGGTTTTTCCCGAGTAACTTTTTTATCTTTTAATATGGCTATTCGCTGAAGATGGTTTTCAGGATCTCCCTCAAATTCTATGTGTCTCCAGGATAAAAAATAATTTTTTCCGATATCCCATTTATGAAAAAGGGTTCTGCGCTTATAATTTTAAACCGTTGAAAGTAGATGCGTCGAGATTGTTTTTGAAATCCCAATGAAATTCAGCGTCGACGTTTGCCTCGAGGTTGGAAAAGTATTTAACCGATTCACTAGCCAAATCGAATTTCCGAAATAGGAGTTCTTGGTCTATAACTTCTCAATCGTTAAAGGTAGGGTCATGGTGAGAGCTATTTCTGAAATCTCTGTGAAATTTCGCGCCGAACGGTGTAGTGGGTTCCTAACTTCACTTGCTCCATAAGCCAGCTAGGTCGGTGGAGCCGAGCTACGTAGTTATCTCCACAGGGCCCTCTCTCCTCCACTCAGAAATTTGTGGGGAAGTTCCCGAGGACAATAGACCTGATTTGGTCATTACCACTCGGTCGAGGGGAGAGGAGCGAGAGTACGGAGGGGGACGTCTCGCCCCTCTCCACTCGAATTACACACAACGATAAGGCGTTCGAAACAGTCAACTCGGGGGAAGAACAAGGGAAGTTCGGTTCACGGTTGTTCCCATGGCCTCCCCCCGAACATGATGAACGCGAAAACAAAGCCGCAGCGTATACGGTGATGCAGACGGGTTTAGTCGCGAGGTGGTCTCGCACTTCGCAACTTGAGGTAGATCTGCCACTCAAGGACTACCTAAGGCATCTCTGTCTGGATTTCAGAGGAGCTAATTAGCTTCTCTATAATCTTTAGTCAGAGGTGAATATTTTTGGACCGATCGCAGTTTTTCAGGAGCAGGAGACTGTCGAAAACAGCTAGTTCTAGCAAGCTGATTATTGATCAATCATTGAACAATGGGAAGATCTGCAGTCGGAAGGTCGCGGGAAGACGTGCAGTCGGGAGAACAAGATAACTCCTGCTGTGGGAACTTCCCTCATTACTCTGCTGTCGAGACGTTCCCTTCACCTCCCCCCAATTCGGGGGAAGTTCCCCAGTTGTTTCGAGGAAAGTTCTGCTGTCGTTCTCGGGAACTTCCCCACGAATATCTGAGCATGATGAAAAATAGAGGCGCCGAAATTTACTGCTGGCAACAACGTAGCTCGCCTCTGCCGACATGGCTGCCTTATGGAGCAAATAAAGCGGGAAATCCAAGATAACAATCAATGCAGAAATTCACGGAGATTTCGGAAATAGCCTTCACCGAGAACCTATTTTAAGGATTGGAAATACATAGGCGAAAAACTGTTAATTTATAAATTCAATTTGGCCGATGGATCGGGAAACCATTTTTCCAAACCTAAAAAAAATCTACGCAATTTTTTTTTGCAATTTTCGAAAACAGCCCTTGTTACGCATCTATCTCAAATGATTGGGTGGTTGAAGAATTGCAGGCTAAAATCTTATAGCTTTGAGCGAAAAACCGCTGTTGATGAAATGAAATCGGCTGGAGGATCGCGAAAAAATATTTTTTTTAGATCTCAAAACACTTTTCAGCACAGAATCTAACGTTTATTAAAGAGACAATCTTCACTAGGAATCAACCCTCGAAGGCAAAACCTTTTGAGCGAGATCGCAGTAATTTTTTTATTCATTTAGAAATATGTAGTTCTAAAAATCGTGATTTCAGCGAAGCAACAAAAAAAAACTATATGGCTTCAGCTGATCATTCTATCTAGAATAATAAATCTCACAAGGCGCCTCCTCTGGAAGAATTTTTTTTCAGAAAACACTATTAAAGTAATAAATGTTAAAAAAGAACATCGAGAAAACGTTCGTTTCTGAAATCATAAGTTTGAAAACAACCTTCACCTCTCACAAGCAGAGCGCTGTCTCAACGTGGTTAGGTCGGTGGCTTGCATCGTCAAGAAAAAAATTTAATTCTCACCTGCGGCTGGCGGTGGGGTAAGCTGATCAGCTGCGCTCTCCCTTGGCGTGAATCGATTAGCGGGCCGACGCACGCGACCACCCTCGCCAGCCGCGGGTGAAATTTAAATGTTTTCTCCTGAGGAAACAAGCCACGGACCTAACTCTGCTCTCGTTCTCTGGGTCAAATTCCGGTTCGGATTTGCGGACTACGGCTATTGCTTAGTGTTGATTGTGATGGGACGACTTGGTCCCCGCACGATTATCTTGTGTCGCATGATGCAACAGCCGTAGTCCGCAATTGCGGACCGGAATTCGGCTCGGAGAGCGATAGTACATATGCCATGTTCCATGCTTCTCATCATTTTTCGCGGTTTTTTCGGTATTTCATTCTGCTTCCACACCATAAAAGAAAAATATAGCGTAATGTGGTGGCGTATTGGCAAATGTAATTTAGGAAGAGTGAGGCTCTCTGGTAATGTAGCCTATAGCAATGTTAGTAGGACCTGGTGGGGTTGCGGACTCGTGCTAACATACGGTAGTTTCTTAGTGGTATCACTCATTTTTCCGGAACAGCTTTGATAGATCGGTGAGTCTGTATGTTCACCGATACGACCACATCTGTGGAAGCAATGAAAACAGGTGGAATGTGAGAGTGGAAGCCGAAACTCACCGACCAATTTTATTTATTTCGAAAAAATGAGTGATAACACTATCAGGCTACAGTATGTTAAGAAGAATCCGCAACCTCACCAGGTCCTACTTCCATTGCTGTAGACTATGACTGCTCTGTACGCAGATTTTTTTCCACGTTCGGTTCAGTATTTTTTGCCGAGCTTAAAGGCACAGTCCAGCCTCAGAGGTAATTTTTGATATTTTGTTCCGGTCGCCGTCTATAGCAACCCTGCCAAGCGCGAAATCTCAATTTGCTCAAATAAACGAAAAAAAAAATCTTGGAAAAAGTCGACCACGCTCCCTTGGAAGAGAAAATGGGCAACGCCCACTGGCAGGTTTCCGACCTTAAAGAGGAAGAGACGCGCGAATGATTATATTCAAAATCTATGTTCTTCCTTTTGTTTTCTGTCTGTCTTTATATTGTGACCTGCTTCAGAATGATTGCTGCTATTACCGAGAGAATGCAGGCACGAGAAAACTCGTCCGCGAACTTCTACCAGTTCAAATACAAAGTTTTCGAAAAGCCGTAACTCAGTTGGTGAGTTCTGAGCGATTCTGGAGACACTATTGTGATCAGCGTGAAATTTTCTCCAAAATAGGCAGAAAAACAAAAAATCGATTCTGAGCTCGTACCTTTAAAGTGGCGTTTGGATAGAATTCTTTCGTCTACTCACACATTTGACGTCCCTTGTCGAGTCTGAAGCGCCCCTTTTTTCGTTGTGGATTAACAACGGCGACGACCTAGGCGTGGTGACAATTTTTTGAAACAGTCTTCATATACAGTAGTAACGAAAAATAAGTAACATTTAGGTCTTTTCAACGTGATTCGAAGATTTCTGGATTTTTTTCTTACAGTCGGCTGTATCGCAGTGGCACTTTCGGTTTCCTATTTGAGAAGTTTGCGTTATTTTCATTTACCGATCTACCGACCAAATCATGGAATTTAGTAAAATTTTACCACTGTAGTATGGGCAATTTTTTCTCTAGCTCTTCTACGACATGCTGTTACCGCTGTAGTGTGCATGTGCATTCCGCTTTCCTTTGGCTGTCTATAAGAATTTGAGTGGGAGGGGGGAAGGGCGTTTTTCTGCGGACCATGATCTCACACTGCGCAGAATTCTCAGAAATCCTGGAATGATTCCATAGTCAATTCGTGTTGTTCTTATTTTCAGCGCAATTATACTTCTCATCGCCCCCTCGCAGGTCGGAGAGTGGGATTAACAACTGGTGGCGAGGGCACCAGCTTCGCAATGACATTGCCGACCAAACGAGTAATTTAACCCTAACGGTAGCGAAAATTAGGAAAATTATGCTAAAAAAGCTCTTGTGAAAAACTGAAACGAGGGGTCAGTGCAGGCACTCCGACGCTCATGTGAGCACTCCTTCACCGAAACATGGGATTTTTTCCATGAATCCTAGTTCGTTTTTGAACAAGATGGGTAATAGGCTTGAAGTGGATTAGACAGATCATGTTTTGACGAAAGCCGTAAACTCGATCAGTTCCAAGGCGCTTATGCATTGCATCTATTGGTTTCTTACCGTTTTTCTTGACACTGCTGTCATGGAGACCAATTAGTTCTGTGGTACAGTCACTTCCTTGAATCCTTTCTGTCATTGCCTTTATGCGCTGCTGTCACTACTCTGAAGCCCTCTTGTCACTGCCTTGACTCCCTGCTATCACTGGCCTGAAGCACCGCCGTCACTACATACTCGGAGCACTGGTGTCACTGTTCTGAAGTATGACCTCTCCGCCTTCCCCGGAAAAGCTGCTATTCCCCAAAAATATCCCTTTCTGATAGGAACTCGAAGTCTGTATCCTGGAAGCACGTGTGAAACTTGTCGCAGTGCGTGCGAAACTAGTATGTAAGACGCCTCACCTCATAGAGGGTCGCAGTCGGCAACAATGGGCCAACTGCAACTCTCTATAGCCCCATTCATTGCTGATCGCTTCGACTAGTCGCGGCAGCGCCAACAGTTACAAAACACGTCGCGCCAACAGATCTTTCACTGAGTCGCGACCAGTTGGAACAGTTTGCAGTTTCAGTCGGGATCGCCGAGCGTCTGGGGTATTTCATAGCTGGTCGAAGCGACCTGCTTGTTTTTGTTAGGTCGCTTCGACTAGTCGCGTCGCTTCCATGATGGAAGCGATTCGTCTAGTCGAAACGACTAGGCCGTAATCTTTCGTTGAGACATAGGGTATTCTGTACCGAATTGCGGACTCCACACTCATTCTCGCAGCGTTATCCGCAAATCTCCGCCATGTTTCACGCGAAATTGCGTCCCCACGAGCGATACCAAGTCGCTCGATAATTCGTAACCGCTGGGCGGAGCGATATCAAATCGCTTTCTCCAGCGATTTCAGACCGCGGCTGTATTGTTGGTCGCTTCGGCTTGAAGTCGAAGCGACCAGCTATGAATGAGCCTTATGAGGTGAGGCGCCTGACATACCAGCCTTGCTCGTGATTTTCTGATCACAGGAAAAATCAAGTCAAGTAGGCGGCGTCCATACGTGGCGAAAGCGTGCGTTCCAGCTGTTGTGCGCCTCTCAACGCTCCTCAACGCTGCAGTAGCCGTGCCCGCAATTAAGCACTGGCAAACACCCCCACCTCGTTTTGATTCTGTTGAAAATCTTTGACCGGTTGATCAATCAATCGCTCGAATTTGCGCAAAGGCTGATCATTCCCTAAGGTTTTCCCATTCTGTGGTGGGGTTGTGGGGTACAAGGGTCAGAGTTTTGCAATAGGTTTAATGTCCCCTACTTTGAAAGCATCGTACGCGCTGAAAACGTCTCACCGTTTTATGGGTTTGAATGATTGGCTGGACCCATCTAAGCATGTAGGGAGAGTTTGTTGGGTCAAAAACGCTTTATTGTGAAGATATATGATTCCGAATGCTTAAAATTCCGTCAAAAGAGAACGGCACTCCATCAGTCATCTGACACAATTTGCTGTCAGCCATTGTATAAGTAAATGATCAACAATTGATCCAGTACAACTGAAGGGAAGTTGATGGAATATATTTTACGATTACGCGAAGGATGACTTTCACTCCTTCGGTTCACCTGTTCTTCCCTACAAATATCCTGGAAGAAGGAGGAATTTCATTTTGTCGTGAGATCATGGGTCAACACAGCGTTTCCTGGCAATCGACCCTTCCTTTCTCAAAAGTTGGTAGAGAAAATTTCGGTCCGAAAAAATAGTTTTTTAGTGATTCCTTCACGGTCTTTATGAGGTAGCTGTTATATAGGGATGTAGAGCTTCCATCATATATGGAAAAAACGAAATCCATCGTGAACGATGCCTTTAAGAATTGAGCAGCAAGCTCGGAGCTTGCTGCTTCCTTTTTGAGCTGGCGCCATCGCGCGAGAGCGAGCGTGAGCGACAAGCACAACGTGTGCCCTTGATGATCATCGACTTTGCGTAATCACACGCTCTCGCGACGTATGGACGCTGCCGTAGGGACACGTTCCACAGAATTTTGAGGTTCAGTGCCCAACCAACACATAACGCCTTTTTTCAAAGGATCGATAAGAACAACGACGAGTGGGGTGTTTTGCTCTTGCGAATGTTTGCTGCAGACCACTGCAATGCATCACCGAGTAGTTGTCAAACGATTGCAACGGCGACGACTGCAGACGTCGGCTACCTACTAATTCAGCCTTGACTGTAGCGAATTTACAAACCAGCAGAACTTATGTTGCGCTCAAACAGCTCCTGCGTTCGTCAGGTCGACGACTACTGGGTGTTTGGCCACCCAAGTTGCATACTTTCCTCTCATTCTCGAATTTCGCACACGGCTGTTTGTTTGAACATATACCTTAGTCACACTTATGATCGACAAGTGATGCCCCGATTTCCCGTCAGGTTTGGAGCGACCAGTGGGGTTCTTGTGCAGAAGGTCGCCTTTACAACTACAGTGTGAACTGTAGTCCTCCACCCGAATGGTTAGTAGCTCTGTTGCTCTGGGGCTACTTGGCTAGTTGTGCTCAACAACAAAGCTTTAATTGCGTTATCTTGTTGTCGTCAAACTGTGAGACGTATATTTGGACTACAGTGAGTTTTATAGCCTCTCTCAAGCTTTGGAGGTGTTGGACGACACCACAATAGGGGCTCCATTCCCGGGCTTACATCGAACTGAGCCCTTCGTTTTCAGCAGCAGGTGCTGCCAATAGCAGCATGTGCTGTCGACGCATATAAGGTTTCAACCTCTTCTCATTGGCAGCTCGCGCTGCTGTTAGTAGCTGCTGCCAATAGTGAGGAGTTGAACCCGATATGAGTCCTGTACTTCAACCTCTTCAAGCAGAAGGTTCTGCAAACAGCATTACTTTCTGCAAACAAAGAAAGAATTTCAACTTCCACCCCTGTCATCGGACTCTCACGATCTTGCGCAAAAACTTTATTCGATCTGGTAGATAAAAATAATGGCTGAAACGTATTGGTGCGTATGAAAATGCTGCCACTTTCTGCGATACCCAAAAGCCTTTAGTGTTCTGAAGGAACATAGGAAACAATATTCGATAGAGCTACAAGGAGTTTTCATCGTCAGCTATTAAGGAGGCCCCCGAACGTGGTTGCACAGAATCGTCGATGCCCCGCAGGCAGCTCGAAACCTAAGCGTCGCAGCCTTTTTTGAGCTGCGACGCAATTGATCCCACATGATAGGTTTCTTGCTCTCCAGCTCTCCTCCTACTCAGACAGTCGGGAAGAGTGTGACGGCACAATAGGGTTCGCACTCTGGTACAAAGGGATTGGCAGCACCCTTGCTGTAGCTACTGCTAACAGCAGGAGCTGCTGCCAACAAGCAGGAGCTCCTGCTGCTTGTGCTCAAATACTACCTCTTTGTTAACCCTGGCACGTGTGATATCGGCAGTCTCCTCTCCTAGTGTCTGCTGGCACTCTCCTCCATTGATTTGTCTGATACAAATGATAATTGCAGCATGCCAGACTTCCCTTCTTCACTTCGATGTATGAAGCCACAATGATCAGTTAAGGTTGGCAGAGAGCACTCAGGCTTCAGTATGTATCCAACATAAAGATGAAGATTTTTCAGGGAGGACTTTGCTCCCAGTCTCCTCTCGTAATTACCCAGAAATTTCCTCAGATGATAGCTCTACTCCTCTTGTAACGAACATTCGATAGCGAATTAAGTAGCCAATGGAAAAGACGTTGTTTTTGATCAAACAACTTCCTCAAGTGTGAAGGAAAGCGAATTGTGGGAGCTTCAAATGACCTGAAGGGAACAAAAAAGGCTAAAGCCTGATACACAACTCTACATACCTCTCGCCTAATGGGGTAGTACGGCTCATAGTAGAAAGCTCACGTTACAGCAAGCGCCGAAATGAGTTAATGTGACCGATCGGGGCTGTACTGAGGCACCAATTCTTTTTTCTCCGCCCACCCGATACGGGCTCCGCCCCTCATTACTAACACCATTCCATTTTATGCTAGCAAACGATCATTTTGGCTCATTTTGACGCTTTCAACGACGTAAGCTTTGCAACTAAAGGCACAGTTCAACCTCAGAATCGTTTCTCGGATTCTCTGCCTATCTTGAAAGCGGTCCCACTCTGATTCCAATGACGTCTCTGGAATCGTACAAGACCCCTAGGAACGGAGTTATGACCCCTCAGAAATTGAGCTACGAAAGCATGGCGGACGAGTGGTCCGGGGCTTGTAACTTCCGTCATTTGAAACCGATGTATGTGAGCTGACCTGAATAAAGAGAAAGGCTGAGAATGAAGGGAACACTGGGACTATTGATCGGAAACCATCGCACATCTCGCCACTCTTGAGCTCGAAAAATCGTATAAGGGGCGTGACAAAGTGGCTTCCTGATGTGGGCGCCCCAGGGTGGTTTCCTCCTATATCTCGCCTATTCGGAGGAATCAAGAGCTTGCCCTTGACAGTGATATGTGGGGTGGGTCTATCCTATAATTCTGTGGAAACCTCATATTTTGTGCTTCAGCTTGAACTGTGCCTCTAGGCCGTGCAAGTCTATTAGTGTCGTTATCTCAACTGCTTTGTCGCTAACTTTCGTTAACTCAACCATGGCTATGTAACTCGTCTACTCCCAGACCTATGCAGACAGAACCGTTAGTTCTCTATTTCAAACGAGTTCTTGTTTCGGGTTTTTCGTCACTTCTCAATACTACCAGCTCCAGACCTTCGATTCATGCCATAAAAAATTATATCATTCTTGAGCGTGTATGCTGCCTTTGAATCGAAACCTTATCAAGCATTATATTTTTGTATAGCCTGCCCCCCTTTGACCACATCCTACTAGCGGTATTGTATCAATTGTCGCGTCGAAAGATTCAATCTAGTGTGGCGCAGTGCACGCTCATATTGCGAGTGCTGCGCCTCGGAGGACTGGACTTTCCGACGCCACTGTATCTTCTTCTAGCCAATCGGAGTTTTCAGATGTGCGATGCCCAAACCAATCGAAATTCTTGCACGTCTGGCCAACTTGTGGATTGTGGGCAGGTGCAAATGCTTCATGCAACGATCCAAATCCACCTCTCATATTGATTGCTTCCAACTTGAACCATGGGTGGTCGAGGAACTGAGCGTATGCGCTGCTCTTGGCAGGTGAGTGAACAGCTTACATCTGTGCTAACGATTACTGCTGTGCCATGCGCTGTTAGGCCGGAATCATACTTCCAGCGACGAGCGACGCGACGAAAGGTTTACCATCAATATCGACCGAAAATCGATATACCTGAGATGCACTATCGCTGTCGCTGGTCGCGGGAAATATGATCCCGGCCTTAGGGGTCGTTTATACTTCCGCCGCGGAGCGGCGCGGCAATAAATGGGGCGGCGCGGCGCGCCGCGCCGCTTTAAAAATCGCGCCACCAGGATGTGTAATTGGGCTGCGTCGAATTTGCGCGGCGACGTCGCAGAATGACGTTAAACACAGCCTGGAGTAGCTCTGACATAACACAAGGCCGATTGTAATGAGTGATTTCTTGTGCAAAAGAAACATATATAATTTTTCGTACCATAACACAGCACCCGAAGGCGGATAGAGTCTTCGAAAACGATTTCTCTCTAGAAAAATGATTTCAAAAGTTAAAAAAATGAACTTTTCACAACCTAGCCTACTCTAAACAACGCCCAGGACCTTGGAAGGAATTCTAGAGATGAATCAAAAGAACAATATTGAGAATGTGCATGAAATAACAGCAAAAGAAGCACACTATGTCAATGCGGATCGCACGCGGCCGCCGCGCCGCCTGCTTTCCTCGGGCGGCGCGGCAGCACCTAGGCGGCGGCCGCGTGCGGCACCTTTGGAAGATTTCGAGCAGAAAACTCTAAACGCCTCGCGGCGCCTCCAGGCGGCGCCGCTTGATCAATATGGCTGTATTGCATCTCGCCGCGCCGCGGCGGAAGTATAAACGACCCCTTACAGTCGCGGGGCGAGCGGCCACTGCAATTTTCTGCAACTTAGAAGTGAATTTCGCTCCGAAAACTATTGGAAATACACGCTGCGTCAGAACGAAAATCTATTAGGGTCCTCTAGAAAAAGACAGCCTTGAAATCTGACCGCGTAATCTTAGTTGCGTAAGCGCATGAAGACAAACCTAGAACTAAATGAAGCCATGGGTAGATTCGTGTGACATTTGAAGATGTTTTCTAACTTTGGAACCATTCGGGATAAACTTCAGAGCACCTTTCGGCGGCAACAGGTTGTCATAAGAGAAGCGGGAACACTATGAAGAGGGGAAAGCGGTAATTCACTGCACAACCACAAGTACATAATTATCCTTATATCAATGGATTCACGAGAATGTATGAAATTTCAGTTCGAAGTTTGCTGCTGAAACGCCTTCGCAAGCGGATTCTATTCTCTACACGGAAAGTCTTGACAGTTTGCAGACGGACGCGCTTGGCAATGCTGTTCGTTGGGGAACGGCCAATTAGAAGTTTCACTGTTGATATATATTGTTTAGGGAAAATTTCATCGATTTTTCAAAGGCAGTGTCCACGATAAAAAGCCGTGTCCTATTTCTCGATGTTGTCGCGTACGTAAGTCCACGATGTTGAGTGTAATGGCTAAAAGACCCCACAATTTTCGGAGAAGAAAACAATTTAAAAAAAAACTCTGAAAACACATTCACTTAGGAGTGGTTGGTATATTTTGCGCACTGCGGAAATTCAAAAATTTTCTTCAAACTTCGTTTGTAAAGGACGTTGTTTTCTGTTTTTTTTCTATAGAAGTCTTTAAAAACAAGGTGGTTTAGATGCATTAGCTTGGATGCCAATATTCTTCTGTGATAAAGCGTTGTTCAGATTCTGACATCTAGTTTTCTCGGTGGACAACTCTTATATGGTGTGGTCGGGGTGATTGGTTCAATAGGTCGGCTGATCCACAACTTTTCTCACAACTTCCTTAGCGCTTTTCGTCGTACGTTTCCCCTTACTCTGCTTACGGGCTGAGCAGGGTTGGTTGGTTGCGCTGACGTAGTATTAGATCGCGGCGATCTATCAATTATACGTTGGATCCGACTCATTGAGGATATTTGCAAAAATTGCTCTTTTCTGTTCCACTGTGAGCTGAAAGTTTTACGTTTAGATGTATTTGGACTAGAAATGGAGAATCATCTCAACTTTTAGGTAACTAGGAGATTCTGTGACAAGAAATTACAAAATATCCTATTATTTGGATATCCGAATCATTTCAAATAACCTTTTTTTACGAGCACACAATGTGAAGTCGACGACAAATCTGTTCTCGCACGAATGTTTCAATGAGTTTCGATTGGAAAACAATCTTTTCTTCAAGCATTAGGTTGACGGTGAAGAGAAAAACAGTTTTTGCAGTTTTCCGAAATGAGTCGGATCCAATGTATACCATCAATACGGCAGCCCACAATGAGGTCGTGCCGCGCCGTGCTGCGATGCAACTCTGCTCAGTCCCTTCGAGATACTCAAAGCTTACGTTTCTGCAGAGGCAAAAAGCGGGAAACTTGAACATTGCCTTCATCGTGAAAATTGTCTTTAAGAGGCTTTCATAAGAATGACTTTTACATATGCTAACTTATTTTAACAAGTTTATTGATTCGGGATGCAAGTGTTCATACAGTGTTCATACCGAATTCATACAATTTACATACCGTAAAAATAGGAGTGAAATTGCGGTCCGCATTTGCAGAAAATCGCTGTTGCGGTTCTGGGAAATTCGTGATGGGACAAAGATTTCTGCGACCCTGTGATCCCAGCACTGTTTTGCTTGCACTGTCGCAACTGCAGACCCATTTTTTTTTGGAATTACTATCACTGGGCCTCATCACTTGAAAGCAGTGTTGAGGCTTAGCACTTCTATGTATTTAAGAGCAACTACTGACTAACAAAGACCAAAATTGCCGTGTTCGCGGGCAGGGAAGGCGATCTTATCAGATCGCTTCAGAGTCGCATTCCAATCTCGGAAGTAATTTCTGATATTTCAGTCGGGGCACCGCGTGCAGCAATCCTGACGGCCGAGACAATCAGTTCTCCCGAATAAGCAAGTACATAATCACAGGGAACAAGTGCCACATAGTTTGCAATTCGAGGTGAAGAGCAAGCTTCTAGCTATAAGATTAGGCCGTTCCCACAACACAAAATGTAGTTTGCATTGCTCTGCAAGGCTATCAATGCAAAGTCGACGCGGAATCGTTCGTCGAATCGTTGCATGCTCGGGCTGCCTGCGTCTCTGTATGTCGACATATTTGTCGCACAGTCTCCATGTCCTCTGTCAAAAACATCTGTCCGGAGACACTGTCGCGCCGTCCATACAATGTGTTTTTCGAAATGCGCTTACTTGGATATTCAGATCCAGTGAAAACCTAAAATCACATGAATTAAACTGCAAACAATGCGAAATGACCAGACATTCCATTTCAAATTATTTATACGATAAGCCCGAGTTTAAAGGCATCGTACGCGCAGAAAACCGTATATTATTTTATCACGTTTTTGTGTAGCTTGGCCTATCTAGTGAACGAAAATGTCGAAAGGGCCCATGGAAAATCTTCATTTCTAAAGCAAAGTTAATTGGAACACATTGTAAATACGAATTTGAATTTCGCGCCAAAATCCTTTTTGAAGTTTTTCTGCTTTTGGAGGGCTCGTCACTGTCATTTTCGGAGTTTTTTTGCATGTGGGGTTCGTGCCGTAACTATTTTTCGTGTTGTCTTATGGTCTCATCAACATTCTAGGAAAAAGTGCTAGATGACTGGTGAGAATTGGTGGCGGATCTTCATCTTTGACGCCTTCCAAACTCATTGGCCAACGTTTCTGACGCGCCAAAGCTTATCAGTGTGGTCTACCGGGCTCAATCATGAAATTGAGCAAGAAAAATCAAAATTGATTTCCAGCGCGAACGATGCCTTTAATGTCTTTTGAAGGATGGGGTTAAGTGGTCCCAGGTTTTTGAGCTGAGAACAAGGAGACCGGCCGTCCACCAGCATTCTGTCACAATTTGTTACTCACGGCGCCCCGAGGAGAAAAAAATGCTCGCGCATCAGCGCCAACGTTAGGAAATCGGTTTTGGTGGGAGCTATTGCTCAAAAAAACATGTTCCTCTACAAATGAATTTTTTTGGAGTCTTCTTTCGCCCTTTATATTTCTTAAAAACGAAGTAATAGTTTTTTTTTTCACTATTGATATCAGTAGGATCACATCAGCACCGATGTCCTCGCACCAAAAGATATCAAACAATTTCGTCGCCCTGAACACTGTTCTCAGATGGAATTTTTTTTGGTTTCATTCAGCATTACAGCATTAGACAATAATCAATTCCTGAATAAGTGCGTGTTCACCGAGTTTATTTTGTTCATTGTTGTTATGTTTGTCCTAATTATGTATATCGGAAATGTACATTTATGTATCTCTCGGTATTGGGAGAAATTTTCATACAAATAGAACAATGTAACAATCATATTTACAGACTTAAATTAGATATCCGTCTCTTTGTAGATAAGACATGGCACGACCAGTGATGGTCCACCTCTCCTTGGTACCATAATTCGGTGAATAATATTCCCACTGACACGAACATATCCCTTTTTAGCCAGAGCTGGCTTGTCATAGCTCTTATTCTGCACGATATAGCCATCCTTCTCCGTTATATCGTCAGGCAAGATCTGCAAACACAATGAGTAGTTTGATACAAAAGATGCGCTTCCTAGAAAGATTATGGAAGTAAGGTCGGAGACAAAATGAGGATTTCAGTGCTGAAAGCAGTGTTGCTAGAAATACATATGTATCTCTTACTCATAAACACACATTTTCAAGAAGTTGCTTCCCATTTCGGGCATAATCAGTATGTAACGAGCTACTTATGTACATACTTATCGCAGACATTCGGTTCACAGGTATAATTCCGCTAAGGTTGCAACGATGGAACCTTCACTATCTATGAGGGTGGGTATCGAAGTGCGCTGCTTTTTCAGAAGCTCTCGTACATCATTGCATTTCTGCTCATTCTTGAAAAAGAAACTGCTTGTTATTTAAAAGTTCTCGATGGAACCGAGTTCGATTTTTTTGGCAGGAACCGACCCTTGGAGGGACATTCACCATCATAGCGAAAAAAAAACCGAGAAAAAAGAAGTTCAAGAAGGCTCCGAACTCGGAACACCGTCCATCCGCAACACCTCCGACTTCGGGCCTTATGGGTCCATGTTGGGCCCTTTTTTTCTCAGTTTTTCAATGCTATTGTTCTGACAGCCCTCCCCCCTACAACTGCCTAATCCTACCGAAACAATTCAAACTTAGTTTTTATCCTCAGGAAACGGTGCGGATCTATCGCCGGTGTCAACGGCGATCAGACTGCTTTCTTGTGCGCTATCAGCTGTAAATGCACTCGCTGGACCTGCTATTTCTGCTGGTTCTTAGATGGTGATCAATGCCTTACTTTTGATTCTATCTCCAATAACATTCATGTTTTGTCCATTATTCTTCTCTACAACTGTTTCTCCGTTCAGCTGCGCCTTCTCTGGCTTTCTTCCACGTTCCCCTGCTGGTTTGCGCTCCTCTCTCTATCACTGTTTTTATCCCCCTATCTCTCTCCAGTGTTTAATTTCACTTCTTACTCTAACTCTGCCATCACTTGTTTCCTCCACATCTCTCAATCCCCTTTTCTGTACCGAACACAATGGCAAAATCCTACGCACACGCGAAGCCACGGACTCATGCACTGCGTATCAAAAAGATAGAACACCCCTTAAATTTGTCGGTCTCGTGTTTGTTGAGCAGGATAGATCTTTTTCGTCAAAACTAACGTGATCAGAATGTAAAATAACCCCCGTACACCTCTTTTCGGTTAGATCGAATGCTTGTGGACTTTTCTAGGATAAATTTATGTTTTAAATAGCGTATCAAAAAGAGGACCCCTGGATCAAAGGCAGTGTTCACGATGAAAACGTGTTTGAAATTCTTTCAGGAATGGAGTGGAGGGACAATTCGTAACGTTAAGGTCGAAAGAACACATGAAAACGAGCCAGGAAGAGCCCCAAAAAAGCCGGAAGTTGCCATTTTGAGCGTAAGGTAAACCCTAAAAGCGCAATGCCCGCCCTCCGACGTGAACAAATAAAAGCTTGAGATCGTGAGATGAGCGATGGCCTCCGAGCTTAAGCCCCGTTCTTCCCTTCATTCACAACTTCTCTCTTTACTCAGGTCAGCTTGCATACATCGGCGGCAAAAGACAGAAGTTACAAGCCTTGGAAAACTCGTCCACCATGCTTTTCTAGTTCAATTTTAGAGGGACCGTAACTCCATTCCAGGAAGGTCGTGTACGATTTCAGAGACATCGTTCGAATCAGCATGGGACCGTTTTCAAGATAGGCTGACAAACAGAAAAACTATTTTTTATCGTGGACACTGCCTTTAAATCGGAGTACTCGTTCGATAAAATTATGTAATCACAAATCTATGGGTCGATAGGCCCTTATTGCACCTTTACTGCAACAGACACTCGTTTTGGTAATACTTTCGACCAAGTTAGTCTGCCTTTGCAAGTCAGTCTTGCTCCATTTCTCGGATATGGCCGGTTGGAGCGCAGAAATCGAGAGATATCGCCGGTCATTGACTCAGACCCGACAAACTAGAATACCCCAGAGGTTCTTCATTCTGTTGGAATCAGAACTGTTGTCTGGCCATTCTGAACACGATAGTTATTGCAGAGCAAAGAAGCCGACCTCGAACCTGCTCACGTGAACTTTCTCATTGTCTTGCTAGAAATTGCAACTTTGTCGCGCAAAAACATGGGAGAAATGAAGGTAGACTTCACTTTCACATCTTCTGGTACTCACTGGAAACCATCCGCCTGCTGGCGAACGCCAGCTGAAGACGTCATTCAGGGGCTAATGCTCTGACAGAAAATGGGATATCTATGGCCGCAGCTCCAATGGCTAAAGTGGACAGCGACTTCGGCCATTTGTGTATAGGCGATGATTTCTGACCAGAAGAGTTTGAATCTTGATAAGACTGATGATTGGAAGTGCCACTAAAGAAATTTGAGGATGTGTACTGTCAAGTTTAGGCATCGGCGCTGCGGAGGTAGGTCTTCCACTTTCTGTCAGAGCATTTGCCCGTCAGTGACGTCTTCAGCTTGCATTCGCCAGCAGATGAATGATCTCCAGTGAGTGTCAGAGGTTGTAAGAGTGACGTCTACCATAATTTCTCCCATGTTTTCGGGCGACAAAGTTGCACTTTATAGCAAGACAATGAGAAAGTTCACGTGAGCAGGTCCGAGGTCGGCTTTTTTGCTCGGAAATAACTATCGTGTCCAGAGTGGCTAGACTACAGTTCCGATTTCAACAGAATGAAGAGCCTCTGGGGTATTTTAGTTCGTCGGGTTTGAGCCAATGGCAGGCGATATCTCTCGATTTCTGCGGTCCAACAGGCCATAATCGAGAAATGGAGCAGGATGGACTCGCAAAGTTGATCAAATTGGTCGAAAATAATAGCAAACCGAGTATTTGTTGTACTAAAGGCTCAAGGAGAGCCTATCGCCCTTTTGATTTGTGTTCACACATTCTTTCGAACGAAAAATCCAATTTAACCCAGGGGTGTCCTATCTTTTTGATACCCGATTTAAAAGCTCTTTCGAACGAAAAATCCAATTTAACCCAGGGGTGTCCTATCTTTTTGATACCCGATTTAAAAGCTCTTTCGAACGAAAAATCCAATTTAACCCAGGGGTGTCCTATCTTTTTGATACCCGATTTGAAGGCAGCAGACACGCTCGAAAAAGTTGTTGAGATAACTATATTACTGGGATCGTATGGGTCCTAGTAGAATGCGCACGCCGGTATAAGCGTCAAAAACGAGTCAAAACTACTAAATTTGAGCAATGCAAATCGAAAAATTTCTGCAACCCCGCCCCTAAGCTTCGGCAACCCCGCCCCAAAATACAAACTCGTCCGGATTGATCGTTCGAATACAGTCGCTTTAGCTGGTTTTTGATGCTCCAAATGAGGTGAGCGTTCTAGTCCAGGCTGTGAGTGTCCACCGGCTTTGCCATCTCACCGGTTTTGTCGGTAATATTTGCTGTTTCAACCGCGCGCGGTAAAACTCGTCCAATTTGACCCGATAACAAAAGCAACCCTTATTCCTCTATTTGCATGCAGTTTTCGTTGGTTTTTTCGTTAGTTGCGCACACTTCCAGTTTCAAAGCTTCGATTTATATCATAAAATCAATATCATTTTTGAGCGTGTCTGCTGCCTTCAAAACATAAATTTATTCTACAAAAGCGCAAAAACACTCGATCTAACCCAAAAGAGGTATACTGGGGCTATTTTGCATTCTGGTTACAGTAGTATTGATGAGAAAGATCTATCCTGCTCAACAAACACGAAACCGACAAATTCAGGGAATGTCTCATCTTTTTGATACGCAGTGTACAGTTCACGGCAACGGAAAAAGGCGATTGTGCGACTGCGTAATTCTACTAAGCATACGTTAGGTCGCGCCATAATCGACGACAAAGTTGCAAAGTCGGTCCGACTAAAACTGTCCGTCAACGCAGTCGGCGTTCGTGTCGAGTGGCGCTCGCAAAGGCTTTTTTTAACTTGTAAATCGAATAGCAGGAATATTAGACGAATAGTTAATATCCCGGTCAGCCGTCTGCAGCCGTCTGCAGTCTGCAAAAAATGAACTCACGACGGTCACTCGACAGGCACTTCGACCGCTTGGGCGTACAGTCTCATTCGGGCAGACCATAGATCCACGCAGGAATATCAAGAAAATAGAAAAAAAGTAGCAAAAGATGAAATGGACAAAAAATTCATTTTTCCTTGTTATTCCTGTGTGTATCCATGGTAGAGACCCTAGATATATTGATAATGTTTGTGGGGAAAAACTGACCTTTTTTCATTGTTTTCAGTGTTCTTCTCTTGAGAATTCAGGAGAAAATTACAACTTTGACGTCGATTATCGCGCAACCTACAGCAACCTACAGTGGGAATACGCAACCGCGTATTCGCCTTTTTACATTGCCGTGAACTGTATGCAATTCGTCTTCAACCCAAAATGCCGACTCGTAACACGTTTTCGCACTCTCGCTACCGAAAGGGGAAGTAATCTCCTATAGCGACTTCCCTACGATGACTGTGGATCGCTTGAAGGCACACTCCAACCTCCGAATCGGTTTTCTGTTTTGCTGTCTATCTTAAAAACGGTCCCACGCTGATTCCAATGATGTCTTTGGAATCGTTCAAGACCCTCTAGGAACGGAGTTACGGCCCTTCCAAATTGAGCTATGGAAGCATGGTGGACGAGTTGTCCGTGGCTTGTAACTTCCGTCATTTGCAACCGATGCATGCGAGCCGACCTGAATGGATAGAGAGGCTGAGAATGAAGGGAAGAACGGGGCTATTGATCGGAAATCTTCGCTCATATCGCCACTGTTGAGCTCGAAAGATCGTAAAAGGGGCGTGCCAAAGTGGCTTCCCGGGGTGGGCGCCCCAGGGTGGCTTCTTCCTATATCTCGCTTATTCGGAGGAATTGAGAGCTCGCACTTGGCAAGTGGTATACGGGGTAGGTCTACTTCGCAATTATGTGGAAATCTCAGATTTCGTCCCTGAGGTTGGACTGTGCCTTTGAGACTACTCGTTGAAGCAATAGAAGCTATGAATTTGAATAGAGGAAGATAGCACGAAATCTCCCGTGTTGGTTTCCGCCCACCTTGATGTTGCTCTCTTTGACCAGCTTCGCGACAGTTGGACTCAGAGGCTCGTAGAGTATGTTCTTCTGCTGATATTGTAAGTCAGCCAATATATACTCGACGCCGAGTTCACGAGCCTGTTTTGAATTTAGCACTGCTCCACGAACTGAAAATAGGTTTATCGTGTTCAACTACGACGAGTCAAAGGATTGGAACACACCTTGTACAAGTTTTCCACCCGCTGTTTTCATTACCTCGATACCAGTATGTTTGAGTATATGCTCACCGACTTGTAGACCACTAAATCAGCAAAAATCTGCACCTTGAGCAGTTGCACAGACAAAAGTTGCATCTATTGGAATGGAACTTACGAGATTACTGCACCCTTGGCGTCTTCCATTTTACTACCAAGATAATGTATTTTCCGAATATACTCGGTACCCGCTAAGTCAATACACATAGTTGCCCTGAAACACGCATTGGCACACTTCTTGAAAATGCAAATATTAGTCAAAGTGAAACTGTCAGATTAGGATTCCTATGAGTACTGTCGTAGAGATGTATATTTTCTTGCGAAGCTCAGCCATTTCAAGAATCACAAAAAAAGCTCACAGGGAAAGGCCAAAAATTATATAAGCCATAGTGAAGAACATGTAGACTTGCTCTGTTGGAACGATGTCGCCAAAGCCTGCATTGACATTTAAGTGGTAAACTTATTTTGAAAAGCCAGAAACCTTACCTACGGTGGCCATTGTAATGAAGCAAAAGTAGAAGGCTTCGAAGTACTGCAGTCCTTCCCACGACTGAAAGTTCTCGCATCAGCCATTCAAGGTGTCTGATGTGATTTATGTAATGCTTACTTGGAATAGGAAACCTCCAATTGCCGTGTAAGCCAGCAGTACAAACAATACCATGAACACAGGAATTCGTAACTCGTCTTCCATTGAGGATTCCGAGTCGCTGTCCATCTCATGAAGATTCAATGAACCAGCCTTAATTTGAGGTATGCATAATTTGGTAAGATATCCGGAACTAGGAGGTTCAATACATGATCCAGGACAGTTTTAATATATGGATAAATTCTGATAAAGACGGTTAAATTTAAGACAACCTTAGGTACAGAAATTCCATGGGAGACAACCGAAAACAGACTTTTACACAATTTTGAATCGCATCTC
The DNA here is from genome assembly GCA_029168955.1 of Aplectana chamaeleonis. Taxonomy (NCBI): domain Eukaryota; kingdom Metazoa; phylum Nematoda; class Chromadorea; order Rhabditida; family Cosmocercidae; genus Aplectana; species Aplectana chamaeleonis. The sequence continues at coordinate 2,298,463 of JAPDOI010000054.1, forward strand.
AGTATAATACAAAAGTTGTCAGTGGTTTCCCAGGGTGTTTCAAATGCAGGCATAGTCAGGATTCCATAATAGGGAAGTTTTGTCAGAGCATCGTTACATTCCGGCGATTGGGGACAAGGCTCTAAAACCGCGTTTAACAGCCAACTTAAGGGCAGTGTTCACGATAAAAATCGTTTTTCTGTTTTTCCGCCCATCTTGAAAACGGCCTCATGCTGATTCCATCGATGTCTCTGAAAAAGTACAAGACCTTCTGGGAACGAAGTTATAGTCCCTCAAAATTTGAGTCAAGGAAACATGGTGGACGAGTTGTCTGAGGCTTGTAACTTCCGTATTTTGCAGCCGATGTATGCGAGCTGACCTGAGTAAAGAGAGAAGTTAGGAATGAGGGGAAGAACGGGGGTATTGATAGGAAACCACCGCTCATATCAGGATCTCAAGCTGTCATTTGTTAACGTCGGTGGGCGTGTTGCGATTTTGGGGTTTGCCCTGCGCTCGAATTGGCAACTTCGGGCTCTTCTGGAGCTTTTCCTGCCTCCGTTTCATGCGTTCTTTCGACGTCAATATTCCAGTGTGCCCCTCCACTACCCATTCCTAGTGGAAACTGAAACACATTTTTTATCGTGAACACTGCCTTTAAAACGGCACCGTATAGCGGTCATTTCGAAACACGACCCAGTTGGAAGTTTATCAAATTGCTGGGGGTTCTTTAGAGCACTTCACAAGTTAAAGGGATGCTACAGGGCAGCATTTGAAAGGTTGCTGCAAAAAATTGATTGCATAAGAAAACTTCAGAAAAAAAAACTTTTTACTACTGGCCGGTCCGGGGAAAACACTAAAATCATCTCGTTTGCCGTTTGTCTTAGTGCGGCTACATAGTGTGATTTTCAGAAACGCTGATTTTAATGGTATCAACAGCGGTTCAAGAAAGTTCACGGAAACGCTGATAGGGGCCTTTTGGAGGTTGCGCATGAAACGCACTGCATGATATTGCACACTAAACTGCATGCATCCCTGAACGTCTTCTTCTTGCCGGGATATAACGAAGCCCCTAGGTTAGGTAATCAACACAATGCATTTCTGTGTTAGTCGATGGTTGTTTTGTTGTGGTTGTTTTCTGGAGAGAATTTTCAGAACATTCCTGACGGTGCACAACTTACTGGTATTCCGTGTCGAAATTGAAACACCTAATATAGTATTCATGGTAAAATAATAGCACTCAAACTTATGTATAAACGCACTCATAGTCGCGATTACAATACTGCATTCACATCGGCCCTTGATCCACGTATGGGACCTTATAAGGACAGATTTAGAGCCGTAAGCCACTCACTATAGGGCAGAGATGAATTCCCCGTACTAGGTGCTGGTCTTCATATCAGTACCCACACGCTGTTGGCATACAGCGACTGTTCCTATTGGTTCGGCTGTCTCTATTGACTTTGCAGTTGGCACTGAACACAATCCCCGACCCTAGAGTCCGAATACTTCTTCAGTGGTTTCTCCGTTTTCACGGAATAAGCTTGCCTATGCGAATGGAGCCTTCTGAGGGAAATAGTTGCAATCTCTGGAAAGCGTCATGTGATGATAGGTGCATATTTCCACGGTGTAATGGCACTTAGCAGACGATTAAAGACAACTTCCAGCGAGACTTATAAATATTTTCCACTTTTGTGTAAGCCAATCAGCATATAATAGGATACATAGGCTCTCTCCTATATGCGTAGTACTGTTTCTTTTTCAAAGGAAGTCGTAGTTCCAAACACTACCACGGTTTTCCACCTCTAAATGACAACATGACTGCACAGCATCTGGAAATTTCTCCATGGACAGAGAATTTTCACAATTTAGCCGGGATCATACTTCCAGCGACGAGCGACGCCACGAAATGTTAACCATCAGTATCGAACGAAAATCGATATGCCTGATATGCACTGCCGCCGTCGTCGGTCGCGTGAAGTATGATCCCGGCCTTTCCTCGACGAGTAGATCCAGTTCTTCTTCTTTAGAACTGCAGATTCGGGCCACTGTTACATTCGTAGTCAGCCGACGGTGGTGGCTGTGTGTTAGTAGGGTGTGGGTCCCGACATGAAAGCCGGTACTCAGTACGTGGAGTTTTCCCGCGTTCTAAAGTGAGTGGTTTAATTAAGAGTCAGCAGCGGGAGGTCCGTGTCATACATGCAAGGAAGGAGTATCGATATGTGTAGCTGTGAAATCAGAAATCCTTCTTTGCATGCAACACTTCTCCGTGGCGCACTCTTATCAGACTCTGATTATAGGGCATCCATTTCACATAGTACTCACCATAAGCAGAACGCGGGCGGAGCGAGCTGTGCTATACCAAAAAGTTTCTTTCCGAACCGCAAGGGTGGCGCTCTGGTGGCGCTCATCCTGCGCATCCATGGCGGTTTCCATAAGTGCATGAATGCGCAATTTTATTAATCCCTCGACCATGGGCTGGCGGGAAGCAAATGTGATAGAAGACAAGGGAACTGTCTGTTTCTTTTGTCGGAATGCTCAACAATAGCCCCCTCCGTGTCCTCCGAATCTTCGGAATGGTGTATTCTTAACGCAAGAAGCGCTGTAAATCAACTAAGCGGGGTTCGGCTATGGGAATGAAAACAGAAAACGGGAAGTGGTTTTGCTTGCGTGCGGTTCATTACCACCTGAGAGAAAGAGTTTTCAAACTGCCCAGCCACGATGGTTTTGCCCCTGAGAGCCTCGTGTCCACACTGCTCACCCACGACACGAACTCGATCTTTTGTTGTTTCTATAAAAGAGATTCCTTTCATTCTAGCCGGAAGGCCTGCAATAAAATGAACCTCTATTACTAATGAGCATATGAAGCACCTTGAAATTTGTTTATGCGAGCTCATCCATCATGGAATCCCAGTTTCGAAATCCACTGGAATGATTGCACGTGGGGGCGCGTTCGGCCGGGCAGATTATTCGTAAGGTGTACGGCACAGTTGCTGTTCAGTTTTACACCGTTCGATCATGGAGGCGTAGTTGGAGTTTTCATAGTTGCGTGAAGCGTTCCGCACAGGAAGCGCTGATGGTGAGAACTATAAAAGGTGCCAAAAAGCACAGCGAAGATAAAAAAAGCGAAAATAACGACTAGGTGCATTAAAAAACCGAAGTATAAAGAGATAAATTAAAAGAAGCCGATTAAGGCCTTCTTACTTCTGTGTGGTCTTTAAATTTATGCTCAGCTCTCAATACCTTCGATGAAGTGTCACTGGCATGTGACTGCGACGACGAGCGATAGTGAAGTGAAATGCGTCGTGACTGTTTTCGAATCTGGAATATGCTGACCATTACTGCAATGAGTCGCATTCTGTAATGATCCTTGTTACAGATACAATATATCGTCGAAGTCTCCATTCAGCTTGATTGCACTATTTTACGTGCTTCTTCTACCTCTATATCTGCACTTCAAGTGATATTACGAGCTCTGTTTCTCAAGGAAATACGCCGCCTGGTGGCCAGTTTCACTCTCGTTGCTCTTTTTTGAAAATAGGAGAACAATAAATCTGTTGAGGACTTCTGAATAACGGAAAGCCCTAGGTTCTAGATAGGAGATCTTGCTAATTTCTTCAAATTTGATTTTAAGCTTGAAACTGATCCTTTCAATGAGTGAAACGAAATTCGCGATAAACTATCCTCATGAGAAGGTAGATTTGGCCATCACAAAAGTAAAAATAAGAGAAAAGTCGGCGAGAAAACGCTCAAGAGCAATTTATTGCTTGGTGTCCGCCCGCCTCCAGTTATCGAAACTTCAATAAGTGCCTGTTTTGCCATCGTTTATTTTGCTTCTAATGTAATTTCTGAGCACCTCTGGAGACTACTGCCTACTTTGCGAGCAAAATGAAAGACGGATGAACAAGCATTCGTGAAAATCTCGTCAATTGGGGGCGTGCGGAAACCTGTAATTAGCCGTTCTACCTTGTTTTTGTGTGGTTTTTCTGCAAGTTTTCACTTTTTCACTTAATTTTACTTTTGTGATGACCAAGTCTTCATTATCATGGAGAGAGCTCGAAAATCGTTTTTATCGCTGACACTGCTTTTAGGTTAGGGGTGGCAATAAAACGCTTCAATCGATTCTACTCATTCGCTCTGAAAGAACTAAATGTACCCCCCCTCCAATAATAATAAATATATCGCACTACGATTGTGACGATATATCGAACGCCTGTCTCACGGCACTCACGGCGGTTCACGTCGCGCCGTGAACAAAGCGTGGATAGTTATGGAAAGTAGTTGAGGCCTATAATCGTTCGAGACTTCGTGAATGTGAGGGCAGGGCGTCTGGAGCACTGCACACAACATCGTGAGTTGCGTGGGGCTTGCAGTTTCTTGCGCGAAATTCCATGAAAGTGGCGGGAATCAGAGCATGAAAATTACGGAAAATGGGTGGGGCTTCAAGATAATTTATAGGAATCTTTGAGGGGGCGAAGTGTCGTGGCCCAACGCAATATCGTTGTTAAACGTGGGCACGGTGTTTGATGCATGGGGTGTCGAGAGCGCTGCACAGAACTTTGTTGAGGGTTGGCGGGGCTTCGGGATGGTACCGCGCGTAGCATCGTGGAAAGTGGCAAGCTTGATGGGTAGTGTGCGCCACAGAGTAGAATATCAGAGGCGCATCCTACAGAACGTTGGTCACGTCTTCCAAAATTAGTAGCGCTCAACGTTGAGCGTGCGCCGTGCTGTAGGAAGTAAAAAGCGCTCCACGTGAAACGTGCGTCGCGTGGTGGAAAACAGTTAATGCTTCGTGGGAGTGCGCGCCGCGTGGTGTAAAGGTAAAACTGAATCTCATATAGCGTGCGCGGCATCGTTTGAAATGGACACCATTTTATTGCATTCGCCGCGGCGTAGAAAATGGAAGTGTTTAATGTGAAACATGCAACGTGGAAAGTGAGTAGCGCTTCATGGCGAGCACGCGCCGCGATTAGGAATGCGTCTCATGGAAGAGCATGCGCAGCATAATAGATAGAATGTGGTGCGGCGCTAGATGGAAAAAGAGTAGCGCTTTATTTGGAGCGTCCGCCGCTTGCTAAAAGTGAGTAGCAGTACTGGAAAAGTTTGGTAAACTGAATGAGACGATATCTTCAGGAGGAGGTTCACGTATTCAATTTATTCGGGTGAATTGACGGGGCTGCGACGGTGGGTCGCAGCGCGCGATCGAAACCACGTTGGCTGATGATGCCGTGATCACCGAACAGCCATGTTCCCTATTTACATAAAGCTACATGAAGCTATAATTACATAAAGCCTAGCTCGCTCGGATGAGTCCGGGCGGAACAAGCAGCGTAGCGGTCGGTCATGGCAAAATATAACAGTCATAAGGAGATATAGACATGATAGGCCCGATAAGTCTTACTTGGGCCGGCTCACAATGAGGGAGCTAGGCTATGGAGGGGAGGGGAGAAACTTCAGAAGTTTGGAGAAACTGAGCAAAGTCACCTCTCTAATAGTTTTGAAAGGGTAATCCACTTTCATGCATTCTTCTGTTTTACGTAGTCGTTGCCCCGAAAGAAGAGATTTAATTGTGTTAGCTAACGTAATCGACATATGTAGATTATGTAATCCAACGAAGCTAACCGTCGAACCAGAGTAGCCGGTTCGCCAGCGGAGGAGGCCGGCGTCGGCCGGGAAGCGACGCTGGCAAATATACTGAAAATACTGAAAAGGAGTGGAGTCGCCAAGGCCTAAAATCTAAGCGGAAACAAGAGTCTGATAGGGATTTCTGAACTAGTCTGCAACTGAAATTCACAAGCCCAGTGCACACATCCGTAATGAAAGGCACTGTTCACGATAAACTTCGTCCCTGAGCCTTCAAAGAAAAACAATTGTGGTAGCCCTCAGAAGCATAACAGTGTAGGAAAAACGGATTCAAAAGCCTTTCCAGAGGTAGAAAACGGTTTTGAAGATTAGCCGAGTGGGCAAGTTCGGCCTCCTTGAGTCTAGTTCTTGTCATAAACACCGACACGGCTCTATCACTGCCACTCTTTCACCTGCGACCATCAGCAGTGATTATCATTGCATTAGGCAATAGATTAGACAGATTTTTGCCTGACGAAGATTTCCGTATGTTTTGGATTACTAATTTTCAAATCTAGAGTCTCTTTCAAGAAAAACCACCACCGATAATCGCAGGTCAGACAGTGGCAGTGATGGAGACATAACGCTGTTGACGACGACAACTAGACCTGAAGAGGCCGGCCTTGCCCACTCGGCTAATCTTTAAAACCATTTTCTGCCTCAGGGAATGCTTTTCAATCCATTTCTTCGACACTGTCATGCTTCTGGGGGCCACTACCAGTAATTTAAAAAAAACACTCAGGGTTAAAGTTTATCGTGAATTGTGCCTTTAACAGATGCATAAAACGCGAGCGTGAAGCATATAATCGAGACCGATTTCTGTTTCGGCTGCTGGTAACCCTTCGGGAATCGAAAAACTTAAATCAGTCTCGCACAGCACTACAGCTGCAGTATCGCGCAGGTTTTTTGCAGAAACGACGTCTTGTCGTATTTTTTGGGCGCAAAAAGCGTCTCATTGCCATAGCTCGCTTCCAAGTGGTTCGAATCCAATTTTGAGGTGATTTTTGTTTTTCTTCCACAGGGACCAGTACGATGATGTGACAAAATAATGGGTTAATGTAGCTGTAGACATTGATTAAACATTTCTTATTTCTCTCTCAAAATCCCTCATTACGAACTGATTAGGCGGTCAAGCTAGCAGAAATCTATTGCATTATGATCTATGTCCAATGGGAATTCTAGACAGAGACATTTTCCGTCAAAGTTATGGAGTAGAAAAGGCACTGCATTCGCCGGAATGAGGGGAGCATGGAAATTCGCTTGAAGATTGAATTTGTCAGTTTTGAAGGAAGCTACCGCAAAGCGGAATTCTGTGCGCAAAAATAAAAACTGTTAAACGTCGTTTTTGAAAGAAAGCTGAGCGGTTGTGTATTTATGAACCTCCACACCATGGCTAGGTTTGGGTGAGAAACTAAATGCTGTAGACTATACAAGAGTTGAGATATTCCTTTGTATAGAAGTCGATAGAGTAGATATGTACTTTGTGAGAGTACATATAGATTCAGAGAATCGTTTTGCCTCAGAAGGTGGCAGACTGCAGACACTGTGTTTTCTAATGTCTTCTCAATGTGGTTCGCAGCTATGGTTTCTACACACCTTATCCAGGCGGCAGGTATCAAAGAGAAACAGAGCTCAGTGCTTCTTTTATACGTGTGATTATGTGCAAGTCAATTAAATTCGCGTAATTCGAGCGCATTTGGGAATCTGTTGATGTGATCGCGTTGTTTCGCTATGCAGAGAGAAGTCTTTCCTCCATTCATTTCGAATATCATCATCAGTAGCGTCTTTCTTGTCGTTCGCATGAGGATCGCGGCTCTACTGCTTAGCAATGCATTTGAAACACAACAACTGCATGCGAGAACTGGAAAGACCACTCTATTGGTGCATTTAAGTGTGCCACGATAGAATCCGAACATGGAAAAGGATCAGGCAAGTGGGCTCTGGACAAAATGCGCGATCTCTACCTAGCCGCTGTTACGTGAGTGCCTGGGAAAACAAATTGCAAGATAACAAAATTGAGGAAAAAGCACTCTGACAGGTCAAGGCTGACACGAACACTGAACAAAAAGATGATGGAAAAGAAGACACACGGAGGTCTATCACTCCTTACCGCTTCGGCAATACTTGTTCTTCGTCTCGCGATCAGCTGAAACGTTCAAGGTTTTTTTTAAACTAACTCACTATGAACACAAGGATATTTTTCGATGAAGGCTCGACCGAAGGCAATGTGACTCTTTCCATAAATTTCGTGGACGTGTAAACATGAGGACTGGAGACGTTCCGACACCAGAGGGGAGAAGCATGACAAAACAAACGATAAAACTCACTTTCCGCTTGAAGGCCCGATATGACCTGTATAGAAAGCTGAGAAACTCCGACAGGAATTTTCCAATATCCGCTATTGTCACAAGTAGCAAAGGTATGCCAAATAGTGCAAATATGATACAAGCTATTCTTCCAGAAGTAGTTGTTGGAACCAAATTGCCATAGCCTAAAACTTGGAAGGAACTGAACGAGACTTTGAGACCAAGTTTTCAATTCTGACAAGGTTTGAGACGACATTCGTGAGACCTTTGCCAAGTACTACATTTCTATCAACAGTATCTTGATAATCAACTGGAACGTGTCTGCATTTGCAGTCAATGGCAACGGAAGCAGGTGATGGTCTGGTTGCGGATTTCCTCTGCTGAGTATACAGTAGTCATCGCTGGCTGGGTTCCCAGTCTACCATTAAAGGCAGTGTTTTGCGATTAACCTTGTTCTCGAATTTTTGATGTGAAACACTATGCTGGCAGATGCTGGAGGGGATCGTGTAGAAGAAAGCCGTGAAAACGGACCAGAAAAAAGAAAAACGGCAATGTAGTAGAGACTTCGTAAGCTCAGCACGCCTGCTATGCCCTTCCCGCCCCCTGTCCTGACGAGCTTGTGGCGCCGTGGACATCTTCGACGGCAAATTGCCAAGAAACCCTGTCAGGTCCAGCCTGATCGATCCTCGCTCATTTCGCCATTAGCGCGCACTTGCTGACTCTAGCAGCCCGCGGAAACTCGTCCGCGCTCTAAACCTGTACTTACGTTAGAAACCGTTACTTTCGCTTATTCTGGGCGTTTCTCGGCACCCGAATGTGGTAATTATCGTAAACACTGTCTTTAATCGAAAAGTGGAAACGACTGATAATTTTTGATGGGTTCTTATCTTTTGTGTTGATTCCATTTTTCTTTTATATCTGCATGCGTCTCTAGTAAAGACTTCTCTAGTAAAGACTAGAATTGTGTACATACTGCAAGAAAACTTACCTTTTCTAACGTTTCCGATGTTGATTCCCGTGTAATTCAAAGGGATAAAAAAATTCGGTCAGTTATGGCGGGGTGTTCGCAAAGGCGCACCATTACGGCCTAGTCATTTCGGAGAAAAAAACATTGCGAACGTTAGAAAACGCTTGGTTTGTCCCCATTAACACAATACTTATACACCCATACTGATACAGGCTTTGAGACGCAAGCAGATATAACGCAGAAAATTATTTCAAAAAAGTGAAAAAAGCAACAATTCTCCCAAAATTATCATTTTCCCTTATTGAAATTTCCCTTCTTGATTAATAGCAAACCTGGAAACGAGCCAGCCGCATTATTCTTGGTTGCGGTACTATTGACAACCAGGCATGCCTCGCTCACTTTCCCTCGCGCTTGCTGCGCCCTCCTACCCTGGCTCTCGCCACGGAGACACAAAGAAAAAGACGCTACTATTGTGTTCTCGACTGGCATCTGTCAGATGAGGGAGATTTTGCTGCATAATATGGCTAACATCTGCCTAGACCGCTTCGTCTTTAGGGATGCTGAAATTGAAATCACAAACTGAGAATGCATTTCCTGCAGTACCTTTCTATTCCCTAAAAATCGGAAAAAATTCTAGCGCTCAATATCTTTATGACACTGCAGTTCGTGTAAGAAAATTACTGGATGCAATACTAACCTGCTGATTAAACATATGATAAAGAAGAAAAAGCAAAGCAAACTCTATAAAAAATAGTACTTTCAAGCAAAAGTGGCTTGATGCTGACAGAAACTTTCCTACAAAAAGAATCAATAGGAAAGTAGAGTGGGCGAGTCTACAAAAAATTAACAATGCTTTTTGAGAACCGAGTCCTGTAGCTGAAATTTTGAATTCAAGAAATCAACTCGTGCTATTCTTCAGAGGGTAGCTTCTTGGTTCTGGAAAGGAGCTTGCTCCGGTTATTCTAGTACCGGTGTAAATATTTTATACCTATTATCGAAAAGAAGACATAAAGTCTGACCCACATAAACGGTTTCCTTTCGCTGATCAGAAAAGCGAACTGGTGAAAGTACAGAAGGAACTGCAATTGCTATCACATGAACTGAACCTTTCCAAACAAGTGAGTCTTTTATCGAGAGGCATGAAGCTCTTCCTTGCGAAATAGAGCAACGGTTTTCTATTGGGAGTTGAGAGTTTTTGCCAAGTGAATTGGTTCTCAAGAAATTTTGTTAATTTCTTGAAAACTCGCTCATTCCGTTTTATTTATTGTTGCTCCTTTTTTGTTGGAACGTTTCTGTCTGCTCAAAACCACCTTTTCCTGAAACAGCTCCTTTCTGATAGAATTGCTCACTTTTTTGCAAATACGTGGGGACCCACCAGAAATCTCCAAGATTTTTCGATTTGTATCGATTGACTTTATAACAGTAAGTAGCCTATTTGTAGACCAGTTCCTCTGTACCACCTCATTAAAGAAAGTATAGCCTAGAACGTTTTTCGCCGATTCGATCAAAAAAAAATCGACTACTTCAGTGATCCCTTCCTGGTTACAACCCTTGTTGAGGGGACACCCAAGATTATTCATCCATGGAAATGAGGAATTCTTTCAATACCAGATATATGATATCGCTATCGGCCAGTGTTTTCCTGGAGACTCCATGGAAACGCTGTGATCCCTGAAAGCTCTAGCTTTCGTTCTTCAGTTGAATTAAGAGTGCACCCCCCTCAAACTAGGTTTGCACTTATCCCTGTACTGTACAGCCACAGCTGTAAATAGCGGAGACGCAGAGATAGACAGCTTGCACTTTGGCCGGGCCGAGAGAGTGCCGGACCGGCTGGCAGCGCCTTTCTTTTCGTCCTCTGCGCTCATCATACTGACTCGCACACCCCGCGTGCCGAGTTGTCAATGCTCCGGAGACCATTATTCTTAGTGAGATTCCCCCACCGCACTTCCGCCTTTATTCGTTGCGGTGGGCTGTACATACTAGGTGAACTAAATGCCCTACCGAACAAGTTCGTGTATGACTCCGTAATCCGTTGTTCGAACTTGCCAGGTCGAGAAAAAACTTTGAGGCGCCGTACACAAATACGGAATTTTTTCTGTGCTTCGGGAGATCCTGGTGGGCTACGGTGGGCAGAATGCATTCCAATATCAAGGACGACACGAACAATCTTTCAGGAAGCTCAAAGCGTATTTCGTGTTTGTGTCAAATCCACGAAATAACCACCCTAGCCAAAGTTCAAGCGGGACTTTGTTTAAATCGCGGTGCCTACTACATATTAGTCTGGTGCATAATTTTTTGCCGTTTTTAGAGAAACAACTTTCCTTCGCTCAACTGCACTCTTTTGGAGAAGTGTGATATAGCATTCGAAAGCGCATTTCTTCTACTATTCTTTCCCAATCAACATTATTTATTTTGTTTATTATCGGTTGTTTTTCCAGGATTCGATTCTCGAAAAATGGCCGATAATTCACAAAATAAATATCGTTGATTGAGGAATCCATCACGGTACTTGTGTTACTATGACGTTTGGCACATTAAAGTCTTTGCAAAGGAGAGGAACTGCAGATTGCGATTTTCGAAGAATTTAAAATTCATCCATTTGAGAATTTCTGCAAATCTGATTTTGTGCCAAGTTCTAGAGCTATGTATCAGAAGTTCATTTTACCCATAGCTGATTTGGTGCTTAGATAGGAGGCGAATATGGTGAGTGTAGCCGCGAAAAGGATAGATGCGGACCACTCAGCAGCCCGCACGCCTGTCGCGTGCGCCGATCGATCACCACATTTTTCGTAGGTGTGCGCGATGCAGCGCAGGCTGCTGAGATGTCCGCAGCCATCTGTTTCGTGGTTACCCCAACTATATCAACGTATAAATATATGTATCCAATACTTGGACTAGGCAGTAAATTTAAATGTGAAAGTGAAATAGTCTCACGGTAGGCGGTAAAGGTTATTAGATTGAGGAAGAAATGCGCTTCTAAAAATCAAAATACGCTTACAAGGAGCACAGCCGAGCGAGGGAACAACCGATTTTTCGGTAAATGGGAGAAACATGTGCACCAGCCCAATACTACTGCATATATTATATGTAGATAGGTTCAATCGTTTTTTTTTTCTCTCGATACTTTGTCGGTTGTCGTAAAATGCAGTATAGCATTCAGAAGCGGTTCTTCCCCTCTATCTATCACTCCTTGTAATTTCCGCAGAACCCAATCTCTTTCAAATTCACATTCAAACTAAATATAAGGACCGAGTATCGAATTTTTTGATTTATGTATTTTCGCGCACTAAAAAAGCGTCAGAGCGCCAGAAAAGTGTTAAAAATCGTTGGCGATACGCATGACTCCTCTGAGCACTCTGCGTCAGCAAAAAAAGGTTCACCAATTTCTGCGGTGAGGTGGACCCAGCATTTTTGCGAAGTTCGGAACTTCTCTAATTCCCTCTTTTGCAGGAACTATGATGCATAAACTTCGTGGGTGCGTACTATAACAAGTTATATCCATGAATATATTTATTTTGCCAAACATGTGCTTCTTTGTACAAAAATGAGTCGAAAAAACTAAAAGTGGGTAAGGGTAGAGGCTCGAGCTCACCTATCGTGGTAATAACAGTGGTAGCGAAGAAAATACTGTTTGGATACGTCCACAGTAGGCCTTCGCCTTTTGTTCGATTGAGTAGGTGGTTCTCGTTGATAAATTGGTTCCTATACGATACGAATATGTTCTTCACAAGCTGCTCAAAATACTCCTGATTTATGGAGTTGAAAGCTTCACGTGAAATTCGGTTATCAACATCCTGAAAACATAGAATAAAGTACTGGATCCCTAATTCTCCCTGTCCAAATAGCAAATATGTATTGACGACCACTCCCGCGCATAAGTAATATCGGCCAACGATCCTAACGAGTGTTGTTAAGAAAAGGTTGGGTCAATGACAGACAGTTCTCCAATGAATGTGAGTTATTACATGACAGTGCTTCTTCACGATGCTCAAATCTTCAGCCCATTGTGACTAACGTCTAATGAATCCTAAAACTCTCCCTACACGCATCCTTTATCTACACCAGACCAAGACTTTAGTACGAATATGGTATAGTATTATACAGTGCGTTGCAAAATTATGCGACATACCCCAATTTCCGCGGTTTCAAACTTCGCGTCAATTAAGGAGTCAAGCGGTAAACGCCAATCGATGCAGCACCCTCGAATACCCTTGGGTACGGATCTTCATGAAATTAGAGCCACTGGCAGGAAACTGGCAACGGAAATTGTCAAAAATGGCCGTTGCAAAATTATACGACATAGCTGACGTTCTCGCAGAAATTTCTATTCTACACCATCTGTATCAGTTCGTTCATGGTAGGAACCACTAGAAACATCGACTTAGTAGTCTTCAGAAATGTCTTGGCGCTGAACCACCTCGAAAACTCTGATTGGTATGTTTCAGCCCAGCTTTTTGTGAACGCCCCTTTCAATCTGCGCCCATTCGCTTATAACGGCTAGTTTCAGCGGAGCCGCACGCTCGTAGTGTCTGTTCTGGATGTAGATTCAACGCCCCAGAATATCTCACATATTTTCTACAGGGTTGAGGTCCTGCGAACCGGCCGGCCATTCTAGCAAATTGGTAGGATCGGCCTGAAACGAAGCCTGCGTTGTCCTATTGACAAGAAGTGAAGGCGGAAACGGACTAAAAAGAACTGGGAATGATTTTCTGTCACATTCTGATAATCTGTGGAGTTCATAGGTCATGTCGCTATTAGCTTGTCCAGCTTAAAGCTCCACCTGTATCCGGGTCAATGCATTAATCTTTCTCGTCCGAAATTCCTTTTCAAGGATCAGTTCGGGTCCTTGTTTGGATCCCTCGAAATCCTTATTTATCGGCCAAAAGCAAATGCAATCCGAACGAGCTTGATCAATTCTAATACATTTATTTATTTTTGACTAGGCATTCCAAGCATTGAGAGATCTACAAAAGGACCCGAATATATTCTTGAGTAGGAATTTCGGAGAAAGAATAATGCATTGACCCGGATCCAGGTGGGGTTTCAAGGTGGACAAGCTAATGTGGAAAATATGTGAGGTATTCTTGGGCGTTGAATACGAGCGTGTGGCTTCGCCGAAACTAGTCGTTATTAGCGAATGGGCGCAGATTGAAAAGGGCGTTCACAAAAAAACTGGGTTGAAACATACCAAACAGAGTTTTCGGTGTGGTTCAGCGCCAAGACATTTCTGAAGTTTACTAAATCGATGTTTCTAGTGGTTCTTACCATGAACGAACTGATGCAGATGGCGTAGAATAGAAATTTCTGCGAGAACGTCAGGGGTGGTAGTAATTGAGTGTGTTAAACGCGAGTTAACAGGAGTTAAATTCGCGTTAAACGCGAGTTTAACCACACCAGATTGTAATGATAACTCTTGATAGTTAAGAGAGAACTCGCTCTAGTTTCCCCCTAACATCCCCCAGTGGTAGGCCTCTTATACACTTCCAATGAAAACGCCTCGAAAAAGCGACAATTGTAACCTTTGTTACGAAAAATAGCCTTTTCAAAACGTTTTCAGGTCTGTTTTTTCTCTGAAATTCCGCCATGTGGCATCCTCGCGGTAAGTTCGCGTTTAACATACTCTCGCAGACAGCACGGAAATAGTGCTGAAATGCGAGAGGAACTGAGTGAGTTAACGAAAAACTCCTCCCGAGGAGTTTTTGGATGCGGTTAGCAAGATACAGTAGGAACAGTTTTGACCATCTATACTGAGGGCAAGTACGTGTTTAATCAAAGCAGAGGGTTAAGGAAGTTTGATAGCACTGTTAGCGATTTTGATCCAGGACGTCACCCTATCTTTAAAACTGAAAGGTGTTCCAAGGGAGAGTCTTTTAACGGCTTCCGCCAGGGAAACGGGCGATGAGGGATCAAAAGCAAAGCAAGGATCATTGCTGAAACACGTTGGCCGCCTTCTTTGGTGGCACTAATCAATCCCTCCCAATCAGCTGTTAATTTTTTTTCGAGCGCCGACACTTCTCCCGCTTTTGTTTATTTTCTTCCGGAATTCATTCGCTTTGCTATTATCAGGTTAGTTTCATTTTCATAATTCATTGCACAGCACAGGCTATGAGAAGTATGTAGTAAATTATTTGTTTGCTCGCGTTTCGAAGGGATTTCCACAACTTTTTTAGTGCAAAAAAGTGAAAATTTTCCAAGCCACTGATTTTCAAGTGATTTGATGCTTTAATAATGATTAATCAGCGTTAGTCGGGGCGTATCGGTCGAGTTTTGTGGGAAAGAAATGGGAACTTGTTTCTGAACCAACTAAATTTGTTCTCCTTTTTCTGCAAGATTCTAATACTCCTCTTTCATTGCCAGATCAGTGCCATCGTGGCCTCTTTTTTTTGAGGGTCCGCGACGCAGTTGCTTTGGTGCATTGGTGGAGCCACTCGAAGTGTTTCAAATTCTTACCTTGAAATATGTGTACAAAATCTTTCCCTTAAACGATGCGCATATGAGTGTGTAACAGTGTTTCTATATATTTTCAGCACTGCGGGCGGTGGATTAGTTTCATTTTGAGAAGACGGCAAACACTTCACAAATTCAACTGCATCAATGACCGAAACCACACCATTACCCCAATCTCGGACGCCAGACTTGAGTTGCACACTTCCAAAAAAAAAACAATAGAATTCTTTTTCAAGAACGAAAATAGACTATCTAGTTTATCATCATTCTTATAGGTTTTTAACTATCCATTTCAGTTGAATGCAGGACATTCTTTGAATTTATGCATTACTCGACGAGTTTCGGAATGTCTTTTTCGCACCTAGCGTTACCTTTTCAAGAACACCTTGTAAATAATTCATCCAGAAATTCTCAAATTTTCGTTCACTCGAAATTTCCTTCCGATAATTTTTTTGTTTTTCAAAAAAAATTTTGTTTGAAAATATCAAAAAAAAGTTAACAAAGTTACTACAAATGCAATCTTTTGTCAGATCACACGCAATTGATTGATTGAGGCTAATGATTAACCTAACATGTCTTTTCGAGAGTGGTCCTGAAAACTCACGGAGCTCACAAAAAATTACGAGAATTAGGATTTACAACGAAAATCTAAAAAATTGCATTTTGGTCGTGTTTCGAGCAAGCAAAATATTACGAAGTTCCTTTTGAAAGCTCTTCCTAATGAATAAAATAAATAGCATCACTTGTATAATCTTTCCGATCCCTCGTCTTTCCACCGTAAACGTCGTTCCTGTCCAAGTGTAGAAAATACTTATGCGGACGAAGGTCACGCATAATGTATGTGTAAGCATAGGGCAGTTGTTAAACCGGCAACAAACCGTGGCACCCATTTCGCGGTTCGTAGCCGGCCAGGAGGTGGCGGGTAATACGTGTTAATTTGACGGCTCTACTGCATTTAATTCGCGGTATGTTGGCGGCTTGGAGGTGGCGGTTTATTCGCGGTTAACACACCATTTACTACCACCCCAGCTATGTCGTATAATTTTGCAACGGCCATTTTTGACAATTTCCGTTGCCAGTTTCCTGCTAGTGGCTCTATTTTCATGAAGATTCGAACCCAGGGGTATTCGAGGGTGCTGCATCGATTGGCGTTTACCGTTTGTCTCTTAATTGACGCAAATTTTGGATACGCGTAAACTGAAGTATGTCGTATAATTTTGCAACGCACTGTAGTTTTGACGTTAAGCTACATATCTTCTGAGGGTGCGCAAAGCACGCTGAGCGCATTGGGGACAGCTTAAAGGCAGTGTTCACCATAAGAAAGTTGCCCGTTCTTTGGCGAAATCCCAAGCCTTGGGTCCCTCTAAAAAGAGTTAGAACGGAAGTACGGCGAAAAACGGCCAGGAAGTGGTTTAAAATCTAGCGTACCAGCCAACCCCATGGATCACCTCGCCCACGTCATATAACAGTTGTCCTGTAATCGTTTCGCCAGGGGAACCGGCACCGAATTTCTGAATATCGCGGAAGATTCTAAAATTGCAGCATGTGCATTGGCACATCTTATTTCCAAAGAGTTTTCTGTACAAGAAACAAAACACAAATTTACTCACTTATCTGAGAATTTTGAAGAGGGGCAAACAATTTGCGACGTCAGGTTTGACTATTTATCTGCAGTCTCCCGAAACACAGCAACAGGCATAATTGAATTTTTCAGAGATTTCTTTGAACAGCTTTTACCCGGTATCTAAGTGTCCTGTGGGGTCTTTTGCTACTAACGTCTACGTACTTAATGGACTTACCTAATCAAAAACATCAAAACTTAGAATACGGTTTTTTCGTGAACACTGCCTTTATGTTTGTTCAGAAAGGTCTAGTCTTTTGCGGTCGTTTGCTGTACGAGCTCTATGAATATGACATACTTGAGTAATATTCCAAATGTGATCCTGAAAATCGTCTCGCAGTCCGAATATCGTCCTTAGTTCGTAGTCACGCTGCTAAAAAGGATACTGATTGACATTATGTAATTACAAAAGATGACGTGCTTCCGGTGATCTCAATAAAATCCGACTCATCGGTGTAATCCTACCACTCCCTACGGAAAAATTTATTGAGAAAACAATACATAAAAATTACACACTTACCACTAATTCGTTTGGGCCTTCGATTGCATGAAAAATTGTGGCTCCTATAAGCAGGTAGGAAAACAGTAGACATACTAATCCGACATGAGGTAGAATCCGCTTTGCGTACTTGAATGAAAGTTGTTATTTTTTCCTAGCAAAGAGCTCCGGGGCCTTTCTGAAGAGCTGTCGATTTTGATTATCACCAGCCATCGTTTAAAGAAATCAGGTAACGTCGAGATCAGCTTGTAAGACTTAATTATGGCCTGATCCTTATAGATCTACGACTGATATACGATCTCGGACAGTCGGGGCTTAGTACGCCGGCACAAAGGGATCGGCAGCACCTGTGCTGTAGCTGCTGGTAACAGCAGGATATGCTGGCAACGACCAGGAGCTCCTGCTGCTTATGCTGGCGTACTAACGCTTTGTTTATCGTGGCGCGCGTGCTATTGCTAGCCCCTCTCCTAGTGTCTGTTTTGCCCGTGTCATTGATTTAGGAATCCACTCAGCCATTTCGCGCGAAATCATTCGATCGATAGCCGTGTTCTCTCCGTTCTGCCGCGTGCCTTTTTTACCGCCCAGCAGCGTTGCGGTTTCATAGTTCAATGACGCGACCGTAAAAATGACATCACATCATTGTGAGAAAAAAAATGAGGTACCGTTATATACTTCCGCTCCCTTGTCTCCAAATCGTCCTCGTCATCTGAGATCGGTGGCCCGGAAGCCGTTAGGTCCATTTCCATCGGGATCTCATGTAGCGACGATGATGAGCTCTCCGAGCCCTAATAATGTGTTTAAAACCATACGAAAGCAAGAGTAAAATCAAATTATGGGTTTTTTTTAGTTAGCCGCTTTCTGGAAGGTAGTATTCACGACGAATTTGCTCTGGAGATATCAATATGAAACGTTGCTTTGAACGTCTTACTGATTAAATGTTCTTAAAGGCAGCAGACACGCTCGAAAAAGTTCTTGAGATAACTACGTTTCTGAAGTCGCATGGCTCCTAGTAGACTGCTCAAGCCGTTGGAAGCGTCAAAAAGGAGTCAAATCTACTAAATTTCAGCATTGCGAATCGAAAAATTTCTGCAACCCCGCCCCAAAATACAAACTCGTCCAGATTGATAGTACTAATACGGTCCCTTTTGCTGGTTTTTTATGCTTCCAACGAGGTTAACGTTTCAGTACAGGCTGTAAAAGTATATCAGCTTCTCTATCTCAACCGCTTTGTTGCTAATATTCGCTGTTTCAACCGCTCGCCGTAAAACTCGTCCACTTTCACCAGATAATAAAATAACCGTTACTCCTCTATTTGCACACCGTTTTCGTTCGTTTTTTTGTCAGTTCCCAATACAACCAGCCCCAAACCTCCGAGTTATGTCATAAAATTGATACCATTTTTGAGCGTGTCTGCTGCCTTTAAAGGGTGAGCAGAGTGGCATATCGACCAGGGGTGTGCGCGATTTTCTATTTTCTGTTTTCTGCCTAGTTTTGACCACTTTTTCTGTTTTCTGTAAAAATAGGCAAAATTTATCAGAAAACAGCGAAAAACCGTGAATCGCCACTTTTCCAAATTTACTCCAGAGACAAGTGGCCGGACTCATACATGGTAAACACATGAGTTTAGAAAACCTCACCCTCATTATCTGCAGTATCCTATGGTTAACTCATCTATCTCGCTATGGTGGTTACTAGAGTATATCAAAGGATTAAAAGTTTTCGAACATTCGAATAAACGAATAATTCAAAAAATTGACTCTTTCGAATATCCGAGGAAAGGAATTATTCGAAAAACCGACTTCTCCGAATATTCGAATAAACAAATTATTTAAAAATTGACTTATCCAAATGTTCGAATAAACGAATAATTCGAAAAATTGACTTTCTCGAATAATCGAAAAATTCCAATGATTCGAACACGAATAATTCGAAAATCCGGTCAAAATCACGAGTATACGAATAAGAAGTACGGACCGAGTACGCATAATCGAACCCCCGTCCGCGGCACTACCAACTTTCTTAGCCTTTTTTGCATGGTATTATATAGATCAAAGCTATGCCATTGTACTTCCACGAGAAAGACATTTCACATTATATCATAAGAGTATTCGAAACAACATTTATCTCTGTCTATGAGTAGTTGTTAAAGGATACGACCAATGTCTCTGGATTTCCTAAACAATATCTACCAACAATATCCGAGTTTCTTATCAGTTTGGGACGCTATCTAAGCGGGGGGGGGCACTGTTGTATCGCAACTGGCCACGCCCATTTTTCCGTGCTGCAATCCTTATTTTGGCAGGGGAGGGAAACCCCGGGCTATGCACAAATTTAGTGCAGCACGGTAAAACGGGAGGGTCAGGAGCATCCAGCCATAGTGGCCCCCATCGCTAACAAGGAAAGTATACAAAGCGTAGGTCTGATCTGCCAAAACGACTAGTGTCGTTAGTATCTCTTGTGGCTCAATAGTAAAACTGCGCAGTATCCCGCCGCGAGCCGCAGGTTCCAAGAAGTTACAAGCTTAGAAAGGTCATTTTTTGTGCTTTTTGTGCCCTTCAAAAAGGGCATTAATCTTTCGAAAATCCGGAAACGGACCTCATGAATGTGTTCAGCACTCAAAACTACCCCGCTGAGCAAATTTTGAGTGAACGTACATTTTCCGTACTTTGTCCAGACTGAGAGCGTTTTATACTTGTACGTATTTTCGGTTGGGCGTTTATTTATACCAATTGAGGGCTCTGGAAGCGTTTTAGAAAAATGTTCCAGACTTGACTTAAAATTCTCCCAGGGAGGTTTTTTGATGCGCCGATCACGAATCTGTAGTATACATATTAGTCGATTTTCCAAAGTTTTCGGCTCATTTCGTTTGAAGCTTCCCAACCGGGGAAAATTTCGAGGGAAAAACGCCACTTTCGAGATTTCCGGTTTTCTACGATAGATATGTCTCAAAATCATTTGCTGAGGGTTATTTAGAGTGCTAAACACGAATCTGGAGTCCGTTTATGGATTTTTTTGCAGATTACGGTAGATTACGCTGGGTATACGGTAGTTCGGTCAAAATCTCAGATTTTACTCAAAATTTGTATACGGGGGTTATTCGGGGTGGAGAATACGAATTTATCGTTCGTTTGTCGATTTTCAAAATACTAAGGTGGGTTTTGACCCCTAAATGGCATGTTACCTACCGTAACCTACAGTAAACCTCAAAATTTCGACAAACGGACTCCAGATTCGTGTTCACCACCCTAGATTACCCCTACATACAACTTTTGAGCTAAATCCGAGAAAATTTTTTGAAACTCCAAAAAAATGCCTGATGGGTACCCTTGCCTTTTCTCCAGGCCTGAAAAATGCTCATAACTTTTTTGAACCTGCGGCTCGCGGCGGGATACTGCGCATTTTTACTATTGAGCCAGAAGAGATACTAACCATACTAGTCGTTTTGGCAGATCCGACCTACGCTTTTTATACTTCCCTTGTAAGATAGCACCCAGTTTGGTTGGAGAAATACCAGGTTGTTCAATAAGTTTTGTCGCTCGATAGGGTAGGGCGTTGCTACTAGCCCAAATTTTTACTGTTTTGTTGGTACACTCTTCATATGAACGTATGTGAAGTTTCATTTCAATCTGTCAATTCATTCTTTGTTTACAAGTCATTTAGTGAGGCTGTGTCACAGCGTGCAGTGATGAAATTCTTATTTTCGGAAGGTGTAGCACCGAGGGAAGTTGACGAACGAATGTTGAAAGTGTATAATGATTGTTCACCTACAAATATAACAGTAGAAAGATGGGTTGCTGAATTTAAACGTGGTCGTACAAGCCTTGAATACAATCCACGTGAAGGACGTCCAAAAAGCTCATCAACATCAGAAATCATAGCCAAAATACAGGATATGGTTTTGGAAGATCGTCGATTGACTGAGAGAGATTTTGGAGAGGCTCTAAACATCTCATTGGGCAATATGAGCCATATTTTGAGTGAAACAATGGGTTTTAGATAGCTGTGTGCCTAATGGGTGCCGCATTCGCTAACAATGGAACAAAAACACATTCGAATGCGACTTTCTCAGCAAAATTTGGAGCGTTTTAAAAAGGATAAAGTGGAATTTGGGCGTCGATTCATCACTATGTATGAGACTAGTATTTTTTATTTTTATTTTCATTTTTTTTGTTTTTTTCAAGTGTATTAATGTTCAGGGAGATTATACTGAATACCAAAGTGTATTTTGAACCATAAAGTTCTGTTTTTCTTTTCGAACGACAGAACTTATTTTAACAACCTGGTATCACCTCTGAACCGCAAAAGTGGTCATGTGTCGGAAACTCTGCTTCCTATTTTTTCTGGAATTATTCGTTTATTCGGCCGAATATTCGAATATTGGGCCGTTCGAGTATTCGAATAAACGAGTTATTCAAACAAATTCACTTATCCGAGTGTTCGAATAAACGAATAATTCAATAATGACTTTTCCAAATAATCGAATTATTCTAATATTCGCTTATTCGTTTATTCGGCCGAATATTCGTTGACATCCTCTAGTGGTTACCAGGGGTGTGCGTAAATAAAATCTCAAATTTCGTAAATTGTAAATCGTACTTACGACAAAACCATCGTAAATCGTAAACAGCAAATAATAACAATTACCACTAAAAATATTTTAGTATGGTGAAACAAGAGAAACTATGTACCCACCGTCCTACTGTCCACCGTTGCACGTACTAAGCACATAAATATTAGATTGCGTTCAGTATTTGACAGATAACCACGTCTAAGGTGTATGGTATACTTTGTCGCTGTCATGAGAGACAGGCATGAAATCTAACACAAATCGCGGCGAGACCCGCATCGGAGCAACGGCATTGGTTGTCGTACGAACAGTTATCGCGTGTGAGCCGCAGCGAAATGTCGCGGAGGGCTGACATACTGCAAGTGAACCGAAGTCTGTCGCTGCTCAGCGTACGGTGGCGACAGGTTTAGAAGGCGGAAGCTCCACGACAGACGGTTGCTGTCGCTGTGCAGAGCGACGCGACCGTGTCTTGTAAAAGTATACCATACCTTTAATGGGACCGCCTAACCTGTATTTCTTTGCTTTCCCTCATCACTCATTCCACACCTTCTTCCCAGGTCTTGAAAAATACGCCTGCCCGATTCAGCTGTCCGAGTACCTGCTGGGCAACAGGGTTACAATTATACTCTTAATTCCTCTCCCGAAACGCCAACGCCGTTGTAAGCGTTAGAACAAGTCAAAATTACGGTATCTGAGCGATTTCTTACGGCCGAATTTTAGAACTCCTCTCTTTTGCTAGTGGAACCGCAACACCGATTACACATTCGGTAAGGATTGCACTGATATGTACATCGAAATCCCTACTGAAGGTTGGCTCAAACTCGGTGCACGTACGTCGAAAAATGTGGAACCGGACTTGCGCCAACCTTCAATAGAGATCGCAAAGTATCAGTCCGACCCGTGGCAACTATGTATTAACTAGAGACGAGTATCGGTTGCCCAGCGCGATTTATTTTTTCCTGTATCTTCTAAATACCTTGCAGATTCATAGCTTCATGATTTTCAAATTTTGCCGCTTTGCGTAGTTTAGCTCCCATAGTGGAGGAATGTTGCCAAGGCGCCCCAACATTTCGCATTTGTTAGAGATGAAGGAAAAGGGCGAAGATGAGCGTTCAAACAAGCGTTCACGCCTTTTCTGAATGTCCGCTTGCCGCGGACTAAGAGAAGTGAACTGGAGGCAACGATTTTGAGAGTCAAACTTCTTGGGTAAAAAAGGATGCCCCTCTTGTTGATTTCTGTCGACTCAGGGTAGACATAATCTACTCAAAAGGGGGCAGTATTTGAAGCTTTCGGGATAGCTCAGACTGCTTCGCTCGATGTTCTGGCGCTAATCCAGTAGTAGGAATCACAACAGTTCATCTTCATGAAAAACTCGAAAACAAAGTACTCGTGAAGAGTGCTTTCAGACTGCATCTCGTCGTAGGCGGCAGCTGATGAGCCGTGCGCGGCACGCAACGCGGATCAGTTATCCAGCGCCTCCAACTCCGACCGTGTGTCCCGCTTTGAAATGATAGAATCGCGTCAAAGAATGATAATGGAATCGTGTTGTAGTCACACGCCTGGGTTCGTACCATCTTCTTACCGAAAATATTAGTATACGCAAAGTGGGATTAGAGCAGGTCAATTAGAGATATCTTGTTATCAACCTCCATTGCACATATTTTTATTTACGAAAAATTACGATTGACGGTCCAAATAGTCGTAAATCGTAAACCGTAATTACGAGTCCAAAAAACACTGTAAATCGTAAAATCGTAAATCGTAAATCGTAATTACGCACACCCCTGGTGGTTACCCGAGGTGGGGTGGTGTAATGGAAGGGTGCGCTGCTGTTCGCACAACATGGCAGGGTTCGATACTCGCTCAGGGTCAACCAGATCTACTATCCCTACGGAGTCCTCGGATTGGTACTCATTCATGTAAATAGAGAAAGGATCTGACTGGGAAGTATAACAAAGTAACAATAATGAGCTTTTAATAGAGCTTTCGTACCCTCACTGGCCGGCGCTCGAGTATGTATACTTCCCAGTCAAATCTTCCCAGTCAGATCCTTTATCTATTTACATGAATATACTACATTCATGTAAATAGATAAAGGATCTGACTGGGAAGTATAACATAGTAACAATAATGAGCTTTTAATAGAGCTTTCGTACCCTCACTGGCCGGCGCTCGAGTATGTATACTTTCTACACGTGGGCAGAGACTGAGATGACCCCACTGCCACCGCTCTGTTTGAAAGTGGTAAAGTTGTGTCCCAACTGTGCCACTCACGCAAAATCTAAGTTCGTGTTTTGACTCATTCCATCCCAGGACGATGTAGAATTTGAATGAGATGAAGTGCAATGAAGTTGATGATGGGGCCGTGATGACGTTCTTGAAACTTTCATAGAGTTACGAGCAAACCCGCCATGGTGGAGCAAGTCAGCGCTAGGGCATTTATACTCACACGGCACACCCGCGCGGTACGCGCCTGACTCTAGGGCAATGCGGAGTAGTATGTACAGTGTTCAACCCAGCGATTATCTCAAAATATCTGCACTAGGGTAGAGCAATTCTGCTTCGACTGAATATATGTTCTCGTTGCACATAAAGAGCTTCTGATCAAGTGTTATTTTGTCAGGAAGAAAGGTTGGAGGGAAAGTTCGCACTTATAATCTGCCTCTCTCGGAAATCCACACTTCTTTCTGTGGCCAATAGTTGGCTTTCGGATGTTGTGCAAGGGAACCACTTTATCATGGAAAAATCTGTAAAAAGTTTAATGTTGCAAGAAATCTCAAATACTGTACGCTCAACACAAATTATTGAATTTTTTAAAGTTTTCTGTTTTCTATTTTCTGCCCATTTTTGGAGATTTTTTTGTTTCCTGTTTTCTGTCAAACTGAGTTCTCTGTTTTCTGCTTCCAAATTTTTTATCAGCACATCCCTGATCGCGACGCGACGCTGAATGGGCCGTAGAATCGACAGATCGCGGCGATCAATCAATACGGCATTCAATCCGCGATGTCACTCTGCTCAGCCCCTTAAAACGGGGTGGAGTAGCTACAAAAACCTTAGCTGAATGCAGATCTGGGCATCACAAAAGTGAGAATAAATGAAAAGACGGAGAGAAAACGGACGTGATCAACGAGATTTTTATGAATGCATGTTTAGCCGTCTTCCATCTTGCTCTCAAAGCATTAGGTTGAGGCAAACGTTTCCGGACTTTTCACGACTTCGAAAAAAAAAACATTTATTTCAAAAACAAACGAGGCTCACAAAACAAAACAATCTCCATCACATTCAAGGATCCTTCACCACCGATTGGGCAGGTCATGAATTCCCGACGCGTATAACTCCGGCTGTTTTGAGTCGAAGTATTCTTCCAAGGCCACTTCGACTTCGTCATCGTTAGTGAACTATTTTCCATCCAGGAAGTGCTGCGCCGAGCGGAACAGATGGTAGTCGGAACGAGCAAGATCTGGACTATAGGGAGGGTGAGGAAGAACTTCCCAGCCCAGGTCCATCTCCCTGAGATGAACACTGTTCACATTCTTCACGACAATGCTCGGCCACACGTATCTCAGATAACCCGACAGAAACTGCTGGAACAGGGCTGGGAAGTTCTTCCTCATCCTGCCTATAGCCCAGATCTTGCCCGTTCCGACTACCATCTGTTCCGCTCGATGCAGCACTTCCTGTATGGAAAACAGTTCACAAACGATGACGAAGTCAAAATGGCCTTAGAAGAATACTTCGACTCGAAACAGCCAGAGTTCTACGCGTCGGGAATTCATGATCTGTCCAATCGGTGACGGAGAATGCTTGAATATAATGGAAATTATTTTGTTGATTGAGCTTTCTTTGTTCTCGAAATAAATGTTTTCTATTCAAGGAATCGTGAAAAATCCGGAAACTTTTGCATCAACCTACTAATAGTTATTAGTCCTTCAAGTAGCTGGCAACTACTTTAAAGGCACAGTCCAACCTCAGAATCGCTTTTTTGTTTTCCCGCCTATCTTGAAAACGGTCCCACGCTGATTCCACGGATGTCTCTGGAATCGTACAAGACCTCCTCGTAACGGAGTTACGGCCCCTCAAAAATTGAACAATGGAAGTATTGTGGACGAGTTGTCCGTGGCTTATAACTTCCGCCATTTGCAACCGCTGTATGCGAGCTGACCTGAATGAAGAGAGAGGCTGAGAATGAAGGGAAGAACGGGGATTCTGATTGCAAAGCATCGCTCATCTCGCTACTGTTGAGCTCGAAAGATCGTAAAAGGGGCGTGCCAAAGTGGCTTCCGGATGTAGGAGCCCCAGAATGGCTTCCTCCTACATCTCGCTTATTTGGAGGATTCGAGAGCTCGCACTTGGCAGGTGCTATATAGGGTGGGTCTACTTCCCAATTATACGAAAATCTCTAGTTTCGTACCTGAACTTGGACTGCGCCTTCAAGAACAAAATGAAAGTAGCCAAAACAAGCACTCATACTCATATCTTCACTTGGGGGCGGGCGGACACCGGGTACATAGACAATGGGGCGAACTTATGACGACGCCAAGTAGGAGTGAATGCGGAGTCAATGGCAATCAGCCCGCTCTTCTGCTCGCAGTCAGCTCTGAATGGGCTCCTGGTCAGTACACCTGGAGAAAAATAGGACTGACCGCGTGGAACTCGATTCAAATTACCTTAGTCAATAAATGATACAGCTAGGTGGAGCCTAGGAGCAAAATAAAGCATCTGCCGATGTTACTCCCTGTGCCTG
The DNA here is from genome assembly GCA_029168955.1 of Aplectana chamaeleonis. Taxonomy (NCBI): domain Eukaryota; kingdom Metazoa; phylum Nematoda; class Chromadorea; order Rhabditida; family Cosmocercidae; genus Aplectana; species Aplectana chamaeleonis. Next base: position 2,325,212 of record JAPDOI010000054.1, read on the forward strand.
GTAGGAACAGAGTGTATCCCGGCTAGTGCAACCAAGGAGATACGGAAGCTTAGACAAATGAACCAGCGGCGATCTCGTTTTACCACATTCAACAGTGCATCGCAGTCAGGGATGAGCTGAAATGTTTTACTAAATTTTGGAAATCGGAAATCGGACGACCAACTCAGTTTCAAAAATCGAAGCTATTAAATCATAGGAATTCGAAACACGCAAATTCTTTTAGCAAAATCTTCAAAACTCCCCTGGTGACTATGCCTACCAAAAAACTTGGGCTTATCCTTTTTCATTGAATAACTTTCATGTAAATACAATAAACGCCGGTTGTGTGAAAAGTGAAGACGGATCTTGAATTCGAATTCAGTGCCCGGAATAACCCTATAGAGATTTGTCAAGGAAAAGGGTAAAAATCCTGATCTCGTAGATACTGCCGATTTTTTCCGCATTTTCGGATTGTTTTCTGGAAATCGAAAATCGGAAGGCCAAAAACCATAGTAAATCGGAATTCCGCTCGTCACTGAACGAGTCACGCTCGCGGAAAGTTCTATTAACCACTTTTGTCAGACACACTGAGCGGAGATGTTCAATACTTCAGCCTTTTCGCGGTCAGTTTCAAATGGATTTTCGCTCGCGGTAGAAACGGTTTCTGAGAGCGGTTAATATTATTCGTAAATTTCTGAGGGCGATAGGTCGGCCTCATAGTGTGATTAATTAGCCGTGTTGAATTGTTTCTTCCTATTTTTTTCTCCGAATTTTCACTTATTTCCTTTTACGTGATGGCCAGATCTATGGTGCGGTCGACTGCCAAGGGTAAAAATGCGGCGGCGGCGGGCGGCGGCAGCAGCCGTTTTTGTGCGGCGTCCAATTCAGGAATGGTTTACCGCGTTTAACGACTTCCGCTGTTGATTCTGTTTCTGCGACACTTTCGAGACAGCCCTGCGATTCTGAAAAAGGAATTTGACGAAATTTCGAAAAGTTTGAAATTTTTTCGAAAAATTGAACTGCAAGGGTGACGAGTTCTCAGAAACTCATGAACATTTTCAAAACAACGGCTTATGATCAAAGAAAATTGTAAGTGATGCAAAACATGCGGTATACCGTGTATAAGACATTTTGTCAGAAAACTGCGAGCTGGAAATAAAAATACTTCAAATCAAAATTACAATACAGCACTGCAGAGCCCGATTGAAATCAAATTTCGTCTCAGACAGGCCTATGCTGGTTGAAATGGGTTATAATGATGATTCAAATGATTTATGTGCACAACCACGAATACACCGAAAAATTTTCTGGTTGATTGAGCATTTTTGAAAAAATTCCAAAAACAAGTGCTTTTTTTCAGAAATTCGATGTCTATTTAAAGTCCCCAACAAATTTTATATGTGACAAGCGCGTTGGTAAAGCGTAAATACAAATTGTTTGACGTCGGTCCAAATATTGTGCTTTTGATATAATTATATTTTGCAAAACCGAATTTGAATCGTTTTTAATGAAAACTTCTACATGGGTTTCAGAAATGTTCACTGAAACGCAAATAAACTTTTGCTGGAGTATCACAACCCATTTCTTCTCAGAAACCCACACAAACCTGAATATGAAAGAAACGCCACTAAAATGAGCGCGAAGCACATTTTGAAAACAAATTTCTCACCCATTTTTCTATAATTTCGTCTCAAACTAATTAATAATGTAGAATTGTGTGATCTCATTAGAAATTAGAGTTATACCCGCTTCGCTGCACAGTGGAGCTTTTTATTAAGTGCTGAAGCACATCAGAAAAAAACGCAAAATGCGAAATTTCAAAAAAAAATCAAGATTTCTCGTTTTCGCGTTTCTTATATTCTGCTGCTTTTTACTGACGCCCACATAAACTTTTTCGTAGCTAACTTCTTCGGAAAATCTTTTTTACAGGAGCTATACACTCGAGGACCTCATAAACTGGTCAGGTCTCGCGGAGCAATGTTGAATAAATGATAATTTGGAAATCAGCAATCAAAAATGGCCAGACGACTGACTGTTGGTGTCACATACCTAGCTCTAAAGAAAGCATCAATCAAAACAGAGAAGTAGATTTGTTGGGGACTTTAAATAGACATTGAATTTCTGAAAAAAAAAACACTAGTTTTTGGATTTTTTCAAAAATGCTCATTCAACCAGAAAAATCTTCGGTGGATTCGTGGTTGTGCATACATATAAATCATTTGAATCATCATTATAACATTTCAATCAGCACAGAGCTGAGAATTGATTTCAGTCGGGCTCTGCAGTGCTGTATTGTAATTTTCATTAAAAGTATTTTTATTTCTAGCTCGCAGTTTTCTGAAAAAAAATGTTTTATACACGGTATACTGCATGTTTTGTATCACTTGCAATTTTCTTTGACCATAAGCCGTTGTTTTGAAAATGTTTATGAGTTTCTGAAGACTCGTCAACCTCCCAGTTGAATTTCTCTAAAAAAATTCAAACCTCTCGAAATTTTTTCAAATTTCTTTTGCAGAATCGCAGGGCTGCTTCAAAAGTGTCACAGAAAGTGCAGTCCAATGATATCGATCGTGCCGCGCCGCGTGATCAATATTACAGAAATGCACTGTGCCGCGCCGCTCGGCGGCGGAAGTATAGACGGCCCCTTACCCTTGGCAGCCGACCGCACTGTACCTTCTCAAAAGGAGACACGACAATCGTTCTTATGGCAAAATTTGTCTTTAAAATCGCGAAGAAATGGCAAACGATTAGCATGGAAGCCTCTTTGGTGTGAATTGTTTTACCAACCTAAACTAGCTGTCCAACTCGCCGGGCTTAAATTGTTGGGCTATTTTCCGAGACCACAATACTAGTCAATCTAGAAGACAAATTAAGCTGCAAAAGGGGGACCGCCAAATGGGAATTTGAAAAGACGGGTGCAGAATTCACTTCATCTCTTAAAAAAAACAATCCCTTAGCAAACAGGCAGGTATTGTTAGAGCACTGTTTCGCGTTTTCTGGTGCTTTTTAACCATTTACAGGTAGTCGGATCTTTATCCAGAGGCCAACCAATCGTTTTAGCAAATGATTCGAACATAGAAAGTTATCGTGAACACTGCCTTCAAGGAAGTAGCGCGCGTTCCCAAAAGTCCTCAACTTCAGTCCCGAAAGATAACGTTCGGAGAGTAAAAGACTCACCATGTTGAAGTTATCGTCATTCTGAACGTACATTCCTTGTCTCCTACGTATAGTTTTTGGAGTAATTCATCGGGTCGTTGTTCAGCTCAGGATCGATGAAGGATGTCGGTGTTCTAATGGTAGTCAAACTGGAGCGTGGTGCAGTCAGTTGACAGCTGTCCGTAAAGCATTGAATCAGGTGTAAGAGAAAAGAAACGCCAGAGAAATGACGAGGACGAACGACATTAAAATCTCCGAAACACAGGAGGACACGTGGAGATCTGCGAATACTATGTAGTAGAGGAGGCTGCATCTTCAAAGGTACATATGCATGTACCTAATTACAAAAGTTGTGCCGTCACAAAATCATAAGAATATCTCACGCAAAGCAGTATTACTTGGGGTCCAAAGGGAAGAACGGAGCAACGGAAAGCGAATAATTGCAAAAGACGGGACCACCAAAGATTTCATTGTCACAACAAACAGTTCCAGTGAGAGTAGAGAGACGGGGTAAGAGTAAAGGATTTCGTGCCCTTCTGGGGCGTTTTTCTCGATTTCTTCGTCATTTCAGTTCTACCCGGGTGCCAAACAATCGATTTAGCTATTAATCTCGAAATTGAAGAATATCGTGAACACTGCCTTTAAAGGCTTCGTACGCGCAAAAAAAACGCATCTCATTTTTTCATGTTTTCGCGCAGGCGACTCTCTGACATACAGAATAAGAGTGGAAAGGCTCCACAAAACCACCAACTTTTGCAAAAAAAACTCGTTCTAAAACGCCGCTAATTAATCACTTCCCACCCCTCCGTCGATTTCGGTGTGTCAGGTGCAATATGTCGGAAGTTTTTTTTTACAGACATCGGATGTGTTTTTTGCTTTAAACTTATTAAGTGGGAGAATTTCTGTTGCCTTCCGTTCACCGAAACTTATTCTTAAGAGAGAAGTATCCATTTCGCAAGTTGGGATATTAGAATTTCCCGAATTAAAAATTTCAAATGCTGAATCATGTGCGCTTGTGATGGCGCTTTTGTTCCTTGTGCTAGATGGTTGGTGAGAACCGGTGGCGGATCGTCATTTTGAACCATTCCAACTTCAGAGCCATATGTTTTTGACGCTCAAAACTTCACCAACGTCATGAATTTAGGCCTGAAAAATGAAAATGCCTTTAAGTGTCACCCGCCTTTTAAGTATCACAGGAAGTGTTTGTTGTGACAAAGAAATCGTTTATGGACCCGTCCTTAGCGATTCTCTACTCTCTAGTGCTCCGTTCTTTACTTAGCTAAACCTGCTTTTCATGAAGTATTCTCCTATTTCCGATCAACCCAATTTTTCCACCGGTGACAACCAACATGAACATGTTCAACCAACGGGACAACTAATCCATGTTATAGAATAGTTTCACTAAAATACGACGTTTGAATGGGTTTCTCCCCGTTTATTCGTAATTTTAGTAACACTTGGAGGCCAACGCAATGTTTTATGTAAAAAACTCGGGGACGAAAATCATCGTGAACACTGCCTTTAACCCATTCACGTCCACGTGTCCCACCGGTGGGACACGCGTTGACTACCACTTCGGACCGCGTGTCCCACCGGTGGGACACCCTTTCCGAAAATCGATTTCTTCGCCACAAAAAACTACTTTCGAACCTACATGTGATCAATGTATCGACCTACCCAAGGCTTGAACAAAAACCACGTGGTCCATCAGTAGGTCAAATGCAACCGCATATTTAGACTTTTCTAAAATCAGGTGGGCTGAAGTAGAGGAAAAAACGGCTGTAAAAACACTTTAGAAGTACCTTATGATTTATTTTTCCTTCTGTTGCTAGCTTTTAGGTTACTTAGTAAGAAGCTATCGTTTGAAACTCGTTTACTTTTCTTGCAGCTCAGTTGACCCGTTTTGCTTTTGAATAATTGCTTCTCGATAACGAAAGCGACTCAGCTCAAACTCTGATGCTGCTAGATCATCGTTGCTAGCTATAATATAGCCAGAAAAAGGTAAAAGCAATTCCTCGTGGGACGATATTCAAGCCAGCGTGTCACACCGGTGGGACACGTCAGACGGTGGCGCAATATTGCACAAAGTCCGAACGTGCTGTCACCCAAAATTAGGCGTGGTCGTGAATGGGTTAAGCTATTTCTGAAACCTTGGAAAATCATTTCTGCTGTTTATGACAAAATGAATGTTCTGAGACGAGCCAATGTGTTCAGATAGGCGGGAGAATTTCGGTTTCACTCAAAAATAATGATATTATGACTGTCCCTCGTAATAACGCGATTCCGGGGTTATATGTCGTATTCCACCTGTTGAGAAAGACTATTTCAATCCAGGTTTATACTAGCCAGATGTGGCTATTCTAACAATGTCAGAGGAAGGTGGCAAATTTACATTTCACCCAATAGCCATAATCGCGTCCAATCGAATTCCCGGATGTTGCCAATCTTGCAAACATGACCAATCTGGTGAAACGAATACTGGCCTGAAAAAAGTCTGGAGTAGGGAGTCTCTCCGGAACGAGATTTTCGCACTGGACAGAATATCGCACTTCGGAATGGATAATCGGATGTCACCGGATAATTTGGATGGATGGAAAACCGGATAATTTATTCCCAGCAGTATCATGGCTTCAATTCAATGTATTCAAGGAAACATCACTCCCCCACTGCGTTTATTTCTCTCTTATCGCTCGGTGAAAAGACAAAGCAAGTCAACGGTGACGAATCAGCAGTGGTTGTGCCTAAACTCGTTCGCATTGTATTTCTACACACGACGAACTTTGCATCCATCACGGGTTTCCCTTCTCTTTCCATTACCAGGAGAGGTTAGGGGACCAGAAAGAGAATCTACAGTAGATTGGCGGGTGGTCTACACCCGCACTGCGCTAAATTCTACGACAACGAATAAGGCATCTTTTACAGTCCTCACCGCAAGCGCGGCACGCGCGTGACGCGCGGGAGCGGCACGCGCGGTAAGAACTTTCATAGTCCATCAACACCGCCTTAGCGGCGCCGCCCAAACCGCCGTGACGGTTTTACCTTTTCAATCAATAATTGCTTCTCGATTTGAGTCCACTTCAACATAAATAATTCTGGGACTATCCTGCGCCACCGCATACGCAAATGCAAGCCAGGAATTTCTGTACAAGTCCCACTTGAGACCCGACTTTTACCCGCACCGCCATGGCGGTGCCGCTGGAGATTTCGCTCGTCCCGCGCGTGCCGCGCGGTGGAAAGTTTCATAGTCCACCGCTCGTCCCGCGCGTCACGCGCGTGCCGCGCTTGCGGTGAGGACTATGAAAGATGCCTAAATGCGGTTGTGCGGTTGCGTAATTCCGCTAAGAATGCTGTAGTTGCGATATAATCAACGGCAAAGTTGACATCTTTTCTTGCATTTTGAATAAAAAGAACTGGAAACGTTTAGAAATGGTAAGTTTTTCTCCCTCCACTTATTAGCAGTGCACCTATGTAAAGTCTTTACCATAGATACACGCACACGCAGGAATAACAAGAAAAAAAAGGAAAATTACAAAAAATGAAAATAACAAAGGAAAATCCTTTTTTTGTTGTCACAGCATGTATCTATGGTAAAGACATTAGGTACATTAACAATGTTGGCGTGTGAGAAGAAACTCACCGTTTTCGAACGTTTTCCATGTTTTTTTTCAAAATTCAGGAAAAAATTACAATTTCGCCGTCGATTATGACGCAACCCACAGTATGCTCAGTGGAAATAGGAAACCGCACAATCGCGTTTTCCGTTGTCTTGGAATGTAGGTACCCACGCGCGCGTAAAGGACAGGGGCACACTATCAGCATTTGCGGGGTGGTGGTCTTAATAAGCGCAAACCGCGAAAAGGGCGGGGTAGGAGCGGAGGGCTGCGATTTGCAGTGGCCTGTGTATCCTCCAACCACGGCCCATCGCCCCTCCCCAGCTTTTTTTGTCATTTGGACACATTATGACCACCACCCTCGTTTGCGTGGTGCACTTCGGAGGTAAAAACTGCTTCGAATTTCGAACAAGAACATTTGGCAGAGGATCAAGAATGAACCATGAAGCGCGATTGTTGAAGGAAATAATGAACCCGAATCTATCCGTTTTAATCCGGTTTTCTTTCGGTCTTCCTCCAAATCTATACGGTTTTCATCCGACTATTATACAATCGAGTATCCATTTTATGCCGTTTTTTTTCATCCAATAGTCCCCTTTTCTGACCGGATCTTCCAATTTTCCCTTTTTCAGATTTCGGATACCTGGTTTTTCGCCTGACCGGATTTCGTGTCAATCCGAAATCGCCATCTCGATGTCGGATAGGATCTCTTTTGAATATCATATCTATCCTTCTACAGTTTACTGCAATATTAATAAAAGGACATGGTGTGGTTGCGGTCACACACGAAAACTACGATGGAAGACACCAGATTTCATTATTGATCGACAGCACAGCTGATTTTCTCTGTGAGTTATGTTTTTTCTTTTCTTTTTTCTTATTTGTTTCGGCATTATTTTTGTTTCTGACTGATTAAATATTGCGAATAGAGGCTATTCTAAGTGCGTGAGGGAAAATAGCCGTTTCTTCGGGCTTTGAAGTGTTCTTATTTCATTTCTCTCTCACACTAAGGGGTTGTTTGTACTTCCGCCGCCGAGCGGCGCTGCGAAGTGCATTTCTGTAATATTGATCACGCGGCGCGGCACGATCGATATTGTGGGATTGCACTTCGCAGCGCCGCTCAGCGTCGGAAGTATAAACGACTCTTAAGAAAAGCCCCCATTCGTAGTATTACAAAAGTCAGAAACCAAAATAATGCCGGACCAAACAAGAAAAAAAGATAAACTGTAACTCACCTAGAAAATCAGCTGTGCTGTCGATTGATAATGAAATCTGGCGTCTTCCACCGTAGTTTTAGTGTGTGACCGCACCGCACCATGTCCTTTTAACATTGCGGTAAACTGTATATGCAAGTGAAGGAGATCAGAGTAAGCCCTCCTTTCCCCACTTTCAGCGAACCGGATTAACGTGATTTCAAAAATTTTCCCTTAACGGCAGTGTTCGCGATGATTTTCGTCCCCCGAGTATTCCACATAAAACAGTGCGTTGGCCTCAAAGTGTTACCAAAATTATGAAGAAACGGCGTGAAACGCATTAAAACGTCGTATTTCAGTGATATTATTCTGAAAGGTGCACACCCACGCCGATTCGCGGCGTACTTGTGGTCGTGCTTTAGGATCTATGAATTATTTAGATTGCAGGGCGGTGCCTCGCTGTGCTCAACAGCCTTAAAGGCATCGTACGCGCAGAAAACGGTGTCTTATTTTTTCTATGTTTTCGAGAAGGCAAGCTCTTGAGGTAAGCCATAATAGCAAAGAAAACCCAAAAACTCCTGATTTGGATAAACGCGTTTAAAGACTTTTTGAAAAGTTGACTTTCCACCCCCTCCGTGGAATTCGGTGTGTCCAGTGCAATAAGTTTTTTCTGAACTTCTGAAGTGGTTTCACGCTTTAAACTTTCTAGGTGAGAAAATTTATTTTGCCTTTCTTCTACCAAAATCACTAAAAAATTAAAAGCTTCTACTGTGCAAATTTGGATGATAAGTGCTAGATGGCTGGTGAGAACTGGTGGCGAATCCTCATCTTTAACCCATTCCAACCTCATAACTACGGGAGTTGCAATGGCTCTCTACATTCGCCTCACTGAGAGGACCACGAAAACTACCCCTAAAATTCATTTCGTCAATTTCGAAGCGAGATATGGCGATGTGGCGCTTTCTCTGAGAAATATTGCCGCTACTCTTCCGCCACTGCCCCGCGACTCCACCGTGATCCCGGACTGTCCCGCAACCCCCCAGCGACCCTTAACTCTTCCGCGGCTTTGCCGCGACTTCTTCGTGTGTCAAGCGTTCGCAAATCTACCGCGACTCCCTCAGGACTTTTCCGCGACCCTACCGCGATTCGGTGAATAAAGAATAGTCCGCGGTTCTGCCCCGGATCTCCCCCGCGACTCCTCCAGCAGGCGCTAAGACGAAGGAGTTGCGGCGGAGTCGCGGCAATATTTCTCAGAGTTGTATGAGCAAAATTCGTCACAAAAAGCCCCTTCTGCAGAAAAAGGACTTGAGCGCTACTGTATGTTTTCACGGAAATCAGTTACACTTTGCTCAATCAACTTCACGCAGGGAACTTTCGCAATGCAGTGCATAACCCTTTACAGTCTGACACAGATTCGAAAGAAGAGAATCTACGAAGGAAGTTATGACACACTTCTCCATGGATTGGTGAACATTTCGGTTTAGATTAATGTTCAGTTCTTGAATTCAGCGCAGAAAGGAGCAGTTGAAACAATAGGCACGCATTATTCCTAATATATGCAGTAGAATGTTTTCGTTTTCTCATTGACACGGGAGGTCAATCACCAAGGCTGCATGCGTGGACAGTGTGTGACAACCGGGTGTCAATTGTTAACGACGGGTGACGATGACTAATTTCCGTTCATTGTCACGCACACACACATACAGACGGTCACACACACGAAGCAGCGTATAGTTAGTAGGATAACATGGACTAGTTGTCCGGTTGGATGAACATGTTCATGGTGGTTGTCACCGGTGGAAAATTGGGTCAATCGAAAAAAGAAGAATATTTTATGCAAAGCAGGGTTAGCTAGGGTTCTAAGGAAAGAACGGGGTAACAGAAAGTAGAGAATTGCAAAGGACGGGTCCACAAAAGATTTCATTGTAACCACAAACACTTCCTGTGATACTTAAGAGGCGGTGTGATACTTGAGGATCTCGTGTACTTCTGCTGCGTTTTTCTCAATTTCTACGTCATTTTAGTTCTAACAGGGGGCCACTTAATCAATATAGCGGATTATCTCGAAATTGAAGTTTATCGTGAACACTGCCTCTAAAAGCGTAGTCCAACCTCAGAATCGTTTTTCAGATTTTCTGCTAACCTTGGAGAGTATTTTACGCCGATTCCAATGAAGTCTCTTGAATTGCTCAGAACCCACTACAAACAGAAATATGGCCCCACGAAAATTGTGAATTTGAACGCAAAGAATTTCGTTGACAAGTTGTCTCGGGCCTGTATTTTCACGTCATTCGCAGCTATAGCTCTGGAGTTGGTCTCGATATAAAGCTGGATCACAAACAACCGGAAGAACATACATAGATTTTGACTGAAATCAATTGTTGGTCTCGTCCCTATTGAGATCGAAAACTTGTCGGTAGGCGTAACCCATTTTTTCTTCAGGGGGGCGTGGCCCACTTTTTGCAAGCCTTTTCTCGCTTATGTAGGCGAATTGAGATTTCGCGCTTGGCAGAGTTGCTACACGTGGCGGGTGGACTGTAATATCAAAACTTACCCCGAGGTTGGATTGTGCCTTTAACGCCTCAGTCCAAGCTCAGGGGTAATTTTCAATATTATACTCCGGTCGCCGTGTATAGCAGCCCTGCCAAGCGCGAAATCTCAATTCGCTCAAATAAGCGAGAAAAAGCAAGGAAAAAGTAGTCATGGAAGAAAAAATGGATAACGCTCACCGACAAGCTTTCGGTCTCAATAGGGAAGAGAAGCGCGATCGATTTTGTTCCAAATCTATGGTTTTCCATTTGTTTTCGGTCTGGCTTTATATTGTAGCCTGGTTCAAAACGATGGCTGCGAATAACGAGAAAAGACACGCTCGAGACCACTCGTCCACAAACTTCTCGCCGTTCAAATTCAGAACATTTGAGGGGCCATAACCCCGTTCGTAATGACTTCTGAGCGATTCTGCAGACAATTTTGTGATCAGCGCAAAATTATCTTCAAGATAAGCAGGAAAACTAAATTTCGATTTTGAGGTTGGACTGTGCCTTTAAAGGCAGCAGACACGCTAAAAAATGGTATCCACTTTATGACATAAATCAAAGGTTTGGAGCTAGTTGTATTGGGAACTGACGAAAAAACAAACGAAAACTGTGCGCAAATAGAGGAATAACGATTAATTTGTTATCGGGTGAAAAAGGACGAGTTTAATCACGCGCGGTTGAAACAGCGAATATTATCAACAAAACTGTTGAGATGGAGAAGCCGACATATTCCTACACCGCGTGTAATGGGGCGTTCACTTTGTTAGAAGCATCAAAAACCAGCCAAAACAACCATATTACTACTATCAATCTGGACGAGTTTGTATTTTAAGGCGGGGTTGCAGAAGCTCAGGGGCGGGGTTGCAGAAATTTTTCGATTCGCAATGCTGAAATTTAGTAGATTTGACTCATTTTTGACGCTTCCAACGCGGTGAGCTGTCTACTAGGAGCCATGCGACTCCAGGAACGTAGTTATCTCAAGAACTTTTTCGAGCGTGTCTGCTGGGGTCAGGTTCTCTCTACACACGGAGGGAGGAGCACGGACGAGATTCTTTGCCGACGCGACGCGCGCAGCGGAATTTTTTGTCCTCAGACCCCATCACTGGAGCGCACTTGCCACAAGCTCGCGAGATTTCACAGGCTTTCATTTTTTTATTCATTCTCACATAACTTTTCTTTATGTTCCTGGGTTGTTCCTCTCATTATATTATCCTGGACACTCATTTCAATAACTCTTGTATGTTTTCGTGCCATTGCACCGCTCGATATTTGTAGGAGAGTGATGACCCTGTCTGCTACCTTTGAAGGCACGGTTCACCATGATTTTCGTTCCCGAGTTTTCCACACAATGCGTTGCGCTCCAAGTGTGGTATTAAAGATCGAGCACCATTTTAGATGTAGTGATGGGATCGTTGCCGCCGACCACCAGTTTGGCTATAGATTATGAAACATAAAGAAATAGTCATGTGAGAATCAATAAACACATGAAATGTCATAAAATTTCGCGGGCTTGTGGCAAGCGCGCTTCAGTGATGGGGTAATCAGATAAAAAATTCCGCCGCGCGCGTCGCGACGCGACAGCAATGAATCTCGTCCGTGCTCCTCCCTCCGTGTGTAGGGAGCCCCCTGTCTGCTACCTTTAAAGGCACTGTTCGCGATAAAAATCGCTTTTCTGTTTTTTTGCCTATCTTGAAACCGGTCCCATTCCGATCCCAATGATGCTTCTGGAATCGTACAAGACCTTCTGGTAATGGAGTTATGGTACCTCAAAAATTGAGCTAGGGAAAATGGTGGACGAGTTGTCCGAGTCTTGTAACTTCCGTCTTTTGCAGCCAATGTGAGCGAGCTGACCTGAGTAAAGAGAGAAGTTGAGAATGAAGGGAAGAACGGGGCTTTTGATCGGAAACCATGGCTCAACTCACGATTTCGACTGTTCCTTTGTTCACGTCGAGGGGCGGGAAGAGGCGGGACTTGCCCACAATGGCGGGGTTTTCCCACTTTTCTAAGCCGTTTTGCGGCTCCTGGGCAGCTTTTCGTCCCGTTGTTTCGACGCTGTTCTGCTTCTGAGAGCCACGAGAAGCGTTTGTCATGGAAAATTCGAGGATGAAGTTCATCGCGAACAGTGCCTTTAAAGGCACGGTTCATCATGATTTTCGTTCCCGAATTTTCCACACAAAACAATGCGTTGAGCTCCAATCATTTAGACGTCGTATTTCAGTGACATTATTTTATAACATAGACTAGTCGTCCGGTTGGATGGACATGTTCATAGTGGTTGTCACGGGTGGAAAATTGTGTCAATCAAAGGTAGAAGAGTATTTCATGCAACACAGGATTAGTTAAGGCCCTAAGGAAAGAACGGAGCCGTAGAGAGCAGAGAATTGCAAAGAACGGGTACGCGAACGATTTCATTGTCACAACAAACAGTTCCTGTGATACTTAAAGGCAGTGTTCACGATGAGGATCGTTTTTCTCCTTTTCCGCCTATCTTTAAGACGGTACCATGCTGATTCCAATGATGTTTTCGGAATCGTACAAGACCTTCTAGGAACGGAGTAATGGGTCCTCAAAAATTGAGCTAGGGAAGCATACTGGACGAGTTGTCCGAAGCTTGAAATCTCCGTCTTTTGCAGCCGATATATGCGAGCTGACCTGAGTTAAGAGGGAAGTTGGGAATGAAAGAAAGAACGGGGCTATTGATTGGAAACCATCGCTCATATCACAATCTCGAGCATTAATTGTTGGGCGTGGAAAGTGCATCTGGGGTGTGACGAGCTGACAGGTGTCCAACTTTGGGGCTGTAGGGGACCGTTTCGAGCTCATTTTTCTTAGTTTTTTTTCCGACGCTAGGGTTGCGCTAGGCCCCGCAGCTGCCGATCTCCACCAAAAAATCAGACATGGTTTTTATCGTGGACACCGCCTTTAAGAGGCGGCGTGATACTTAAAGGCAGCGTCCGCGCACAAAACCCCACCTGGTTTTTCCTTCTCAATCCAATGTTTGAACAAAGTGGAGATAGTTGACAGAGCTTGAGACTACAATGTTGCGTATTCATAATGCTATAGCCTCTTGAAAACCGCTCCGTGGTCTGAAAAGGCGTTTTCCCGGTCGATCATCTAGCATGAGGAGCAGAAGCGCCACAACAGGCTTCGGCAAATCCAAAATTCCATGTTCTTTATTTCGAGAAACTCCCGCGTTCAAACGTTTGTATCGGAAGCTTCCTATTTTTTAGAGGATTCCTGACACTGAAAAGGCCAAAAGAAATAATCAACCTATGAAGTTACAAGGGCAAGACACACCGGACAGACGTTGAAAAAAGGAAGGTGAATGCTCCGGGATTTTGAAACGGGTTTTTCTTTAGAAATTGAGTGTTTTGGGTGTCCTTTTTGCGATATGTCACAACCTGATGAGCCTGCCTGCGCACAATAGGGAAACACTTGAACACGGTTTTTTTGCGCGTACGCTGCCTTAAAGATTTCATGTACTTCTGGTGCGTTTTTCTCAATTTCTACGTGATTTTATTTCTACCGGGGGGCCACTTAATCAATATAGCGAGTAATCTCAAAATCGAAGATTATTAGGAACACTGCCTTTAATTCACTAAGCGTTAGTTGTTCAAAAAAAACCGCTTCAGCCCTTTGTTGCGTAACACGTTAACGTTGTAATGCACAGTCCTGGTGGCAAGTATGTCTTTCTCGAAGTTTTGCTCAGCAAGCAACGAACACTCGTTTTTTCCTAACATTTTACCTATGCGCAGCTTGGTTATTCATTATTCAACGAACGAATTCAAGGCGGAAGTTTTTCCGGGGTTCAAAATCAGTAGGGTACCAGAATCGCATAAATAAATAATGCTCTTGGAGAGAACCTTCTTTGAATCTCACAGCGTGAGTTTTCTGAATGAATTTGTTGTTCAACAATAAAACATTACGTAGTACGTAGTTTCTCTTCCAGCTTCTGAGTCAGAGGTCACTTTCAATTGGAGAGAGAAGCAAGCAGTTGGATTACTCTCTATGCTCAAACTTCCCATTGAAAAGTAATTACGTATATGCCGATAATCCATCTGCTTTCAATTATCCTTGCTCGCGTTGTCGATTTGATGTAGCAGCTCTGTTAACCTCTGTTCTTTTTTTCCTTTTTTTTGTTCCCCTTAGACATTCGACCATTGCTTACCTATTTTGCTCCACCAGTGTTGAGAGCAGCGTTAATCTTCATTTTTGAGATTATTCGCTTTATTGATTAAGTGGCCCCCAGGTGGAACTAAAAATTACGTAGAAATTGAGAAAATATGCCGATAATCCACCAGAAGTACATGAAATGCCTAAAGGCAGTGTCCACGGTAAAAAAAACCATGTCTGATTTTTTGGTGGAGATCGGCAGCTGCGGGGCCTAGCGCAACCGTAGCGTCGAAAAAAAAACTAAGAAAAATGAGCTCGGAACGGGTCCCTACGGCCCCAAAGTTGGACACCCGTCAGCTCGTCACACCCCAGATGCACTTTCCAAGCCCACCGACGTGAACAAATGAATGCTCGAGATTGTGAGATGAGCGATGGTTTCCGATTAATAGCCCCGTTCTCCTATTTATTCCCAACTTCTCTCTTCACTCAGGTCAGCTCGCATACATTGGCTGCAAAAGACGGAAGTTACAAGCCTCGGACAACTCGTCCACCATGCTTCCCTAGCTCAATTTTTGAGGGACCATAACTCCGTTCCCAGAAGGTCTTGTACGATTCTAAAAACAGCATTGGAATCAGCATGGGACCGTATTCAAGACTAGGTGCACACCCACGCCGCTTCGCGGCGTACTTGTGGTCGTGCTTTAGGATCTATGGATTATTTAAATTGCAGGGCGGTGCCTCGCTGTGCTCAACAGCCTTAAAGGCATCGTACGCGCAGAAAACGGTATCTTATTTTTCTATGTTTTCGAGTAGGCAAGCTCTTGAGGTAAGCCATAATAGCAAAGAAAACCCAAAAAACTCCTGATTTGGATAAACGCGTTTAAAAACTTTTTGAAAAGTTGACTTTCCACCCCCTCCGTGAAATTCGGTGTGTCCAGTGCAATAAGTTTTTCTGAACGTCTGAAGTGGTTTCACGCTTTAAACTTTCTAGGTGAGAAATTTTATTTTGCCTTTCTTCTACCAAAATCACTAAAAAATAAAAAGCTTCTACTGTGCAAATTTGGATGATAAGTGCTAGATGGCTGGTGAGAACTGGTGGCGAATCCTCATCCTTAAGCCATTCCAACCTCTTAACTACGGGAGTTGCGATGGCTCTCTACATTCGCCTCACTGAGAGGACCACGAAAACTACCCCTAAAATTCATTTCGTCAATTTCGAAGCGAGATATGGCGAAGTGGCGCATTCTCTGAGATATATTGCCGCGACTCTTCCGCCACTGCCCCGCGACTCCACCATGATCCCGGACTGTCCCGCAACCCCCCAGCGACCCTTAACTCTTCCGCGGCTTTGCCGCGACTTCTTCGTGTGTCAAGCGTTCGCAAATCTACCGCGACTCCCTCAGGACTTTTCCGCGACCCTACCGCGATTCGGTGAATAAAGAATAGTCCGCGGTTCTCCCCCGCGTCTCCCCCGCGACTCCTCCAGCAGGCGCCAAGTCGAAGGAGTTGCGGCGGAGTCGCGGCAATATTTCTCAGAGTTGTATGAGCAAAATTCGTCACGAAAAGCCCCTTCTGCAGAAAAAGGACTTGTGCGCTACTGTATGTTTTCACGGAAATCAGTTCCACTTTGCTCAATCAACTTCCCGCAGGGAACTTTCGCAATGCAGTGCATAAGCCTTTACAGTCTGACATAGATTCGAAAGAAGAGAATCTACGGAGGAAGTTATGACACACTTCTCCATGGATTGGTGAACATTTCGGTTTAGTTCTATTTCGGTTTATTAATGTTCAGTTCTTGAACTCATCACAGAAAGGAGCAGTTGAAGCAATAGGCACGCATTATTCCTAATATATGCAATAGAATGTTTTCGTTTTCTCATTGACACGGGAGGTCAATCACCAAGGCTGCATGCGTGGACAGTGTGTGACAACCGGGTGTCAATTGTTAACGACGGGTGACGATGACTAATTTCCGTTCATTGTCATACACACACACACACACACACATACAGACGGTCACACACACGAAGCAGCGTATAGTTAGTAGGATAGGTGAGAAAGCAAAAAAATACGATTCTTATCGTGGGCACTGCCTTTAAAGGCAGTGGTCGCGATCGAATATGCTTGTCTTTTTTCCTCTCTAAACCCTTTCCGGGCTTTAGAGTAGTAGGACCTATAGGAAAGAATCGCGGAAAAACCGCTGTTCCGGACCCAATTTCAAGCCCAATTTTTGATGGTGAACGAGTCCACTCCAGATCATCGGCATCGATGACGTCTTATATCAAGAACATCAGCTGGCTTGAATTCGAATTTCAATCACTCAACATTAACCTTCAGACTGACCTGCTCGAATATTTATGTACTCACCTAGTCAAAAACATCGACTGAAGTGCTTGCTTTCATTGTTCAACTGTTTTTAATAGGTGAATTTGCATTTATTTCTTATTCTGAATGTCGATGATTTTTGACTGCTGGATATGAGACTGCGATCTTATTGGGCGGCGCTGTGCACGTGTGCGCGAACTGGCATCTTTGGGCCCTAGAAACTCTATTTCTAGCCTGTTTCTCACCGCGCGACCTTCGTAGTTTTTCAGCTGTTTTCAATCTAAGCTGATTTTTGTAGTTTTCTCGATAACGATTTTCATGGTGACCACTGCCTTTGAATGTATATCTTATGTATCAGAGGAAATATTTGTTGTGACAATGAAACCTTTTTTGGACCCGTCCTTTGCATTTCTCTACTCTATATGGCTCCGTTCTTTCTCTAGTGCCCTAACTGATCCTGCTTTGCATAAAATATTCTTATGTTTTTGAGTGACCCAATTTTCCACCGGTGACAACCACCATTAACATGTTCATCCAACCGGACAACTAGTCCCTGTTATAGAATAATGTCTTTGAAATACGACGTTTTAATGCGTTTCTCGCCGTTTCTTCGAAATTTCGGTAAGACTTGGAGGCCAACGCCTTAATTTATCTGGAAAACTCGGGGACAAAAATGATAGTGGACACTGCCTTTAAAGTGAATGCAGTTTCATCATTAAGAGGTTTCGATCATGAATAGATAGGATTCGCGGCAGTGATTTAATCCTTTGATATTCGTCTAGCCTACATTTCCCCCATATGGATAAGAGCTTGATTGATTGAGGCTTAAATGGAGGTTGTATTATGCATGTATGTACATACGAGCACTGAGTTTCCGGACAAGTAGTGTGTACGTAGCTATTGTAAAGCAAGATTTTTCTGCTGTTTATGATAGTCATGAGTGTAGAGATTGTCTTCGAATTCCCGTTCGCAATGATGATCCTTTTCCTTCCGTTAGCCAGCCAAAATGGTACTGGTTCCTATGCTACATTCTATTAAAACATTGAGTCGGCAGATGGTTGAATACTCTTGTGGAAACATTCTACAGCAATAATCGTCAGTTTTTGTTCATCATAGAATTCTTTCTATTTTAAGCGATAATTCAAGGCATGCTTTCGCATATATATGTATGTACCTATGCAGTTCCCAGTTCTCAGGTACATGGGTTTAGGAGGGGCACCGAAACTCGATTCTGACTAGAATCTAAGATTTTGTGGCTTGAATAGCGGTCTGAATAGCAATTTGAAATTCCGTCCAGTATTTTTCCAGTACTTCCTAATTGATGTTTCCGTTATTTTTTCGCTCTTCATGTCAGTGATTTCACACCGTCTCACCACTGCTGCATACCAGCGAATTCTCGGATAAGTTTTTAGACAACTTTCGACTGTTTTCTTTTCGTTTTTGTTTGTTCGAGAACTTAAAGAACATTTTTTCACATTTTCGCTCCCTCGGGATTTTGGACGCAGTTGAAGTAGGCGTAACCGAAAAGCTCGCCTGGTCGAATCAGGTACACTTGGGACTAGGGATCATACGGTTCAGATTGGAGCGAAACTCCGATCTGCGGTCGCACACATTCGCTGTTGCAGCCAGCAGCTCGAAAATAATTGTGTTGGACAAAAATTAGTCGTGCCGGGACCGCACAATGGTAACGGCACAATTTTACCGACACTAACCCCAGTGAGAGCCCTTTAACAATGGTCATCGTCCTAAAACTTTGTAAAGTCACCAACGAATCCCGTCGACCTATCAGAAACAGGGGTGTGCAATTGCCGTTTGCCGTTTGCCGGCCATTTTTGGGGTTTGCCGTTGCCGTTTGCCGAAATTTTCGTCTAAAACGGCAAATTTTCGGCAAAAATTCGTTAAAACAACAAGATTTTCCCTCACCGCAGTCTCTGTGTTGGTCAGCGATTCAGAGCTGCTACAATTAATTATTTTGACTAGTTCCAGCTTCTGGTTCCGGCTCATTCAATGTATAATTGTACCCTTTCAGTAGGTAACTTGTGAAAACATCTCGACTGGGTAATCAGAGGAGTTCGTTTGAGTTCTAGAATGTTTGGGAGCTTCCAGATGTCTTTTTTTAATCATCAAATTCTTAGTCCTTTAAGAGTACCAAAGCTTCAAAAAAAACTTTTTTCAGAGGCATACCGATTACCGAAGTTCCAAGATTACAAAACCAAGTCATATCAAAGCTGTAGCGAAAAAGCAGCCTTATTTAGACATATGAACCAGTGGAGAATTTGTGTATATAGGCCTAATTTTCGTCGGTTGGTTGGCTGATGGTAATAATTGGGACAGGAAAATTATCAGTTCTGCAAACACTTTGTCCGGCTTTTTAAAAGTTGAACAATATTCAAGGCGGTCATTAAAGGCAGTGGTCAATAATATCTTGGATTTCGAGATCATTAGCTGAAATGAATGGTTGACTTAATGACAGAGCTGGGTTTGCTATGAAATGGTGTGAAGATGAAAAATTGAAAATCTTGGAAGGCAACGATTAAAACCGCATTCAACTTTTCACTAGAAATCCAAGGGTTACAGGCCCATTGCAACAACAGTGTGGGACACCGGCTCAAAACGAGCAACCAATAATATACGGCCCGACGTGGTGTACTCGCTCCACCCTTTTCCTCGGTAGCCACAAGGAGGTGAGTGGGGCGAGTAAACCACACTCAAGTTTTGGGACAAATTTACTGCTTGTTTCTAGCCGACATTGTTGCTGAAATTGGCCTCGTGCCAGCTTGTGGGCCGAATACGCAGAAAGGGAAGAGCCCAAGAGCAGTCCAGCTGGCTAGCGCACTGCACGCGGCGCTCCAGCGACGAAGTCAGCGCAGCAGACTTTCCGTCGCACGCGTCGCATGTGCATACCAGTAAAACGCCCCTCATTCTGTGCATTCGATCAAGATGCCCCTCGGAGCTCTTGATTTGAAAATTCGAAAGCTGCTTTTATCTTGAGCGCTGCGTTCAACTAGACTAGTCTCACTCCATTCCTGTAGCCTCGCAAGGGTAACCATTCAATCGTAGTTTGAAATGAGCGAAATTGAAATCCTTGAGCCTACTTCTTGCTACTAACAGTAAAATTTGTGACTCCGGTTATAACCTAAACCGCGCGCTGCTGACCGCGGTGTGAACTGTCTTTGGCCATCAATCCCGACCAATTATCTCGTATTCACCCTTCTATTCGCACCTGATTGTGGTACCTGTATCATCCACACTCTTTCGTTCGGCGCACACTCCCATCGCAACAAGCTTGCTTACGGTTTGCTGATTTTCCCCGGATCGACTAGGCTGGGACGCGCTGGCCGCAGGCTCTTTTCAGAAAATCCTTTGCGGACCAGTCACATTTTGCGCTGCTCAAGAAGACGCCTATCTTTTGAATCTCTAGCATTGATTTGTACGGAAACTTCAAATGGAGAGGAATTAACAGAATTATCGCCGGCGATGGAGAAGCTTACAGCCTTGTTGGCCTTGGTAGTGACTCCTGTTAACCTGAGGCTTTCAAGCAGCTTCTGATTGATAGGATTTTTCTTCCTGTGAAGGCCATTGAAACGTCAGGCTCATAGTAGCTGGCAGATATTGCATGGAATACGACACGACTAACAAGAAAGGGTTGCCTACAACAGATAGAGTTTCGGGATGTTTTTTTTATATGTTCTAGGGAGAGAACAGTGTTCCAATATCCTATACATAGAATCTGCTAAATGCCTCAGGCAGACCCTAAAAAGGTCCAAATTGGAACAAGGCCAGAACGGCTCGGCCGAAGTGAGTAGAGCTGATTTAACGATTGAATTACCTTTGTGTATGTTCAGAACAGATCAGAAATTGGGCAACAATGCCTAGTTTCTGATCTAAACAGAATCAATACACCAAAATTTTCTACATCTATTTTGAACACATCTAAAGGTAATTCAATCGTTAAATCGGCTCTACTCTATTCGGCCGAACCGTTCTGGCCTTGATCAGATTTTCACCTTTTTAGGGACTGCCTGAGGCATTTAGCAGATTCTGAGCATGGGATACTGGAACACTGTCCTCCCCCTAGAACATATTAAAATTGCATCCCGAAACTCCATCTGAAGTTGGCAACCCTTCCTTGTACGCAAATGTTGGTGTATTATAGCATAAACAGATTTTGCCGTTTGCCGTTTGCCGGTCATTTTTGGGGTTTGCCGTTGCCGTTGCCATTTACCGAAATTTGAAATTCCTTTGCACACCCCTGATTCAGAAAGCTTCGGCGGAGCAATACAATAGAGGAGCTTGAAAACCCTTTGTCATCAACATGTTGACAGACAAGGGAATTCAACCGTGAATCATTTGTTTTTATGTACATCGAATGGCTACAAACGCGAGAAAGAAACGAGCACAGAACGTCAGGTTATTCAGCGTGTTTCACTGTTTTAGAATACTCTCGCATTGCACGGTAACACTTCTACCGTTGGTGAAATGGGCTTTTCTCTGAAGGCCATTGTAATCAGCATGGGGAAATCATTTTGGTCAACTTCCTGGTTTGCAACGGCCGCCCGGAACCTTTAGAACATCGAGAGTCTCACGCGGAGACTTTTAGAACATATGTAGTTTTTGATTTCCTGACGGTTTCATAATTTCAGCCCACCGAAAAGTTCTTGACCTGTAAGGGTCAGGGGTTAGCGCGGATGAATATCAGGGACTTCCCTTCCTCTCCGCCAGCGCGGCGCTGTGTAACTGTTAGTCAGCACGATATCAGGGACTTGAGCGCGGACGAATATGAGGGACTTGCCGTTTGCAGCCTATCATGTTTATATCTGATACATTCCAGGGTGGATGCCTCTCACACAACGACCGATCACCACTTCAGTACTTAAGCAGGGATCAGTCGCCAACCAGCAACCTTCGTTTCACGACCAATGGCTCGTCTACACCACTGCTCGACAGGACCTGTTCCTGGGCTGTTTGCCCCGATACCACAACGCATGTAACCCCAGACCTGCCGTCCTGAAACCTCCCAGAGGTTTCCCTGGGCCGATCCACTCTTGTTCTGCTGTATCTTGGTAATCGATCATAAACCATTATTCATGCTATTCTGTCCCAACACGCTTCCACCGGTGGGCTATGACCCACGTATATGACTGGTAGCAGCGCATGGTTCCCAGCAGGACGAGGAGGAAAGGGTGAGTCCCCTTATGTAGGCCGGTTGGCCCGAATCAAAAACGTAATTCCCTTTGTGGTGTTTTTTTGTTTGTTGCCGCATCGTTATTTTTGGCTTCGTGAAGACCGTCGTTCAGGGGCTCTCTTGGGTTTTTGCGTCTACACGAGGAGGTTTTTTTTTTATTGGGGCCCTAGGTGAAATTTCGTTTCAATTTGATTTCGTCTCTATTTTTTTTCGTCCCTGTTTTCGTTTCATTCTGTCTAGGACGCGAACGCGGAGTAGTCGACGACTCCACGTTGGCGCTCATTTGGGTCGAAAAATATCCTTTTATTTTAGGCTCGCTAACCGAGTCTAAACGAAATTTTGCTTCATATTCTTCTCCTCGTATAGGATTTGGCAGTTCTTGTTGAGCATGCAGGTGAGAGAGCCCGCGCGCGTTAGTAGTTTAGTTGGCCGGTTGGCCCGATACCAATACTTAAATGATAGTCAATGAGTTATGCCTGCTCGATAGCTGGGCTTTAGGCCAGCATTGTTATGTTCCCGCGGTGAGGCTTTGGGCCGTCTGATTTTTTTCCTGTGTGGATTCCCGCGGTG
This sequence comes from Aplectana chamaeleonis, assembly GCA_029168955.1. Classification (NCBI taxonomy): domain Eukaryota; kingdom Metazoa; phylum Nematoda; class Chromadorea; order Rhabditida; family Cosmocercidae; genus Aplectana; species Aplectana chamaeleonis. Next base: position 2,347,881 of record JAPDOI010000054.1, read on the forward strand.
AGAGTATGAGAATCGCTGAGTGTATAGCGAAGTTGGTAGGATCCTAGCGCTGCGAGTATAGCGCCATTTTGTTGAGAAACGCATTGTGAAGCGTTATATGTTGAGATGAGCTCAGTTTTGGCGTCAAACGCCCAAGTATCTGTGTGAAATCCCGGGTAGTTGCAACCTTAGAGTAGTTTGGTCATGACCCCACGTGAGTATGTTTTTTGTGTTTATTTAAAAAGAAAAGAGAAAAAATAATTGAAAAAAATTGTTCAAGAGGTTTGCCTCTGTTCGTGTTCTTCTCCAAGAGAAGTTTGTTCATTTTTCTTTAATTATGTTTAGTTTTCAAATCGTCAGAATGGTATTCCAATTTTTGCATTCCTGTAGTCCGCCTATTATATTTATTACCCCGTAGAAGAGTCGCCTTGGGAGTGTAGCAAAACCAGATAATCCCTCTTTTTTGAATTCTCATTTAATGAGTTGGATTTTCGTTTTTTTATCTCAACTTGAATTCTTTTCTTCTGGCATTTTGCTGTATTATTTAAGTATTTGTTCTCCTTTATTTTTGTAGCTTTAGTTGGTCGGTTGGCCCATCACAAATACGTAGTTTTTCAGAAAATCGCGGTATTTAATTCATTGCAGGTTAGTACCCGCGCACGCTAGTCACGTGCTGGAGCATCTGTTAACCAGATGTGGGGAACCTGAATGGATAATTAATACCGCCTTTTTCTGACTCGCTGTTTTTTTTAATTAGTTCGTGCACCGCTTCGTTGTAATTTTTTTTGGTATTGGCTCGCTGCCACCAATGTTTGTCTCACTGTTCGTTCTCCGCTGCACACATGGTTCACATTCTTTGTGCGTGAGCGGCGATCAACTCAAGGAAATCATTGAGAGAAATGTTGCCATGTCCTCTCTGACGCGCTAAGGAAAACATCTTCTCGGACGCAGTAAATCGATGTGAGGAATTCTTCGCCTCGCAAAATATTCTGCGCAGGGGGAGCGCCGTTTTTGCAACAGCACCATCTCTCCATACTTTTCAGTTGATCGCGCACGGAGGCTTCAGCGGCAACACCCGCGGCGTGTCCTCTGGGTGCACTCAGCAATAAGCGACGTATATTTTCCTAAACCTTCAGTTCACCTCGGGAGGACGTCCTCTACTTGTAACGATCCACTAATATTTTATCTTTCAGGTCGGCAAATATGGGATTCCCGTTTAGTACTCCTATAGTTCTATCTGTTAAAATTTCCCGCAATAGTGGCCGCCTGCCGAGGAAATAAAAAAAACCAGGTAATTTTTTCCTTTTCCCCTCTTGTCCTTGATTAAAATCGTTTTTCTAGCCATAAAAGTTTTTTTTTGGTCGGTTGACCTGTTCCGAATACGTAATTGTTACCATCCAAAAAAGGATGTATTGGCACCCTAGCCAGATAACTCCCGTCGCGCTAATTGAGTACTTGAGTATCTTTCACCAGATGCGAGAAATCTGAGGAGGAGATTAGATAGCGCGTCTACCAAACTTTAGTTCGTACGCAACCTTCTGGCTGGCACACCTCTTTACTCCTTTTTTCCTAGATATATTAATAATTACTGAAATCAGTCGTTTGTTTTTTTTCTCTCTTCCATCACGTTTACAGCTGCATAATTCAAATTCTTGGTGCGCCAGCGGCGACCCGTTCTCAGAAAACATTCAAAATATTTCTTTTTTATATCCCGCTCACAGAAAACATTCTCCGACGCAACCGATAGATTAAAAAAACTGTCTCCTTTGCAAAAACATTGCGCGCCAGGGGATAGATGCCTCTCCAGATAGCACACTTTCCCACCGCTTATCACTTTATCGTGTAGGCGACGCTAGCGGAGATGCGCGCGGGGCATTCCTGCGTTGTGCCCAGCCAATGGCAGCAGTCCCTCCGCCCATCGACCCCGCCTTCTACTGCGATAGTTGCATATATATACTGGGATAAAGCAGAAGCCTCATCCTCCAATCGTCTGGTGACATGGGTCCACCTGTCACACGTTCCCAAACTCATTCGGCGTCTGATTCTTCTAGGGCGGTTGCCCCGATACCAATACTTGATTCCCAACCGGCACTCACGGGTGACCTATCCCGAAGCCTCTCGGCTTTGGCGGACGACTCTACCGTTCACGGCAGAGACGTCAAGGGTCTCCGCGTTGCCACCGTACTCGCCATAAACGAAGTTTGGACTGACGCTCGGTCTGGAACTTCACACCTGGTGCAGAAAATTAATCAAGGTAATCATTCACTTCTTGAAACCTTGAACCAGTCCTTTTCAGCAGTCGACTCGCGTATAAACGACATACCTTTGGTAGCCAATCTCAGCCCGGATGCGAACTTGCCCAGATTGTTCCTCTTTTCAGGTCTAGGCACTGACCCGATGCACTTTTCCAGCTGGCTGCGTCGAGCCGAGGATGTTATGCGTATGAAATCAACTTCATGCACTAACCAGCAAAAGGCCTATTTTTTGATCGGTCACCTCGAAAGCATAGCCCGCGAAGAAATCGAGGAGCTATCAAACAAGGAGCGCGACAACTACGAGGAGATTACGTTCCTCCTCAAGAACGCCTTTCAAGGCCCGCAACATAGGTACATGGCACGTCAATCCCCTCCAGCATGTCAGCAGCAACCCGGCGAAACGTCGGCAGACTTCGCCTACCGTGTCCTTACTCTGGTGCGAGCCGTTTCTACGGGCCAAGATCCTGCCAGTCAGAAAGAACGCGTTTTGCAAGAATTCATTGCTAGATTGCGTCCCAATCTCCGCTATCATGTCAACTTGAGTAATCCAACATCGTTCAAGCAGGCTGTTTCCAAGGCTCAGATAATTGAAGAGCTCCTAAAAGAGATAGGCGGAACTAGCTCGGTTGATCCAGCGCTAGCTACTGACGCCCCTCAACTGAAAGCAACCACTTGTCCTTCGTATCAAAATCTACACTTGGCCAGAAGAGACCGTGCTCTAGAGTCAGCCATCAACACTGTGCTGCCCAATAACATGGTTACCCACAGTCATGCATCATCTAGCAATACAAGACAGCAGCATATATGCTACAAATGCAACGGCTTCGAACATTTTGTACGGTAATGTTCCTCCCAGAGGACGTCGGAAAAAAGTCGACTGAAGCCCGCTAGTTGCTCTTTCACTGCTGCTAAGCCTTCCGGTTCTCTCTCCCAGCAGGAAATGTCGTTCACACGTGACGACGACTCCCTCGACCATGCAGTTCGCAACTTCCTTGAAGCTCTTTCAGTTTTTTTGGAAAAATTAGTCCACATTGAGGCAGTCACGCTTGTCGACATCGTCATCCGGATCGAGCGATTGAGTGCTTTTCTTATTGGGCGGTTGCCCCGATACACAAATGCAAGTCTATTCCTCATTCTGGCTTCCATTTAGCCCTTCAGATAAGCCATTCCAAGTCGGTACCATCACGAAGTGACCAGTCCGCTTCGGCTGCTATGACGGTTCCAGACCTGGAATCGGGCTGAATCTGTCCGACGCGGCTCTTTTCTGTTCATTTCTATATTCGACCTCTGCCGTAGTTCACGTCCGTCTATTCTTTCCTTAGTTATAGCCGCTCATGTCCTTGCCCACTCTACTGAGGTATCTCGCATTTTTTTACTCGTTTTATTAACCAGACATTACTTTTTGTTGCTCTCACTGCTCTCATCCTCCTTTCCCGACCCCTGCTCTTGTCACACTTTACAAATCCGCTTCGATATGGTCACTTTGCTAGGCATTTGGATACTATTTGACTTTTCGATCACTAGTTGTTGCGCTAAACTTGCTTTCCATAAGTTCTTCGACTGCTCTGTCTCAGTCTCATTTCTTGGGCGGTTTTGCCCCGATACACAAACGTAATTCTTAAACTGCAGCGCGGTTCCAATTCGCCTTGCCCACCACTAACATCATCCAAGTCACAAAGCTAGTCCAAGTACCAAACTCACTAGCTTACAAGTCGATGCCACAACTTCATGACCCCTCGAGCTTCACTAGGACCCAGTAACGTTCTGATTTTACAGAGTCCCAATTTAAGTTTTTTTTTCGCTCAGATTCAGTTTAAGGTTAATAAAAATCCACATTAAACAGTGACAATTCCTTGTACTCTCCGCCCTGTGGCTGTAAGAATTACTGCTGGTTCTCTTTTTGTAGTTGCAACAAATCCACTCATTTCAGAAAAGTATCGTCTGCTTGCCTCAATTTCACTGACATGAATTTATCCGATAAGGGCTCTACCATCCTTGACGAGTTTTTTTTTTTCGACGAAATCATCATAGCTGCACCGTCGTGAGGAAAAGCTCCTCCGTGCAGAATATGATCCTGTTCTAGGGCATTCGGTCAGAAGCCTTCGCCTCGCCATTTCAGCAGAATCATCCGGAGGCCCGCGTAAATATTCATGAGCCTCTTCATTTCCTGGAATTCCCAGGTGCACAGCCACATCGTAGCGATAGACGACCTTGCTTCAAACTTCGATTTCCCAGAAATTTGTCAACAACCGCACTTTTTCTTCTTCATCTCTTGTTGCCGAGGATTTCTTTTCAGCGCTCAATTGCGAATGCGACACCGATTTGAGCGTCATTTTTTTTTGAAGACACTGGATGGAAAATGCCTGTCCAGACCATCAGTTTGCCCCTGCATAAAATTACCAGGCGAAGGCCCAGACGTAACAAGCAAAGAGGCAGAAGGGGGATAAGATAGCAAGGGTTGCTGGTGAGTGGCTCGGGATTTGAAGGCTAACGAGGGCTCAGGCGACAGTGCCGAACGAGCGCGACTCGCTCTCTTCTCTAGCTAATTCTTGGCTACGGGACCCCAAACGCTAGGGCCGATCGTTTTTCTACTTGATATGAATGTCCACTGCTTTTCCGTGGAAAAGTCAAGGACTCTTGGAACTCAGGAGAGATCTGACGCCATCGCGTGACCTTTATTCTTATCACTCTTTCACACAACAAACTTTGCATGATAGCTCCCCATTCGGTTGTTCACGATCTAGTAAGTTACTTTCCCAGACCGGTTGGTCCGATACACAAACGCAATTTTTTTCATCATCCACTTCATCCTTCCTCTTCACCGCCACCCTGCATTGCAGCACTATCACACGGTTTCAGTTTTCTTCATAACGACATTCTGTATCACTTCTGACTTCGGTTTGGTTACTTCGACCCTAAAAACTACCCTCTATTTCCAGCAATCATGAGTGAACCCAACGACAACGTCCGAAGGTTTATGTGATTCGAGTTCTAATGGAACGCGTGCCTCGCACACGTTATTATTCCTTATTGCTGAGATTCGGTTTGAACGAATACGTAACTTTCGCCAGTGATGCCTTTCCTGAGATTTCAGTTGATGGCGCGTTCAAGCAGTCACCTGCCTCTCTTGAAGATAAGGTCATATAGTATTACGGTTTCAGAGCTATCAATAGGACTAACAGCAAGCGTACTTTTCGTCTCTGACGACGAGCAGCCTTCACAGCCACGACTCTCTGCAGCAATAATAATGGCTCGAGCATTCACGATCACTGTTCTACGTCGCAACAAAATGAGTAGCACAGATCAGTTCCACTACTTTTTGACGTCTGATTCCATTTCGGGTGTTCGCCCACCTTCGTTGATTAGACAGAACCGATTCAGAGAGAAAACCCCGTCATTTTTGCTTAGACAAAGGACATGGATGTTGCTTTACGGATATAAACCCCGTCGTCCTGTCTTTCGAACGTACGCCGTTCTTTTCCTCTCGCATTTTGTCGCACTCTGCGCGCATGCTTGCGTAGTCAGCAACCGCAACCCGACGTTTGAATATTTTATTCACCACCTAATCAAGCAGCATCTTTTAGTAGCTTGATCAGACCACACCCTGCAAGAATGCCCTGGCCTCATCTCTTCTAATCTGGCTATTCTTCAGCTAGGCGCAGACAGCTACCGTCGCCTGCTGAATTAAAATTAATTGAAGCGTGAATTCGTGTGCCGCCTTCTCGAGAACGACCTCTTTCATGGAGACCACTCGTAGAGCTTCAACACTTGGGAATACTATGACGTTTCAGATTCGTTCTAACCACGTCATGCTGCACATTATGAACGCCGCTTTGGCAGGCAACACCCTTTTTCTTTTCCCCAATCTCACTGGATCAACATCTCATTACCATGACTCTGCTCCGACTCACAAATGCTTATAAACCTAGTTACAGGTCATTCTCCGATCAACTGAGGCCAAGATGATCCCTCAATCCATGTATGGGCGTTGCGAGCCTCGATGCATCACAAGCGATGCACCACAGCGACAGGTGACAACACGAACGGACGACCCGCATCAAGCCATTTCTAGCCCCAGTTCTGGATATCCGATGACCACCTTCCAAGCATCGTTTGGTACAGGTGAAACGTAGGTCGCCGCCTTGATCACATGAACCTTGACACCGTAACTCCGTATGGCGACCCTAGGGGCACATAAACTAAAGCGGCGGCTGTTCCATCTATACCTACCTAGCTACTTTGCCAGTTCCTAGCCGCGCACTACGCAAATTTAGGCTCCAGTCAATGAGCTCCAGGTCCATTGTTGGTTCACCGTAGCTTCTCTGCCTAAAACCACTCAGCTCATTTTGCCCCCATCAAAGCGCACCCCACTCATCGTGCTTCCGGCAATTCCTTGCGTTTTCAGTTCCCCGTCAGTTAAAAAGGGTTATCTTTTTTTTGAAAGTCCGGGGCGGACTTTGGGTAAAGGGGGGAGGTGTAAGGGTCAGGGGTTAGCGCGGATGAATATCAGGGACTTCCCTTCCTCTCCGCCAGCGCGGCGCTGTGTAACTGTTAGTCAGCACGATATCAGGGACTTGAGCGCGGACGAATATGAGGGACTTGCCGTTTGCAGCCTATCATGTTTATATCTGATACATTCCAGGGTGGATGCCTCTCACACAACGACCGATCACCACTTCAGTACTTAAGCAGGGATCAGTCGCCAACCAGCAACCTTCGTTTCACGACCAAAGGCTCGTCTACACCACTGCTCGACAGGACCTGTTCTTGGGCTGTTTGCCCCGATACCACAACGCATCTAACCCCAGACCTGCCCATCCTGAAACCTCCCAGAGGTTTCCCTGGGCCGATCCACTCTTGTTCTGCTGTATCTTGGTAATCGATCATAAACCATTATTCATGCTATTCTGTCCCAACATGCTTCCACCGGTGGGCTATGACCCACGTATATGACTGACCTCAATTCAGCGAGACGTGATAAAATAAAGAAGAGAAAGATGGACTTTATTCCGAATCTATGTTCCTTTATTTGGTATTTGTCCAGCTTCATATTGCGACCTGCCCCAAAGCGATGGCGGCTAATTTCGTGAAAATACAGGCCCGAGACAACTTGTCCGCGAAATCCCGTTATTCAAATTCACAATGTTCGAGGGGCCATAACTCCGTTTGTAGTGGTTTTTGAGCGATTTTGGAGACAACGATGCGATCAGCGTGAAATTCTCTTCAAGCCCAGTATAAGAGCTCGTAAACGATTTCAAGGTTTTACTGTGACTTTTAGGTCGCATAATACTGTTACGTGACGTGATCTACTTTCAGACTCGTCTCCTACCGTAAGGAATATCACTGCCAGAACATTGCGAGGCAATTTCAAGATTATCTTCGTCAGTTACCTTCGGTTTTGTAGATGAAGATCGCAATTGGGGAAGCTTGGGTCAGTAGCAGACCTTCCGCACTAGGAACGTTGTTGGGAGTAGGCCTGAACAGCACCTACATAGATGTTGCCGGGCAACGCGGAGGACCAGTGAACTTCAGGCTGCGGGCCATCAGCAGTTGGAGGCTGTGAATAGGGTAAACCGTGTTGTGTTACATAGAGAACTGCTACCGAGTTAAGCAAACAGTCCCACCAGGGTACGGCACGAGGTGTGGACAGGGCCAGTCTTACTCAGACCCCCCACTCCAGGAGCAAATTTTTGGCGATTGTCTTAGACCCCCCCCCAGAAGCGTAATTTGGTCAATTTTTTGGCGAACAGTTCATGTAAATTAGACGTTATAATCCAACTCTTTGTTAGAACTGATTCTTAACCGTGTACAAACTTATTCAGAATGGGCCACTTGGTGTCTCGATGGAGCTCTGACCCCTCCACCACTGCGCTGCTCAGACCCCCCCCCGTGGATATCCACACCTCGCGCCGTTCTCTGAGTCCCATAAAGATTTTTAAAAAATGCTTACAAATATATGTATGTTGTAATCGGCGATAAAAAAGGGCCATATTGGCTGTCAATGCTATTTTGTTGGTTGGGTTAATAAGGGTATGTTAGAGGTAGGTAGCTACATATATACATTTGTTACCTCAACGCTCCAAGCGATGTATTTCCAGCGAAGGATATTAATAAACAAGCTCACCTTTTGAATCACGCTCTGACTGGTTACTGTAGCAATAAAAGTGCAACCATGTATGGTCGCAGTATTGAAATCTGTCAACACCCACAACATCTATGGCGTGGATGTCACCCAACTCATGCTTTGAGCATACATTTCGCTCTGAGTTCTTTATTGCTCATCCTTGTATTCATTATCAGTGTAACCTCAAAAGTTTTAATTCAAGTTATTTTCGGCTCTCAAAGCAATTTACAATTTATTAGCAACTATTTTTCAGTTGATAATTTATTTACTTTGGCCAATAACTGCATTAAGACGGATCACGATGCAAGTAACGATGATTGTCTTTCTCGAGTATCTCACTTGAAGCTAGGGTTCTCGATAATATCTGTTGTTATACTATCCTCACGAAAAGGTAGACCTGGCCATCACAAAGGTTGAAGTTAATAAAAAATTGGAAAAAAACGCTCACGAACAAGTTATTGCTTGGTGTCATCCCGCCCCCAACTATCGAGATGCCCATTGTTTTGTCAACTTTTGTTTTGCTTCTAAAGTAATTGCCGAGCACTTCTGGAAACTACTGATTACTTCAACAGCAAAATAAAATGCGGGTAAACAAGCATTAAAGAGAATCTCGTTAATTAGGGGGCCGGCCGACACCTGTATTAGCCGTTATACAAAGTTGTTCAATAAGTTCTGTCGTTTGATAAGAAAAACACATTTTTGTGATACACTCTCAAATACACTCTACTATTCAATATAATCTCCTTGAACATTAATGCAGTGAAAAAAAAAACCAAAAAATAATATAAAATAAATCCAGAGAAGAAATCCAAGTCTCATTCATAGTGATGAATCAACGCACAAAATCCACTTTTTCCTTTTTAAAACGCTCCAAATTTTGCTGAGAAAGTCGCATTCGAATGTGTTTTTGTTCCATTGTTAGCGAATGCGGCAGACATTGTGCACACAGCTGTCTAAAACCCAAAATTTCACTTAAAATATGGCTCACACTGCCTAATGAGATGTGTAGAGTCTCTACTAAATCTCTCTCAGTCAATCGACGATCTGCCAAAACCATATCCTGTATTTTGGCTATGATTTCTAGTGTTGATGCGCTTTTTTTTTCTTGGATCGTCTTCCAGGCTTGTACGACCACGTTTAAATTCAGCAACATATCTTTCTAATGTTCTAATTGTAGGTGAACAATCATTATACACTTTTAACATTCGTTCGCGAATTTCTTTTGGTGTTATACCCTACAAAAATGAGAATTTTGTCACTGCACGATATTCAATCTTTTCCATTGCTGTGACACGGCGACACTAATTGGCTTGTAAACAAAGAATAAAATGACAGATTGAAATGAAACTTCACATACGTTCGTATGAATAGTGTACCAACAAAACAAAAAATTTTGGGCTAGTAGCCACGCCCTCTCTTATCGAACGACAAAACTTAGTGAACAACCAAGTACCTTCTTTTTGAGAGTTTTGAAATTTCCGGGTTTTTTTCACTTATTTTCACTTTTGTGATGACCAAATCTACATTCTCATGGAGAGAGCTCAAAAGTAGTTTTCATCGCGAACCCTGCCTTCAAAACAATGGGTTGCCCGCCATGTGTTACTAAAATCTAGAAGAAACGGTTAAAAACGCACTAAACGCCGTACTTTCGTGACATAAATTTCTGGCCTTGACTAGTTGCCGGATGGGATGAACGAGTTCTCGGAGGTTCTGACCTATAAATTGGGAATGAAGGAATATTTCATGCGGTACAGCATTGGTCAGTTTAAGGAAGAGAACGTAGCAACACCTTTTTCCCGACGTCCTGATAATTCATTCTGGAGTCCTGCTCACTCTCCCCTACGTCCTGCACATTCGTTGCTGGGCTTTAGTCATTTTCTGCAACCTCAAGCGTAGTACTTCTATGGTTCTGCCCCCTTTCTCCAATGCTGTCTTTTGCTTTTTTCTGCACTTTTGCCGTGAGGTACCGCTCACTTTCGGCGACGTCCTGAACACTCCTCCTGGGATGCCGGATCCTCTGTTTCATCCTCCTCTACGAAGTTCTGCTCACATTCCCAATATCTTGGCCCCACATTTCAAGATTCTGCTAATTATTCAAATGGTTTTGCGTACATACTTCCTTTTGAAGGCAGTGTTCACGATCAAAAACCGTATCCTAGTTCAGCATGTTCTCGAGTATGTAAGTCCATGAAGTAGAGGTTGATAAGGAACTTTCAACACGAAACTCTCAAACATCGGAGAAAAATGTTCAAAGGAAGCTCTGAAATATTAAATATGCCTGTTTGATGCGTTTCGGGAGACTGCAGACAAAAAGCGTCAAACCGAATGTCGGAAATGGTTTTGCGCTTCAAAATTCTTGGGTAAAGACTTTGTTTTCTATTTGTTCTACAGGTAACCGTTTGAAAATGGGATGGGCCAATGCACATGCTCGTATGTCAGCATCTGCAGCGACGAACAATACCAAAAAACTTGGCAACTCTTTCTCTGGTGAATTGAACACAGGGCATCTGGTATATGACGCGGGTGAGGGGATTCAATGGGTCGGCTAGTCCACGAGTTTTTCACCCACTTCTTGTCAGTTTTCCGTCATACTTCCGTTCTTACTCTTCTCAGAGGAAACCAGAGCTTACGCTTCTGCAATAAAAAGAGTAGCTCTCCATCGCGAACACGTCCTTTTGAGTCCAGCACGCTATCCAAGACTTTTCCTGCATTTTTGAATCGCACACCTAACCTGAGAGTCTTCTGCCAGTCTTGAAGACTATGTTGAATGAATACCTTAACAAACACAAAGAGAAACACACGCATTGACACACACACACACACACACACACATACACAAATTAAGCAAAAGGTATGTGATTGAATACTTAATCTGGCGAAAGATATTAACATGAAATCCCGGAATCTTAATCCGTCCCAATGATTTTAGTGGAGTTGTTTGTTGAGACAAGGAAATCTCTTGTGCACCCGTACTTCGAGAATTTCAAGTCTCTGCTGTCTCTTCAATAACTTTGGACCCTAAGTCATACTGTTTTGCATGCTACATTCTTCAGCTTCCGATCGAGTCCATCATTGTCACATTCACCGAGAACCCGTTCATTCTACCGATTAAACAATCCAGGCTAGTTTTTATGGAAGAGGCGTTTTAGTGCGCTTTCCGGCATTTCTTCTTGAATTTAATGAGACATGCTTGCCAACGCATTGCTTTGAAAAAGGAAACTCGAAAAGGAAAATCATCATTAACAGAGGAGTGCATCGGATCCTTCGAAAACTCAGAAGTCTGACGAGCTTTCCAGGCATGTTCCTAGGATAGGACAGACACAGGCGGTGTCACTTTTCTTATCAGCATAGCAGCGGAAACGCGACATAAGTAAATACATCAACACTCCTTACATACTTAATTTTCTGTCTTCCGACTGGGATTGAGCCGTCGAACAATTCAAATCTTCAACCGATGCCTTGATGACCTATGTAGCAATCTACAAAATGTTCAATTTGAGGAGACTTTGTTTTCGGACATTATTGTGACATCATCGTGATGGTGTTTGAATTATCAGTGGATATGAAGAGTTGCTTGACTACCGAACTGCGATGTGCTCGTTGCTTCCTAGTTACACTCGCAGAGCACTCACCACGTGGCTATGAACCTGTGTAACGGTGTGTAATCAGAAACTCGATGTAAATTTGGATATAGTGTTACCCGTGAATTCCTCGGAAATGACCGATGTCTGTTTCCTTCCCTTCCTAACCTTTGCTTACTGAGAGCCTTGGCTGAGAAATAGCCCATTCCAAAGTCTTGTGGGTTCATTCTGTTATTTTCAAGCTTTTTTTGCGGCTACGGCTTAGTGATTAGTGTATGTCACTACTTTCGTTTCGGTTGCGAACTGTTATACGCACTACATACTTTGGTATTCTTAGAATTTCTTTTCGTCTGAATGGATGAATGTAGCATTGGTTCTCTACATAGTCCCAAATGAAGGTCCGTCTTGATAAGTTCGATCATCCTTTTTGAAACTAATGAGTGAACGAGTGATTCGAATACCTGTCCATCCTTGGATTCGAATTTAATTAAAGGCATCGTACGCGCAAAAAAACGTATCTAATTTTTTCATGTTTTTGCGTAGGCATTTTTCTGGCATAGAGGATAATAGTGGAAAGGGTCCACAAAACCATCAACTTTCGCAAATGATCTCGTTTTAATACATCTCGAATTATTCACTTCCCACTTCCTCCGTCAATTTCGGTGTGTCAGGTGCAATACGTCAGAATCTTTTTTTCACCAACATCGGACGTGTTTTTCGCTTCAAACTTTTTGAGTGAGTGTACTTCTCTTGCCTTTCGTTCACCGGAACTCATTAAAAAAAGTATCCATTGGCCAAGTTTGGATGTTAGAATTTCCGGAGAGAAAAATTTCAAATACTGAATCGTCTGCGCATGTGATGGCGCTTCTGTTCCTTGTACTAGATGTTGGTGAGAACTGGTGGCGGATCGTCATTTTGAACCACCCCAGCTTCAGAACCATGCGTTTTTGACGTTCAAAACTCCACCGACGTGGTCTACCGGGCTCATTCATGAAAATGAGCCTGAAAAACAGAAAGTGGTTTTCAGCGCAAACGATGCCTTTCAACTCGAATCCATTCTTAAGAGTTCTGGAGCTGTTTTTCATTGAATAAAAGTTATTTCTTCCTGGTTGTTTTTCTTGGCCGATTCATCCTATTCCATCTGCTAATTTTGGGTGTTACGAAATTCGTACGAACAAATATTCTGATAAATTGAAAAGCATAATGCGAGAATATCTGAATTGCTGCTTAAAGGCACTGTTCGCGATAAACTTCATCCTGGAATTTTTCATGACAAACGCTTCTCGTGGCTCTCAGAAGCAGAACAGCGTCGAAAAAACGGGACGAAAAGCTACCCAGGAGCCGCAAATAGCTTAGAAAAGTGGGCAAACCCCGCCGCTGTGGGTAAGTTCGGCCCCTTTCAGTCCCTCCACGTGAACAAAGGAACACTCGAAATCGTGAGTTGAGCGATGGCTCCCGATCAAAAGCCCCGTTCTTCCCTTCATTCTCTCTTTACTCAGGTCAGCTCGCATACATTGGCTGCAAAAGACGGAAGTTACAAGCCTCGGACAACTCGTCCACCATGCTTCTCTAGCTCAATTTTTGAGGGACCATAACTCCATTCCCAGAAGGTCTTGTACGATTCCAGAGGCATCATTGGAATCAAAAAAGGACCGGTTTCAAGATAGGGAAAAAACAGGGAAGCGATTTTTATCGCGAACGGTGTCTTTAAATAGTGGTCGATTAGAACCAAGTCCCTTCTATAACTTTGCAAAGTTTTCGGACCCATTCAAAATCATTTCTCGATGCAGTGGGACTCGTTTTTAGAAGCGGGGTTGTGATAAAAAACGGTTGTTATGCTATTCTTTTGAGAATGTAGATCTGGTCTTCACAATAGTGAAAATATGATGTTGCGACCGCCCACAACGAGTCGGGGTGTCTACAGGCCACCTTTAATGCAATCACTTTAAATGAAGGGAATACTTCACTACACAAGACGTCTTATGCATTTCGCCATGGAATCAATAGTATCAGGCTGTGTCTGAAGGCCACAGCCGCGCACTGAGAGGAACTGTATCCGGCGATTGGATGATAAAGCGGCGCCGCCCTCCAATTTTCAGTCATGAATTAGAGATATGGGATATCTATAAAGTGCTGCTGGGACACCCCAGTGGGTAAACGTTTTACACGGTTACTGAATTCTTTCGACCCTACCCGACTTCACGGGATCAGGCTTCAAGCGACGCTCGCGCTTGGATCGCGGCGCTAGGCAAAGAACAACTAGGGCAAGTCGGTACAGATATCCGTGTTGTCACCCTCGGGTTGATCTCACATAGCATCAAATATCGCAGAGCGACAATATCTGGACCAAAAAAAAACCAAGAGTTCAAGATTTGCTCGGTTTCCCATACTGCTAATTATCTCACCGAGAAAAAATGGTTAGGTTTTCATTCATATTTCTAATTATGTATATGTTGATTTACATTCTGAACGAGGCTCTCTAACGATGAATGTTTTTGTGTTTAATGGCCATGAATGTCTTGGAAAACCTACATATCTTCATGCCTTCCTTCTTCTTTTTTTAGGGCTCTTTTCTGCCTCAACTGTGCTTATTTTCAGAGCGTACATTTCCAACGACTAACGATTTTTAGACTAACGACTAACGTTGGTTTCTACCGGTTGAACGACTAACGAATTACGGAATTTCTATCGCGCATATCCCTGGTCCCCAGCATCATACATATGGGAAGGGGATTATGGAATTGTAGCGGTGTTTACAGCAAGATACAAAGAGGAGCTCAGGAATCTACATATTCATAGGGTTTAAAAGGAACCTCGATGTTAACTTCGAGGTTAGTAGGCTCATCTAACATCAAGTATTGATTGGATTACTTCTCTATGAAATGGTTTCAACAGCCTCGCCAGCGCCTGGGTTTTCATCGGCGCTCCTGAAGGATGAATCAGGCAATGAGCACTTTCGCGTATTTATCTAGTTAGCCGGGTTGTTCAATAAGTTCTGTCGTTTGATAAGGAAAACACAATTCTATGGTTCAAAATACACTTTATTATTCAGTGTAATCTCCCTGAAGGTTAATACACTTTGAAAAAATTCAAAAAAGTTCAAAAAAAAAACTAATCCAAAAAATCCAAGTCTCATCCATAGGGATGAATCGACGCACAGAATCCACTTTATCCTTCTTGAAACGCTCCGAATGTTTTCATCGTCGCATTAGAATGTGTTTTTGTTCCCCTGTTAGCGAATGCGGCACCCATTGTGCACACAGCTTTCTAAAACCCAAAATTTCTTTTAAAATATGGCTCACACTACCTAATGAGCTGTGTAGAGCCTCTAACGAGCCTTTTCATGACTCGCATACAACTGACTATGATATCATTGCTATTCGTCTGATCGTTTCACAGGTCCAAAAAAATATCTTCGTGACGACCGATCGCTACGCTCGCGGACCGCGTTGGCGGACAGTCTTATTCCGAAGGACTCTGCGTACATTTTCCAACGAGAAGAACTTGCGCAATACCTTTCCTTCCTGTTCTATTCTTAAATGCCCTTACCCGATTGGACCCTATATCTAATCTGTTGCAACCTCTGCCCATTTATCTCCATTTTCAGCAAAATTGTTTCATGAGCTATGTTACTTGATGCTGGTGAACATTTATTGTCACCTCATTTCATGTCTGTGTTTGTTGTCACACGGGAATGATGAAGTCCACATCAAATATGAATGTAAATCAAACATTTTCTTCTCAAATTGAGGTATTGCCTCGATTACGGTCTTCCGTGCATCTTAATATGTTACGTAAAGATACCTCTAGTCGCCGTCAGCGTAACACAACGGTGGCGAGTGTGATGGAGCGCGCTCACACCACGCACACATACACACACACACACACACACACACACACACACACACACACACACACACACACACACACACACACATACACACACACACACACACACACACACACACACACACACACACACACACACACACACACACACACACACACACACACACACACACACACACACACACACACACACACACACACACACACACACACACACACACACACACACACACACACACGCACGCACACACACACACACACTATAGTTGTGCTCGAATATTCGCAATCGAATAAACATTCGAATAAATTATTCGATTATTTATTCGATTATCGAGTCATCGAAAAATCCCGATTTTCGATTATTATTCGAAATCGACTATCGAAAAAAAACAGATATTCGATCATTATTCGAAATCGACTATCGAAAAAAACAGATACTCGATCATTATTCGAAATCGACTATCGAAAAAACCTCATATTCGATTATTATTCGAAATCGACTATCAACACTGACAATTATTCGAACATATTCGATCTTCCAATATATTCGAATATTCTAACACAGCCTTTACCGGATCATACACAGAATATTTTCGAAGGGCCAGTGCACCAGCACCCGGGATAAGCGGAGTTTCGCGTTTCGCGTTCCGAAACCCGCAGTTTCGCGCATTTTTGGCATTCCGCGTTCCGCATTCCGAAAACCGCGAAAAACGCTGTGGATTGCGAAAATATCGGGTCATCAGGGAGGAAGAAAATATCAGATATTTTCTGAGTTTTTCCGCGTTTCGCGCTCCGAAACCCGCATTTCTGCGCATTTTCAGGCGTTTCGCGCTCGATTTCCGAAACACGATAAAAAAGTTTTAGTTCCGAAACCCGAAAACCGATTTCCGAATTTTCATATTTTTGTTCCGCTCATCCCTGACCAGCACTGTGTGAGTCAGGGCCGTACGTAACTGAAATTTTGAATTGCGTAAATCGTAATTTTCAAATCCTCGTAACTCGTTAATCGTAATTCGTAACTGATGAGTAATGAGCTCAAACACAGCCTCAAACCTCATTAAACATGGAAACGCCTCAACTTCCCAGTGATGATATGTGTTTCAAAATAAATCTGTTTTCGACGAGTACTTGAAGAAAGTGCTTTCATCCGAGCGAATCTCTGGTCCGCAATCGCAGAAACCCGCTATGGCAGCACGCGACACGATGACAATACTGGTGGGACCACGTAGTCCCGGCACGATCAACCTTCGTCCCAGCGCGACTTGATCACATTACGTGCTGCAACAGCGTTTGTCCACAACTGCGGACCGGAATTTTCTTCTGGTAAGGGCAATACTGGTCGAAAGTGTAAATCGTATTCTATCCAACGCTTTTTTTGGTTTTCAGCAAAACTTTGCGGTTTTCAAAGTTGAACCTGAAGTTTGATGGAGATCCAGGGTACCGACTGAGCATTTTTTAGCAGCCAAAGCTAAAGCCGCGAAAATTGATAGGGCAATTGAAACCACGACATATGCGCTAGATCAAAATAAGCACGGGAATTCTCAATAAAGCGAGATTTGTATATTTTTTCCCAACCTTTGACAAGGTGCATCTATGGCTGTCGACCATGGCTAACTTGGATTTTCTTCTTTTTTATCGATTTTTGGAAACGAAATAAAAACGAATAGGTGGCAAAATGAGTAATACTCAAAGGGGTGGAGTAAATATCAAATAGCAGCAAGTTCTGCGGCTCATACTCGTTAGGGCAGACAATGTCGAAGCAACAAATTCACGAAAAGCGAAAAAAAGCTAAGAATCACGCCTAATCCAGAAATTCCGCCAACGCTATCCCCAACTCAGACAGTAGCACTGATGGAATCGCTGGCGCGTGGCGGGCCGAACAACTCCCATCTCGCTATACGACTGCTATCGTTCTAGGAGAAAGCGCGTCATTTAGAATGTATCGCGCCTCTTCACTGTGGACACCCAGCAAAGACGCGACGTGACGTAGCGTGATCGAGATGTAGGCTGATTGTAACATCGCGTCGTGACGCGAATGAACTCTGAACGGGGTCTAACGAAACGCCCGCTCGTGACGCGCTGGCGTTGTATGAATAGAACCGCTGTGGGTGGCATCAGACAACTGCTAGTGTAGAAACGATGCGTATCGATTTTGCGTGCCGCCACTCATGAACCCTGCCTGAGCGGAATATTTAAAATATTGAGCAGTTCAAAAGCTTTCGATGCCATTCTTAAAAACTGCCTCTTCAAAGCAGTAGCGTCGCAAAACTCTGAATTCAGTTGGTCCGTAGTTAAATTAATTCATTTATTCGAAATTATTCGATTTTCGATATTCATTCATTCGAAATAGAGAATCGAGTATATTCATTCATTCGTTCATTCGAAAAATTTGAAGTCGAATTTATTCATTCATTCGTTTATTCGAAAATTTTGAAGTCGAATATATTCATTCATTCATTCATTCGGTCCGTTTAGTCAAAAAGCACAACTATAACATACACACACACCGCTTGTCGCATAGTGGTGAGGCCACTGCTGGCAGAGTTTTGATTCATATCGCATACCGTTTTTCTAGGATACATTTTTAGCCGAAATACTGACATTGGATCCATTATTAGAGCTGATTTTCAATTGTAGTGGAAAGCGACCACGCCAACACCTGCTGAACTAACAGCACCTGAGTATTTCGTTAATGATGACAACTTGTTCATTCACAGGGAATTTCCCGGATTCACGCTTCTTATCTCAACACGTGATCAATGATGTATTCAACATTAGCTTCTAAATGTATCAAAATATATTATATAGGCTCGCAAAAAATCAGTAATTAACAACACATTTCTTTATGAGAAAGTTTGTTCATGAAGCATAGGACGGTCCAGCTTCATCGTGTAGCGGGCTCTGTCTCATATTTTGAACTAAAGCATGTAGATCGCAGAGACCATAGTGAACGTTGCTCTGGAAAAAAATCGACGGTTTTTGAATCTTAAAATTCTAAGTTCTGAATGCTTCCAATATGGACAATTTTCTCCCGGCGACTCTCGTAATGTTCAACCGCTCACCTATGGCGCCTATTCGCTTCCAAGGCGCGGAAGTAACACTTAAGAAGTCTGCGACGATCCTAAAAGATGACACGTGATACTATTGTCTTTGCAAGTACAGCCTCGCTCTAACTCGTTGACTACCTTTCTGGATGTAGCTTCCCGCGCGATTGCACCTGATTTCAACCAATGTGAGATGTCCTATAGATGAAGAAAAATAATTACCATTACCGCAGTCTACGATATTTTCCAGATTTTCTAAAATCCACCGATCTCTGCATTAATGTGAGGCAGTGTTTCTCGCATTCTATCGCTAACCATTGCTAAACCAGTGGTTCAATTGTTTAAATTTTTTTATCTCTAGTTTCGAGACAATCTTGTTTTCGACTATCGAAACACATTGCACGGTGTTCATGAGCAGCATTGTTTCCGATACGAGGACAAGTTACGATTGGTAGCAATGGTTAACCCTTATTTATGGAAGAACTGCCTACATGTAGGCAGTTTTCAGTTCAAATCGCGGCTCAACAATTGAGCCGGTTCATTTGCGTTCCTAGAACGTAAACAGTCTGGCACTCTGAATCAAATTGCATGACGAGAAACATAACGCCATTTAACATTGTTCCTCACTCCTCTGTTTGTTTCATCACCATGCGACTAGCGGTGTGTGGATGTGACAAGCGCGCCTCCATCACACCCTCGCGCCAGCCGTAATGCCAGCTGCGACGCGCTCTCGACATGTGCGACTCAGAGGTATCTTTACGTAACATGCATCTTAACCAGCTGGTAATGCTAGTGGCAGAGTCTTTCAAGTGGATTGCATCCACTTGAAAAAGTACCCCGGTCCACTCAGATTAGCCGACGAAAATTCACCACTTTCTCCCAGAGCCGGAGTCAGACAGCAGTAGGTACGGAGAGTGGCTACAAGGAAATCAGAAGAACCGCCTACTATCTATATTTGCCTTGCTTTGTATGTTTGTCTGCAGTCAGTCAGTTTGTGTGTGTGTGAGAATGAACGGAAATTCGGTCGGTTATTTTTACGAAAACGAAGCAAGTCGGTTTTTTGTTGTTATGATGTGATGGCGGGACAGGGTCTCTCTACATACCGAGGGAGGTGATGTCTGGCCTTTCGCGGCTCTAATTCCACTCGGGACCACTCCGCTTGCATTGAGTGGCGTGACGTGTCGAACTGCAAAAACGGGACAACTCCTCCCCATGTGTGTAGAGAGCCCCTGTCCCTGTGATGGCGTATACTAATAACACGATATCATCAGTTTCCAATATAAAAGCTTGTTGAGGGGGGCCCATGAGCGGCTGCATCCCACTGTGAGTTCGCCGGGGAAAGTGTGCAGGACTCTACTGGGAGTCATAGCTTCGTTGGGTGGAGCCGGGCACTCCACCAACCTTCATCGCTGAGCAGGGGGAGGAGCTAACCTTCATCACTGGTGAAACCATTCGGGGGAAAAGCCCGAAAAAGAATCAAAGTGAGACAACATTCGTGCAAGTCATTTTCATGCTGGGATTGGTGCCATTGCCGGTTTTCCGTCCATAACAATTTCACTCTTGAAGGTAGCTCATTGTAGAAGTCATTTTTGGAATCCTAATGAAATTCTGAATCGAATAACTTTTCATGTTGAAAGCATATGCTCTCAATCTTCCATCCGATTTCAGTTTATATAGTGCTTTTTTCCGGAAAGTATCGAATTTTCGTTCATAACTTTCTAATCTTTGGGGATGAAGCTTTGGTGAGAGCTATTTTCAGATTATCCGTAGAATTCTGCGTCGACTAGTGTTTTCGGATTTCAATAGTAACTTCCCGATCCTTCAGTCTAATTCGTTTCACGAAACACCTGTTTTTGGCCTATAACCCTTTAACCGTTGAGGACAGGGCTGTGGTAAAGGTTGCTTTTGAAATCTCCGTGTAATTCTGCGTCGATTCATACATTGGATTCCTGTCGTGACTTGCTCCATAATCCAGCCAGGTCGGTGGAGCCAAGCTCCATAGTAATATACATAAGTTGCTCTCGCCTCTATGGTGTGAATGAGAGACGCAGAGTTCTACTGGAGCCAACAATGGAGCTCGGCTCCACCGACCAGGCTCGCTCATAGAGCGAGTAACGATTCATTCATTCATTTATTTTCGGCTATAAAATGCGTTTAAAAAAGAGATGCTCTGTCGATAATCGCGAAAATCCGAATAAGTTAAGTACGGAAACGGGGGGAAGTGGAGGGCTCGGGTCAGAAGGGCAGTGGGCGCCAAACACTGCAAGCCCGCAAGAGGTTTCATTTGGGCTCCGGATACCATCGTAGTTGGTCCGCCAACTTGCCGAGATCCACCGACGGGGGTCTGTGACAAAATTAAACATATGCAGGATGAGATTCTTAGGGGTTAATAAAGAGAACAAAGAAATGGAACAAAACAAATATGTTAGTAACAATTCTGGAGGCGAATAGAACTGTCTCGTTAACAAAACGGAAGCCTTCTTTTTCCATCAACATAACTCAAACTGCAACTGGCTTCTTGAAGTGATCATAGAGATAGGTCTGGAATGAAGAGCTTTGTTTAAATCTGAACGCGTCAACATCAAATTTGTTCCATTGACGTACCGTTCTTGCGAGGAAAGAGCCAGCGTAAGCTGTTGTCCTAATCCTTCCTGATTTTACGCGGTAAGGGTGCCCCCGTGTTAAACCCAATGTGGGAGGTTTCTCAAAAAAGTCATAGAGCTTCAAATCACTCTGTTCGGTAGTTAACTTGTACATCAAGACAAAATCAGCTACTTTTCTTCGAATGGCCAAAGTTTGCGCTCCCAATTTCTTGAGACGGTTTTCATAGGATAATCGGGATAGACCTTTTCGAAGGAAGCATCGATAAGTGAAGCTTTTTTGCACCTGCTCGATGCTGTCAATCACGGTTTTCTTGCATGGTGACCATAATGGACAACAATACTCGAGCTGCGGTCTGACATACACTACAAACAACTTGAATAGTAATTTAGGGTCCCTGGACTTGAACGCTCGCAAAATGAAATTGGATTTACGTTTAGCTTTCAGTACGATATCTTTTATATGGTCTTCGAAGTTGAAGTGGTCTCCGTAACTCACCCCAAGATCACGAATTTTTTTGGATCGTGTTATGATTTTTTCGTCAATGGTGAACTCAAAAGCAGGGTGGTTTTTGCCGAAATGCATCACAGTGGTTTTCTCGGAAGAGATGTCAAGATCCCACGTCTTAGACCACTTGCTAATCGCATCGAGAGCTAATTGCAATTTATCGCAGTTATTGACGGTGAAGATTTTTGAATCGTCTGCGTACATTGAGCAGAATGATTCAGCAGGTAGAACCTCAGGTAAGTCATTGACGTACATCAGGAACATCAAGGGGCCAATACAAGTGCCTTGTGGAACTCCACTTGTAGTGTTGTAAGATCGTGAACGCAATTCATTTATCACAACCCTTTGAGTTCTTCCAGTTAGGAAAGAGCTAAGAAACTTGTGGAGACACCCTTTTATGCCAAAAGCAGTGAGTTTGCGCAAAAGTAGCGGTATCGAAATGGAGTCAAAAGCTTTCTTGTAATCTATATAACAAACTGAAACAAAAGCACCATTTTCAACTTTTCTCTGCCAGAGTGGTACCGTTGACAATAAGGCTGATGTGGTTGACCGCTTACCAAGGAAGCCATGTTGCTTGGGTGAAATAAGGTCATTATCAGAAAGATGGGTAACAATCCGCTTACAGATCAAGCGCTCCATGACTTTACCGACTGAGCTTGTGAGACAGATTGGACGATAATTAGTAACATCATGCTTTGATCCTTTCTTGTGAATGGGTTGCACCAATCCGATCTTCCATAAAGTGGGAGTCTCTCCTCGCAACAGACATCTATTGAATAGGATTGTGAGTGGTGCTGTTAAACCAAGAGCCGCTCTTTTGAGGAAGGTATATGGAATTCCGTCCGGTGAGGTTGATACTTTGTCAGGTAATCGACAAAGTAAATTGTATACCATTTCGTTGGAAATATCCACCCAATCAAGAGAGACCTCGGTAAGCGGGGCAACTTCAACATCAGAAAAGGCAGGAGTTTTATAAACAGATTCAAAGAAATCTGCGAAAGCTTCCACCTTAGCTGCATCATTCCTCAAAAATTCCGATTGACTACCAATGATTGCTGGAAACGTCTCATTTATCTTCAGTTTCCGACGACAAAAGCTGAAGAAACGTCTAGGATTTCTGACCGCTGCAATTTCTCTTTCTTTTTTCAAAGAAAGTGTAGCCAGCGCTTTTTTGAGCCTCTTTGAATACGCGTAATATTTACCGGCTCCAAAAACATTCTGCCTCGCGTGGTAGAAACTAACTTTCTTATGTAGCACTTCGATAAATTTAGGGTACTTTTCCGTGCGACTGTTTCTAATTTGTAGAGGCACATGTTTTGCAATAACATTTCTACAGACCTGTAGGAAATTATCGTAGCACTGATCAATACTTATGGCATTCCCAATCAATGAAACCCAGTCATTTGAATGTAGTTCTTGGGAAATAGCAACGTAATCGCCTTTAAAAAAAATGGGGTGTCTTGTGTTTCTGCCTTCATCTGAAAGATGGACTTTTTCAATTGCAAAAGAAATTGCGTTGTGATCGGAAGTGCTAAAAGGTGGCAATATCGATATGTTTTCGAGTAACGATGTACTTGATGTAAGAATAATGTCTAAAATATTCAAGCCATGGGTTGGCTGATCAATGACTTGGTCAAGAGCAAAGGACTGCGAAAATTCGAGTATCAACTTGGAGGAAGGCGACGAAGAATTTCCACGGTGTGTCATGGAACTCCAGTCAATAAGGGGGAAGTTGAGGTCACCCATAATCAGCACACCTCCATTCCAGTGTAATAAAATATCCGATAAAAATTCTATCAAGTCGGAAAAATCTGAGGTCGAGCAAGATGGACTTCTATAAATCACAATCACTAAAAGGTCTTGATCTTGTAGTCCTATCTGTAATGCTAAACATTGGCAAAATTCTGAAAAGTTCCTGTTGGCTAGTACACTATGAGGCATCTGTCTGTGAATGAGCACCAGCACACCACCTCCCGGCCTAGCGCCTTCTCTGTCACAACGATGGACTACAAAGAGTGAATTATAGCTTAGAATAGCGTCATGGATGGAATCTGGCTTGCACCAACTTTCTGTTATAAAAACTCCGCATGGATTTCGAGCTAGAATGTAATTTAAATCCGGGATTTTATTAGCAACGGAACGAGCGTTGAATAATATGAATTGAGAGTAATTACTGTTATCTTGAAAAGTGGATGAAGGCGGTTGAATAGGCAATGACAACGCGCTTACAGACTCTAATCCCTAGCGGTTATGATTTTGCTGAGGAAGTGATGTGCTGGGTTCATTGACAGAATGGTGTGAGGAAGTATGTGAACCTTGCGAATTGTGTACGCCCGGAGACGAACGAACCGGCAATTCACGAGGGTACCTGAGCTCGTGTATTGAGAAGTCCCTCACAATGTACTTCAGCATGCCTTCCTGCTTGTTGAGAAGCCCTGCTTTCCTTCTTAAGCTGCGATCGTACTGCAGTTCCTCCCGAGTATAGTCCTTTCTCGCATAAGAATGGACAAACTCTTGCGAACCCAATATATAAATAAGAACCCAATATATCTTTCGACGCAGAATTTTACGTGCCTTCGAAAACAGGCTCCACCACGACGCTGTCTCTAACGGTTAAAGAGTTACGAACGAAAAACTGCTAATTCATAGAATGTATTAGGCTGATCGTTCGGGAAATTCTTCCTCAAACCTGAAAACACTAGTCGACGTAGAATTTTATGTAGATTTTCAAAACTGCTCCAAAAGTCCCTCTTCAAAGTTCAGAAAGTTATGAACGAAAAATCGGCTGAAAGAGTGGGGACGTATACATATATTGAGTCTAAAAACGTCTATTGATGGAGAATTTTGTGAGGACTCCAAAAACATTCGCACCAAAGGACTGTCTTCAAGGGAAAAATTTATAGACGAAAAACTGATTGCTTTGAGCGAAAAAATGTCATTTCATATATTGAAGTCGGCTGAGAGATTTTTCAAATTGAAAACGTTATTAGACGCGAAATTCTATGAAAAAAAAATTTGGAAATTTTGTCCCCTAATGACCAGATTATGTTTCAAAACTAATAATTAAAAATAAAAATATATTGAATGCAAAAAAGAGGGTTGAGAAAACGGTAAATTTTGAAGTTGGAGGTCTATAGGTTCACCCATTCCCTATCGGGTATCCTGAACAACTTTCACTTCTCGGACTTACTGTCTTCACCCCAATGAACCTAAGCTGGGGATTCGCCAAGCACCGAAGAGAGATTGGGGGACCAGGGATGTGCGGAAAAAAAAATTGGAAGCAGAAACAGAAAATCCAGTTTGACAGAAAACAGAAAAAAATCTCCAGAAACGGGCAGGAAACCGAAAACAGAATATTTTTTAAAATCAATAATGGATATTCAGCGAACACTATATGAGATCTTTCACCGCACTGAACTATTTTATACATTTTCAACAGACAATTTTGCTTAATTTTCGAAACCCAACAGTCGGCTAAAGCAAGAAGTAAAGACGCCTAAGAAGTGCAGATCATAAGTGCGAAGATATGTCGAATGTTCCTCCAACCATCCTTTTACAATAAAAGCTCTGCTACTCGATCAGAAGCTCAAAATGTATGCGCAAGGAGTACTTAGATGCAGCCGGGGCAAACTTTCCCTTCCCTAGTTTACATATTTTAAGACTGATTTTGGTAAAGTGGCTTCCTGGTGTAGGCGCCCCAGGGTGGCTTCCTCCTATATCTCGCTTATTCGGAGGAATTCAGAGCTCGCACTTGGTAGGTGCTATATAGGGTTGGTCTACTTCGCAACTATATGGAAACGTCAGATTTCGTCCCTGAGCTTGGACTGTGCCTGTACGCCCTCAACATTAATTCCTTAGCGCTTCAACTTATTCGAATTCTGTACCACCCTGCGGTGCAACGGGTTAAAGGCAGTGGTCGCGATAAAACATGCTTGTCTTCTCTTCCTCTCTAAACCCTTTTCCGTGTTTAAAGAAGTAGGACCTATAAGAAAAAATTTCAAAAAAGAACGCCTTTTCGGACCAAATTTCAAGCCCGAACTTTCTTGTTATTTGATGGTGGACGAGCCCACTCCACATAATCGGCATCGATGGCCTCTTAGATCAAGAACATCAGCTGGCTTGAAATTGAATTTCAATCAACGAACGTTGACTCATCTAGTCAGAAACATTGACAGAAGCGCTTGTTTCCATTTTTCAACAGTTTTTCAGATAAGAATCGATCTGTCCCGAAGTTTCATTATAGTTCTGAAATATTTATTGCTAGGTAAGCTTTTGGTGCTTAGCACCTTCGTCAGACGTGAAAGAAACATGCCAATTTCAACTTTACAGTGCTGAAGCTATAGAAACGACTCCGCTCTGCTTTGCGGTACTGTGAAACAATGGAACCCCCGCACCAACAGCAGCCACAGCAATAGTAGAAAGGGTCCAAGCTTTTTAGTTTTTTTTAGGTGAATACGAATTTATTTCTTGCTCTGAATGTTGATTATTTTTGACTCCTCGGCATGAGACTGCGATCCTTTTGGGCGGCGCTGTGCACGTGTGCACTACATAACTGGCTTTTTCGGGCCCAAGAAGCTCTAATTCGAACCCGTTTTTCAGCGCGCTACCTTCATAGTTTTTCAGCTGTTTTCGATTAAAGCTGATTTTTGTAGTTTTTTCGATAACGTTTTTCATCGTGACCGGTACCTTTAAAACACGTATTTAGGGATTGCGTGCATGGCACAGCTGGAGCCCAACTTTATCCCCCTCCAATAAAGCGGTGAGGCTGGAATATTCTTAGTCCCTGTCCTCGTTTAGAAAGAATTTATACTCAGATGCAGCGCCAGTGCGGGTATGATTAGCGGGCTCCTAGAAGTTTCAAGGGCTCGTTATTGTTAGTATGCAATAACAATGTACATTGTTTTCGCGTCCTTTGACTGCATCGCATACTTTCTGAGGAATTCATCGGCGGCTAACCTCTGGGTAAGCGTAACCACTGTGATATAAAGATGAAGACTGGGCTTCCTGACTGGGATGCGCAGCGCATTCGACGCCGCCATCGCAGAGGCGTGAACACTTTTCGTGCCTATTTACATAGTGGCTTGCATAGGCTAGCCGACTTTACAAAAAGTGCCAGTTTCTTCCTACAAGAATCTGTTACTCATTAAACGCAGCAGACACGCTCGAAAATGTTCTCGAGATAACTACGCTGCTTGGGTCGTATGACCCCTAGTGGAACGCTTACGCCGAAGGAAGCGTCAAAAACGAGTGAAAACTACTAAATTTCAGCAATGCAAATCAAAACATTTTTGCAACCCCGCCCCAAAATACAAACTCGTCCAGATTGATAGTAGTGATACGGTCACTTTGGCTGGTTTTTGATGCTTCCTTCGGCGTAAGCGTTCCACAAGGGGTCATACGACCCAAGCAGCGTAGTTATCTCAAGAACATTTTCGAGCGTGTCTTCTGCGTTTAATGAGTAACAGATTCTTGTAGGAAGAAACTGGCACTTTTTGTAAAGTCGGCTAGCCTATGCAAGCCACTATGTAAATAGGCACGAAAAGTGTTCACGCCTCTGCGATGGCGGCGTCGAATGCGCTGCGCATCCCAGTCAGGAAGCCCAGTCGTCATCTTTATAGTAGTAGGAGTATATCGGCTTCTCCATCTCAACCGTTTTGTTGCTAATATTCGCTGTTTCAACAGCGCGCGGTAAAACTCGTCCACTTTCACCCGATAACAGAATAACCGTTATTACCCTATTTGCCTTCAGTTTTCGTTCCTTTTTTCGTCAATTCCCAATACAACCAGCTCCAAACCTGTGATTTATGTCATAAAATCGATACCATTTTTGAGCGTGTCTGCTGCTTTTAAGGACCCTGGAGGGATAGTAGGCTTGGTTTACGTTAGCGAGGATCGAGCAACCAGCAGAGCCTTCGCCCCCGCGCCACATTCACCCGGATGGGTAACCACCATAGCAAGAAAAAATGTTAAGCGTAGGGAACTTCAGAGAACCCGGGCCAAGCTCACAGATAACCTACATATAGGCTTAGCTTTGATGAATCTGGCCTCTTTTCTCTAAGACAATCCTGCTACAAATCGCGGTTCACGGTTTTTTCTGTTTCCTGCCTAATTTTGCCTATTTTTTAAGAAAACAGAAAACAGTAAAAATGGCAAAAAATGGGCAAAAAATAGAAAACAGAAAATTCCGAACACCCCTGTGCGGGACCTAACCGGGAGTGGCCGGAGCCCCGAAAAATAAGCGCGATACCCAACCGGGAGTGCGCCGAGCTCCTGGAAAAGTGTGTGGGACCCGACTGTGAGTGAGCCAAGCGCCGGGTAAAGTGTTAGCGACCCACATGCGGTGCGGGATCAAACTGATTTTGCAATAATTTGATTATTCCATGCGTTACAATACACGCCTACAAGTAGGAAAGCTTCGAAGCGGGGTGGGTGCGCACTTAGTGCACATATGTGCCCTCATCACCTTCTTTTGTTCAACTCTTGCTTCGCTCGCTTGCCGTAGCCATTCATGCGAAGTGGTCGAGAGTAGAATTAGGAATGCAAAAGTCAGGTCATCTCCTCCATTGCTGTTCACAATACCGCACGTAGGTTCCGGTCAGAACGCATGCATCAGCGCTTCCTCTTCAAATAACTCTCTTCAAATTCAATGGCCCGTAGTAAACCCGACGAAAAATTCAGTTGGAACTGACTGAGTCCAAGTTCCGAAAAGAACTCAGACGAGGTGGCACACATCTCCGACATATGTGTTAAAGGATAGTGACCTAGGCTGAGTGAGAAAAGTCAGCAACAAATAAGAATTCAGTCAGAGCTGACTGAGTGGACGCAGACGGCTCTGACTGAATTCTTGCTTAGAAAGAGGAGAGACTACCTAAATTGTTCAGAGGAGAGTTGTGTAATATTGCGTCTTGTGTAGCGCATTGGGCGCGGACCGCGCAAGTTTTCGAGGCCTCTTTTCCAATTTTTCATCGACATTGGTGTCCAGATTACAGTCGGCCACCATTGATTGCAACGGGCCTCCACTCGAAGGTGATAACGTGATTGACTCGCCAGCCAGTGCTCGGGAATCGGGAAACACTTGTCCTTTGTCGGGGAATGGTGTGAAAAACTTTATGATTTTTATCACAAGCAGGGAGCTTTTCGCCATTCTTTCGTTACAGTTGAGACCCTAGGCATATAAAGAACTCATTTATGGCAAGAACTCGACAACCATTTTTCGTCGTGACCACTGTCTTTAAAGGCATCGTACGCGCTGAAAACCATGTTTCGTTTTTGAGCGTTTTTGAGTTGTTAGCCTCCTATAGTGACTAAAGGTAGCGAAGAGCCACCTCAAAAACGTTAACTTTTTAAGAAAGCACGTTTTAAAAAAACTTCTGAAAATCATTTGAAATTCGCGCCGGCATCGAATCGGGATAGTTACGCGGAGGGCGCAAGGAACATTTCTACAATTCGTCCATTGGCGCAGCGTTGGAAGCAATTCACCGAGGACGCCAATCTGCACATCGTCCTCGCTCGTTGTGTGACGAGAATTTTCCAGTCGATAATGCCACTTTCGTCCGACGGTGCGTTAGCGTACAGTGGCATGCCCTGTACTTAGCGACAAGACGTTCTGCTCAAATATTGCGAAAGTGCCAAATGACTGACGGAAGGGCCGGCCCCTTTTGACGGAATTCCTTACTTTCCACTTCCTCTATGCTCACAATGGTACGTTTTTGAGCAGCCAAGCTCGTTGTACGTTCTCACAGGGGCCCGAAGAAGGGATTGAGCATAAAAATGGAAAGTGGATTTCAGCGCGTACGATGCCTTTAAGTGTGGCTGTAGACCAATGACCTGCCAAATCGCTATAATCTGGGACTCGTCTGAGTCGTGTATGAAACTTTTCGGGCTCGCCGTACCTCTCACTCAGTTGACCTTGACTGAGTGGTGGGTTTACTACGGGCCAATGTTTTTGGATCTGACAAGGGAAGTGCTATTAGTCAGCCTGGCCATTCCCGATGAAATGTACTCTACTAAAACCGATTCTGATCTTCGCAGTTGTCTAGACCCTCTCTGAAAAAAGTTAAAGGCGTTTTTCGTCAAATTCTCGTACCTTCTGTACCTTCCAAAACGCGCACCTCTGAGGAAATCTTCCGTGCTAGTAGTGCGATGCTCTCGCGATCCGCGGTGGTACCGTGTTCGTCATCCCTTCCTCCCGCGATCCGCATCCGTCCTGTGATAGTCACCCTATCAACCCATCCGGTGACAGTCTCGTGCTTGTACCGTGATGCTACCGCGATCGTTACCAGGCTTACCGCGCTAGTACCGTGGTGCACTCGCGATCCGCGATGGTGCTCCCTGTCCCGCGCTCTCATGATGTGCAGCTTTGTAAAGCAGCGCGAAATACCGCACGGGCACTTTCTTTATAGCTTCGTGTTGATCTGATAATCAACACCCGTTTGGGTGAAACACCGAGAAGGCATGGATGATAGGACGCGACATGATTAGGGGTGAAGGCCGGCAAAATCTCGCGATGGTTCCGCGATAGTTCCGGGCACGGTTCATCGCGCTTTCGCGATCGAACACCCTGAATACATCAAAGTATAGATGCGATACGCCCTCAGATTCAAACTGATAGAATTTCGCGATCGTTCCGCGACAGCTCCGAGCTCGATTCCTCGCGGTATCGCGAGGGAGTATGGCGGGAGCACAGATGAACGAACGCGGTACGCTCTCGGTTTGAGACTGTCAGAATCTCGGGACTGTTCCGCAGTAGTCCCATGCTAGTATCCTCTCGGCTTCTACCAGAAACCGAGGGAATTCTATCCGCGAACGATAGCGGGGGATTCTCCCAAGGACTGGCCTTTGAAAAATTCGGAAACGGACCTTATAGTTGTGTTCAGCGCCCAAACCAACTTCCCTCAGCAAAGTTTTGGGGAAGGCCCACTATGAGGCGCAGACTGATAGCGTTTCGGACTTTGACGGGTTTTCGGTTGAGCGTTTATTTTTACCAATTAGAAGGCTCTGAAAGCGTTTTAAAAAAATGTTCCAGATCTGGCTTAATATTTGGGTTATTTTGGGCTTGGATTATTTGGATTGCTTATCACGAATGTGGGGTTCACATGCCGATTTCTCGAAGCTGTCGACTTGATTCGTTTAAAGCTTCCCATCGGGGGGAGAAACTGATGGAAAATCGCGGCTTTTGACGATTTCCGGAGTGCTTGGATAGATATTGCTCAAAACGTTCCTCTGAAATTGACAGATTGAAGCCAATGCTTCGCAAAAAAAAATCTTGAGAGGACGAGAGCACAAACAGTGCTTATTTCATTAATGTAGAGAGGAGCTGAAAGTGCAAAAGTGTTTGTAACTGGCAACAGCTTGTGCTGTGTTATAAAATGCGGATGTTCGAAAAAGGGTTCGATTCCCCGGGAAGTCCATATGGGTATTTAGAGTGCTGAACACGAATCTGAGGTCCGTCTATCGGTTTCTGACAGATTACGGTAGATTACGGTGGGCATGCGGTAGTTGGGTCAGAGTCTCGGATGTGACTCAAAATTTATATGCGGGGGTGATTTGGGGGTGGTGAATACGAATTTTGTGTCCATTTGTCGATTTTCGAAGTACTTAGGTACATAGTATAGTTGTACACGAACGAAATTTTCAAAAAATTTCCAAAAGATTTTTCGATTTTTTTCGTTCGTTTTCGTTCGTTCGAAAATTCGTCGAGCGAAATTTTTTAAGATTCCGTCGAACGATAATTTTTCAATTTTCGTTCGTTCAAGATCCGACTTTTCGAAATTTTTTCGAAATTCGTTCGTTCGTAATACTTTCGAACAAATCTCGAAAAAAATTTGAAAATTCCGACAAATTTCGAAAAAAGTTTGAAATTTTGGACGAATTTCGAAAAAAATATGAAATTTCGAAAACAATCGAAATTTCGATTAGTTCCGAAAATCGTTCTTCAAACGAAACTTTTTCCATTTTCGTTCGTTCGAATTTTTTTCCGAACGAAAAACTTTCATTTTTCGTTCGTACGACATTTTTTTCGAAATTGTTGAACTATAATACATAGGCTTAGCCCCTAAATGGCATGACACCTACCGTAATCTACAGTAATTTTCGGAATTTCTACAAACGGACTTCAGAATCGTGTTCAGCACCCAAGATTAACAAGTTGTTCAATAAGTTTTGTCGTCCGTTAAGAAAAACACATTTTCATGGTTTAAGATTTAGTTTATTAATTAGTATAATCTCCCTGAACATTGATACACTTGCACCCTTTGCATCTTCCAATCTGTGGATCCCATCCCTGAAGTGAGAATCCGGAAGGTCTGCAAAATACGCTTCAACAGCCGTTATGTCCTCTTCATTTGATGAAAAACCCTTGCCACGCATAAATTTTTCGAGTTCTGGAAACAAGTAGAAGTCGCTGGGGGCCAAATGTGGCGAATACGGTGGGTGCTCCAACGATACGAACGTTAATTCATGGATTTTAGCAATTGTCAAAATGCTCTTGTGACACGGTGCATTGTCCTGATGAAAAAGGATTTTTTTCCTTCAACTGGTCCAAAAGGTTGCAATAATATTCACAATTAATTGTTTCACAAGTTTGCGAGTAATCCACAAACAGAATCCCTTTCTCGGAAAAACTGATTCCATAATCTTCTTGGCCGATTTCCGGACACGAACTCGTTTCGAAGCCGAACAACCAATTTCACACCACTCTTTAGCCTCTTGTTTTGATTCAGGATCATGGTGATAGACCCAAGTCTCATCCATAGTGATGAATCGACGCACAAAATCCACTTTATCCTTTTTAGAAGGCTCCAAATGTTGCTGAGAAAGTCGCATTCGAATGTGTTTTGTTCCATGGTTAGCGAATGCAGCACCCATTGTGCACACAGCTTTCTAAAACCCAAAATTCCGCTTAAAATATGGCTCACACTGCCTAATGAGATGTGTAGACGAGTACGAATTTTTTTTCGTAACGCCCTCAAACAATCATCGGAGTACCCTTACGTTCCCGCCAGGCTTTGAAAAACGCGTGTAACTTTTTTCAGAGTGCTAAGGCAGCTGCGAAGATCATAATCGGGTTCTACGCTAAAAACGGTTCTAGAAAGGTACATTTCATCCGGAATGGCCAGGCTGACCAAAAGTAGTTCCCTAGTGAGAAATAATTTAGGAATATCTCCTGTGTTAGGAACAGCTTAGTCCTCCAGTTGATTATGTATCCGACATGTTTATGCTTAAGAGTATTAGGTTTGCATAAGGCGATCATTCTCAGACATTCGCTGTTATGAGTTCGATACCAATATGTATACTATAAATAAATGTGACAAAACTGAATTATTTGGTGTAAAATTCTAGCTCTTGAGAGGCAGAAATAAATGAAAACTTAAACGGATTGAAGAGTTGTCTCTGTTTCCAAAAAATACCAATAGTGAATACTAGTTTTTTTTTGGGTACATACATGTACATATGTAGTATGGAAAGCGAGCCAGAAAATAATAACTAATCTCTTTGTTTTTTTCGTTTCAAGTATACTGTAAATACATGTGACAAAACTGAATCATTTGGTGTAAAAATTATGGCTCTTGAGAAGCAGAAAACAGTGAAAAACTTTGTACGGATTGAAGAGTTGTCTCTGTTTCCAAAAAATACCAATAGTGAATACTAGTTTTTTTTGGATATATACAGTAGCGGTAATAAACCTATTGACATGACAATTTTACAAATGTGTTTATGCATGACTTACTTGACTTAATCGGTTAGCTTTCTCCTGACGCGGTTATTCCGCATCTTCACGGAGGTGTGCCGTCCTAGTAGTCAGCCGTGTCCATTTTTCACGGTCTTCAGCCACAATCTGAACGCATTCCATCCAGCTGTCACTATTCCATTTCCTGCGGAACGAAACATCGCGCCTGAACTGTCTCTCGATGCCGAGTGACTTCAAATCCTCTTTAACCACATCCGTCCAGAACTTTCGCCTACGCCCAGGTAGCCGTTTCCAGACAGGATTTGGAAGCATTCTTAAAGGCACAGTCCAACCTCAGAATCAAAATTTTGTGCTCTTGCTTATCTTCAAGAAAATTTTACGCTGATCACAAAAGTGTCTCCAGAATCGCTCAGAAGTCACTACGAACGGAGTTATTGTCCCACAAAGACTCTGAATCTGAACGGCGAGAAGTTCGCGGACGAGTTGTCTCGAGCCCGTCTTTTCTCGTTATTCGCAGCCATCGTTATGAAGCAGGTCACAAAATAAAGCCAGACCGAAAACAAATGGAAGAACATAGACTTGGAAGAAATTCGAAATTCGATCGCGTTTCTCTTCCCTATTGAGACCTGAAGCTCGTCGATGGGCGTTACCCATTTTTTCTTCCATAGGGGCGGGGTCGACCTTTTCCTTGCTTTTTCTCGCTTATTTGAGCGAGTTGAGATTTCGCGCTTGGCAGGGTTGCTATACACGGCGACCGGAGTATAGTATCGAAAATTACCCCTGAGCTTGGACTGTGGCTTTAAAGCGTGTTGTACGAGACGATCCGGCGTTCTTCTTAGTATATGCCCGAACAGTCGAAGGCGACTTTCCATTGCTGCTTGAGATGGCGTTAGGAGATGCTGGCACCTCCCTCGTGTCAAGCGTTGATGTACTGCGTCGATTTCCCTGTAAGGGTCTTCGGTATGGCATACACGCGGCCAGAAATATCCAAGCAAACGCCTAAAAAGCTTCCTATCCGTGCAATCCAACCTTTCCATCTGCGCCTTCGGTGCTGCCCACGTCTCCGATCCGTACATCTACATCCCCAGAGTTTATCCATATGTATCTCGGCCTAAACTTGGCGAAACTCTATGAAACTTTAGTATGTTTTAGGGCATTCTAAACCTTGCTTCAGACATGCACACGCTTAGGTTTTGGAGTTTTTAAATATGGACTATTTCGTGGTAATATTTCGAATGAGGAATATTCTTTCAAAACGTGGCTATTACAATTCCAAACCTGTAGCAGTTCTTTGCCATTAGAAGACTTTCTGAACCGTCGTGTAACCTTGCGAGAAAATAATCTGTTTCAGAATTTTCGTGAAGTCCGAAAATTGATCAGAAAACGGCATATTTTCGGAAATTAACCCCATAAAATTGATCGCTCGAGAATCGATCTAAAATATGTACCTTACGGACTTTGACATAGTACAACTGGTCCACGGATTTCGCTCCTTTTCGTTAACGTCGTAGAGAAATACTTACTAGATGTAAACTTGCGTAATTTCATTTCGAATTCCTATCAGGAAAAATTCTGATAGAGATTATTGTCTCACAAGGTTATTGAGCTATTCAGAAGGGCTTCTAATGTAGATTATGTGATACGCGTATGGGATATTAATAGCTATGTTTCGAGGGTATAGTTCTATGTTGAGCCCTACGCTACGACTGAGTGGAGAATCCTGAAAATAAAATTTTGCTTGGACCCTGCCTCTTATATTTGAGCCCGAAAATGGCGATTTCGGGTTGAGAATGTAACAAATTTGGATTAAATTGGAAGTTTGAAATTTGGTTGCAAGAAAGGGGTAATCGTAGCTCCGCTGATGTCCTACACAGAGGCTCACGTGACTGAGAATGAGCCCACTGCAGCCGTGAATATCCTAAAAAATGAAAACAAGTTACTTGTAACATAAAAGGCCGAAACAAGTTACTTGCAACATATCTGAGCCGACGTAAGTTACCTGCGACATATCTCAGGTCATTCAAGTTAGATGTAACATATCGGCGGAGTACTGCTTGTGGTGCGCCTCCGTTATGTTACATGTATTTTAAGTGATCTGAGATAAGTCGCAAGTAACTTACATCGGCTCAGATATGTTACAGGTAACTTGTTTTCAATGATTTCTGAAAGGAGATTGTGTGCAGTGCGCCTGCGATATGTTACATGTAACTTAAATGGCTCAATATAACTCACAAGTAACTCAAATCGGCCAAGAAGATATTTACAAGGGGGATGTAAGACGCACGCGGGCGTCAGGCTTACGACTGGCGTTGCTGTTGGTACAATTACCCAAGTTTGAGGTGCTTGACCCCACACCAGCAGGGAAGTCCCCGCACAACATGTTTTCTGCGTCGCGTGTCGTCTGCGTCACGTGATAGCCACCTTACATGTAATACAAATTTAAGCTACAGTAATATAAATGTATGTTACATGTAATAAAAATGTAAGTTACCTGAGACATTCAAGTGAGTTACATTTATATTACAAGTAGCTTGTTTTGATTTTTCTGAGATCTGCTTTCTCGGTCTTCTATAACCTTCTTGAGAATTTGAGGTGAGCCCTTGCTACGCAGTGTTACTATTAATCATTTGTGAGGTTTTGGAAGCCATACTTTACGCCTTAAGCCTAGTTTTGACCGCAGGTGGTCGCTACGGCCATGCGAGGGACAACTGTTCCTTTTTTATCGCGCGTAATGGAAAGCCGCTCTAATTGTGATCGCTTCGTGGCAAACATCTTACATCGTTGGGTCGCGGCGACGAAATCCTATGTTTTACTGCATCGCTGCTTGAAGAGCGATTCTCAATGGTCGCTGACCATCGCTCCATCGCGGCCAAAATGGCAGTGATGGAGCGATTGCCAGCGAATGACACGTTTCGTGTAATGAACGTTGACCCTTTCACATGACAAGATCAGTGTTTTCGAGTCGAAACGCGTTATTGATCAATACCAGCCATTAATTTCACTGATTGATTGAATCTCTTCTATCATCCGTGGACCTATGCACTATGAACAGAGTCGCTGCCGCTGCTACATCGCTGCAGCAGCGGGTGCAAAATTGCTGCGATGAAAAACAGCAGCGATGCAGTCAAAACTAGGCTTTAGTGGGGATGCAGACGTTTGTTTTTTCGTTGTTTTCTTTTGATTCAAGATTTACTAGGTTCAAATCTTTCATTTTGCAGCTAAGACTAGATGGAAAAATTCATTTGGGGCGTTTTTGACCTCCTAGACCCTCTTCCGCTGTAATTTGCAAATCTTAGGCCCTCTACATGCGTTTTTCGCGGAAGCTGCCTTTAAACGCTGGTAAAGTTCAATCGCTAGGCATCTGGGAAATGAATACTCGGATGAAGTTTTGTTTCAGAACCTGAATTTTGGGGTTCGAAAGCGAAGGTTATTTTATGAGGGAAGAATACACTGAATTCACACGATTTCGGTTATTTTCTGCAAAAGAGGGTTCGAAAGCCAAAAAAAGCCGAACGAACAAGTTTGCCGAGTTGTTATTACGAAATGCAATAAACAAACTAAACAAATCCTGAACGAAAATGAAAACAATAAAATCAGACCATTTCTGCCTCTCCCAATCCCTTTCTCTGCTCCACCAAAACAGGGTCAACCTCACAAAATGGCACCTTAACACGTAAGAGACCGCCTGCTCCACGGCGAATTTCCACAGCCGACCGGTGCGCTCCACGGCTAATCGTTTCCGTGGGTGACATGTGTGGACACGCGGTCCGCTGGGAACCATTTTGATCGGAGCAGGCTTTCTTACTTACACAACCAGTACTCCATTCCCACTCTAGCTGAGAGTACAGAGAGTAAATAGAGAATTGAAGTAAGGTCATAGTGAAGCAATGATCCACCGCTTTCTTACGGGCCTGTTTTTCCTCTGTTTTGGAAGGTATTTCAACTTGGCATGTCCGAGGTGCTTTGAAACACTTTTCGCAAATTTTTCGGGCGTGCTGTTCACAAAAGAAACGTTTGTTTTTCGACCTCTAGAATTTTCTGCAGGTTACAGGTATTGGCCAGAACTGAGCCATGCGGAGCCAACCTAAAGTATTGAAAATTTGAAAAATGAACGAACTTCTACCATGCAATGTCCTATTGAACCTCATGCAGAACTTTCGGCGGACTCATAAACTTTGACCTGCAAAATTGTCCGATGTAACCGGTGCATATTTCATCAAAAATCTCCAGATGGGAATCAGATTTATAATCACCATCCCCCTTCCCCCCCCCCCCCCCCAAATGACCACCTGAGCGAAGTCGCACCAAATTCTCAAACGTTTGTCAACGGATAACGAACGGCAGACAACAACGGTGCGTTTGAAAAACTTTAAACATACATCATTTGATTGTTCTTCGAAGCCTGGAAATACACCCCGTAGTGAAGTATCAACAAAATTTTGAGCATCGAACTATTCACAGGTTTTCATTCCCGCCCCCCCCCAAGTTATTTCCCTCTCGCAATTAAGCAAAATCTGAAACAAAGAGGAACGATGCCTAATATAGCACAATCGACGGAAATTTCATTGGAAATTGTAAAGTAAACACCGGAACCTTGTGCAGCAGCTCGAATTACCCTCGAGGTCGAGACAGCAAAATTTGAACCGATGACCTACTGCAGTTATCTCAAATAGGTGGCACTGCTATTCCGACGATCAACTAGAGGACATCAGTTGCGTGATGAGCATCATCTTAATAACCCCCTTTAGCAAAGTTTGGGACAATTTCTTTCCGACCAAAGAAGCTCGAAAAATCGAAACGTGCCATTTTCGCAGGTGGTAGTAAATTTACGCAGAACACTCAAAATGCTTGACCGCTGTGTATGTAAATAGTTTGCATTATTAAGACTTTTCGTATTTGAGGAGGACTTCACGCATTAGAACGTCAGAAAATATTGGAAGTTTTATGGCGTGGGCGCGCAGTGTGGACACGCGGTCTCTTAAGTGTTTATTTTACTATATACTATATTAAACTACTTGAAACACTTTTCAATATGAACTCACCTTGAGTTATGTAGAAAGAAGGAATTAAAAGACGAAAAAATATAGTTATAGAAAGAAAAGAGAAATAAAAACAGTTGGAGTACAAAACAGAAAAACGGAATAGCGCAAAAGGCATGAATAATAGAGGGAATCAAAAACATTCGGAGCAATTTTTTCTACGACGCTAGACGCTTACAGCATAAAAAGCGAGCGGATCGATCGTCAACTCGGAAAGACGTTTTTGGTTGGCGGTTCATAACAGACAATCGCATTCGTTGACGGTTGATAACAGCCTCGTGTTTCCACCAATACCAAACCTATAGCAAACTAGTACAATGCGGACGTGGCCGTGCTTTGGTTTGCGCTTATTGATTCTGGGTATCCTCTTATTGGTTGGCGGTTGATAACTACGCGGAACACCCAGATAAATATTTTTCAATTTTACGTTGATCTTGGAGAAAGTCACACGCTGATCACAGTGGTATCTCTGGAATTGTTCAAAACCACATATGAACAGAGTTATGGCTTCTCAAAGGCACCTATATTTTGAGGGTGAAAATTTGGTGGACGAGTTGTTTCAGGCCTGTATTTCTCTTCATTTGCAGTCGCTGCATGAGCCAGAATGAAGAGACAGAGCGGTAAGGGCGTGACGAACGCTGCTGAAATTCATCCATCCATTTAGAGAGTTCTGAAATTAGGAGGGCGTGTGGCCCGTGGTGGTGAATGAAGGGGTCGCCCCGTCGTGGTCGTTCATATCACATTTATTTGAAAAAAATGGGATCTCGGACTTGGCACGTGTTATACAGGAGGGGTCTACTATGGGCACAATTTAATGAAAATCACAGAATTTTTATGTGAGGGTGTACTGTGCCTTCAAAGGCTTCAATACGCGCATAAAATTGGTATCGATTTATTGACATCAACGAAAGGTTTGTAGCTAATAGTACGCGAAGCCAACAAAGAAACGGGACAAAAAATTGGATGCAAAGAGAGAAGTAACAATATGTTATAGTTACGGAGTGAAAGTGGACGAGTTGAATCGCAACATGCTCGCTCGGTTAAAATAGTGGAGCTAGCAGTGAAGTTGTTGTAATAGCTTAGGCATTAGAAAAAATCTAGCCTAAGTGAACGTGTTGGAACAATTAGTCTGGATGAGTTTGTTTTGGGGGTGGAGAACGCAAAGTGAATGGGCGGAGACTGAAATTTTTCTTTTGATTTGGTAAGGCTCTAATATAGTAGATTTGACTCGCTTCTGACGCTTTCAGCGGCGAGAGCGTTCAATTTGGAGCCATACGACCCCTGCAATATCGTTCTCTCAACAAATTTTTCAGGCTTGTACTGTGCTTATCTGAGTCAAATTCCGGTCCGCAATTGCGTCTCGACACGCTTTGCGGCCGCACGCGCTCGAGTCAGTCGGGTTTCCAGCGCCAAAGCCAACTCGATGGGGCTTTTTTAAACGATTTTCTTCACTTTTATTTGGTTTCCAGTTTCCGAAACCCAACTAGAGTCAGCAGATCGGCAGCTGCGGCGCTGGAAGCTCTTCTGACTCGGGAGCGTGCGGCCGCAAAGCGTGTCGAGACGCAATTGCGAACCGGAATTTGGCCCAGATAAGCACAGTATGTTGCCAAAGGTGGTCGCGATCAAATATGCTTGTCTTCTTTCCCTCTCTAAACCCTTTTCTGGGTTTCCAGTAGTGGGACCTATAAGGAAAAATTGCGGAAAAAGAAAGCCTGATGTTTCTTGTCTTTTGATGGTGGATGAGCCCCCTCCACATCATCGGCATCGATGATCGCTAATATCAAGAGCATCAGCCGGCTTGAAATTGAATTTCAATCAATGAACATTGACTCATCTGGTCGAAAACAGTGACTGGAGTGCTTTCTTCCATTGTCAACTGTTTTTATTCGGTAAATTTGCATTTATTTCTTCCCCAGAATGTCGCTGATTTTAGACTGCTCGGCATGAGACTGCGATCTTTTTGCATGGTGCACGTGTGCACGAACTGGCATCTTTGGGCCTTAGAAACTCTATTTCTAGACCATTTTCCACCGCGCTACCTTCATAGTTTTTCAGCTATTTCGATGTAAGCTAGTTTTGTAGTTTTTGTAGTTTTTTTGATAACTTTCTTCATCGTTACCACTGGCTTTAAACAACATTGGTGGAAATGGTATCATACGATGAGCTAAAGAAAGGAAAAACATGAATACTTTATTAAATGTTGATCGAAATGTTCATTGTGAGGCTTCAAACAATCTGCAAAAGTTCCAAAAAGGTTCATTGCGAAAATGCGTTCAAAATTCGCAAAAAAACTTTTTTCTGAAAACTTCGCTTCTGGCAAGCTTTCGGTGCCTATCACCTTCTTCAGAGCTGGTCTGTCGTACTCTGTGGCTAGACCGCGACTACGATTAAACGGTTCGTTCGTAATCGCGGTCTAGCCACAGTGTACGACAGACCAGGTCTGAAGAAGGCGCGAGGCTTCGAAAGCTTACCAGAAGCAAAGTTTTGAGGAGTTTTTTGCGAGTTCTGAACATATTTTCGCGATAAACCTTTTCAGAACTTTTGCAGATTGTTTGAAGCTCCACAATAAACATTAAGATCAGCAATGAGGCTCTGAGATAGCAGTATTCTGCCGTATTTATGAAATGTGTTAGAAAAGCTGTAAATACGATGCCACACGTTGGGTTTGGTCAGAAAGCGAGCGAAGTCGGGTTTTCGCGTCTTTCTCGTCTTTTTTGTACAACTCCCATCAAACTCAACCTCGAGTGAAACTATGGTGATATTCATAACCCAGGCGTTGAGGGCTACCCAACAGTTAGCCTTTGTTGTGGTTACGTTGTGAGCTAGAGGTTCGCTATTAACCAGGATTGTAATTACGGTACCGTGATGGATGGGGCGCTACCGTCTCTGTCTGCGTTTCCCTGTGTTTACCGTATACAGTGCTATCAAAACTATAAAAGCACCCTATTTTTCAAAGATACTGAGATTCACAGTTCGTTGTGAGATGAGCCCACTACAACAACGAAGCATCCTCCTCCCAACAACCCAAACATAATCGTAATTTACCACTTACATAGTTCTTAGCAAAAGCAGCTTTTTAGAGTTTTTCGGTTTCCTCTTGTATCAAAACTATAAAGGCACCATGGGGGTAGCTGCAATTCTTGACGATATATCCAATCTCAGCCCCCATTCCGCACTGATGTATGTCATGCTTCTACCTGCTACTGTTCTACGTAGTTTGATGATCACTACCGCAGAAGAAGGCCATATGGAAGAGGGACACTAATGTGGACACTCCAACACAGAAGATTGTGCACAACCGAGTTGTTCCTCCACTGATATTGAAACATATTTAGGTGTTTTCATGAGCATACAAGAAGGAACATAAAAGTGAAATGCCGAGAGAGGGAAAAATGTGGCAGAAGAGGATGGATGATTGGTGGTTGATTTTCGAAGAACACCAGCAGCTTCGCAGAGGCCCAAAACGTTCTTTAGCCGAATCCCTCTATGACGCCCATCTCGAAGTGTATAAAACGTAACGAAAACATTTCCGGAGGCTTTGAAAGAGCCTACGCTCCAATAAGAGGCTGTGAAATGACGACCCGACGCAGCTTAGAAGAAGTAACGAAGCTGCACAATTGATGAAGATGCGCATCTTGAACCTGCTCTCGTTTTGGTAGTAACCCAATACATTTTCGACATAACAATGTCTCTTCCGGCAGAAAAAAAAAGAATAGTGGACGTTTACTGACATTGTTCTGTCGAAAATGTTAGGTTATTGAAGAACAATCTCCTGTGTTGGAGTGTCCATCTTCGTGTTCCACTTCCATGAGGGCTTCTTCTGCAGTAGTGAGTATTAAACCACGTAGAGCAGTGGCAGGTAGAAGCATGATATACATCAGTGCAGAATGAAGGACTGAGATTGAATATATCGTCAAGAATCGCAGCTATCCGCTTGGTGCCTTTATAGTTTTGATACAAGGGGAAAACGGAAAACTCTTAAAAACTGCTTTTGCTAAGAACTAAGAGGAAAGTTATGATTAGGCTGGGTTGGTGTGTGGAGGATGATTCATTATTGTACTGGGCTCATCTCACAACAAACTGTGGATTTCAGTATCTTTGAAAAATAGGGTGCCTATATAGTTTTGAAAGCTAGTTGATTGCGAATTTGATGTTATTACATACATATGTGTACAGCGTTTGCGTCAACGCACAATAAGGACGCTAAGTATCATTGCGATCCGCTCCGACTGCATGATCCTGTCCGCCGCTTGAACTCAAAGCGTGAAAATTTTCGTAAGGTTTTTTTTTCTCTTCTGATTTACGTATGTAACTGACACGTGAAACTTCACGCACTTCTGAGTTTCGACCAGTAGGTCATACTTAAGCGGAAATGTTAATTACGGAATTTTTGGCGGACTAGAGCCATAATTAGCCGATAAGCCAACGTGAGCTTCTCATACAAGGCCGAAGCCTGATAAAAAAATGAGTTTAGTGATTCCCGGGGTGCTGTTCTAGAGTGCTTCATACGAATTTTTTTGGGTATTTCCTCACCTATGCTTCAATCGCTATCCATCATCTAACTTTCCTCTGGAAAAAAGACAAACATCCCAATCGGAAAGGTTGCCTCTAA
The DNA here is from genome assembly GCA_029168955.1 of Aplectana chamaeleonis. NCBI lineage: Eukaryota > Metazoa > Nematoda > Chromadorea > Rhabditida > Cosmocercidae > Aplectana > Aplectana chamaeleonis. Next base: position 2,391,161 of record JAPDOI010000054.1, read on the forward strand.
CGAAGGTGGATTAGTAGTTAGCAAATTGAGTGCAACGGGAGTTTCGCCCATTATCGCGTTCACCTGTCAGTGATTCACGTTTTACCACCTGTTGATTGACCCGCTCTATCTTATTGAAAACATTGACAGGAAGCTCTTAGAACGATGATGCGATTCATGATGAGCTCATTGGTTTCGGCTGACTCCTACTTCAAGGCCTGGCTTTTCCCTCCTGATGCTGACGGGGTAGCCCCGCCCATCGTTCGGGACCACTCGAACGTGTCCTACCCTTCCAACATATACACATCCATACACACACACACGTTCGTTCACGAGCAACAGCTACGGGGTGGGACATCGATCCGTCGTTTTATGTTACTCTACGCCAGTCTAATTATGTCTGGATCTGTTTTTCTAGGCACAACCGCTTTACATGCAAGCTATGATGAACTTAGCAATTGTCAACCTTCGCTTGCTTTCAACAAGTATTCTGTTCGACATTCGTTGAGTAATCTGAATCCTATGCCAGCAACTATGCGAAGATCAACAGAGTAGTTACAGCATATGTCCGAACATCCGCGAAATCTTGACAAATGACGTTTATATTGCGGCTTCCCTTGCTCCGAGTTCAAGTAATGACTGCTGACTTCCAGATGTCTTCACCTCCCTATTTTTCCACCTGTGTCTATGTAACCTTTGATTTTGGAACAATAAAATATCTCTAATTTTCGCTTTTTAGTGGCAGCGCAGAGCACATGCCAAAGGGCGCACTTAAGTGTTTTATTTTCTAGGCAGATAAGCCGTAAAAAATAATAATTGCGAAAATGCCATGCAAAACCATTTTCGATGAATAAAGCCTAAAAACCTATAGGCTCATTCTACTCCTGCCCTTACACCTGTGTTGTGTGCTTCGATCTTCGGATCTCTGGAGTCAAAAGGTATTCAGCACATCGACAACTTTTCAATTGGGTTGACAATTCTTCTATTTTGCGGATCAATAAAGCTGTGGGTCGGCTGACCTACGCATTTTTTATCCTCTTCCTCCCGTTTCCGTCGTTCTCTCTTCAAATCTTGCTTAAGAACAACCCGAAACTTGAGTTTACAACCATAAAGCAATTACTCCTATTATTGCAGTCAGGCGCTTTATCTGACATGACAGTACGAAAATTTTCCCCTCATTGGTTGTTATCACAATATCCGGTTTTCTTTTGTTCACGTCACGAAGGAAGCGTGACGCATGTCGGGAACCTCAATACTCATGTTCGCAACAGTTTATCTGATTTGAGGCTCGTTTTTTTGTCATTCTTTTGACATTGCGACCTCAGTTTCCTCCTCGCCTATCATATTTTTTTGCCAAAAATTCCATGACAATGATTATCGTGAACGCTGCTTTTAATCGCGCGGCTTTCTTGAGATGCTGTTTTAGTTTTACTGTGAATTAGCCGGTGTCTTTTCTTTTCGATTGTAATGGCTGAAGGTGCTTTGTCTAGCAGCAGAGCAGAAGACATTAATCTGAAAAAAATTGGTTTCCTTTCTCAGAAAGACAGAAATCAAATTGGTGCAAATTGAAGATGTCCACCACATTCGTTCCAGTCAGTTCGCTATAAATATTGCTTTCGAGAATCTCGAGGACGGTTTACCCGATGAATTTTGCGTCCGAGTTCTCCACGTCCGTGCAATTCTCAGAACCTTACACATCATGTATGCGACAAGTGATGAAAACGATCCTTTTAGATCCGAATGAAGCGAAAAGCGAAAGAGCGAAACAGTTCATAGGAATGAAATAAAGAGGTCTACCTCATGACAGCATCTGATGATGCTATTTCTGTTGATGATTGTGGTCTTCTCAAGCTGTGTTTTTCAATCTATTATCCGTTGGTGGTGGGACATACCAGGTGAATAGACAGAAACTTGACGAGTGGGTTAGGGCCACTCCAACTCGCATTCGGACTACGTTGGAGTTTTGACTACGTCTGGCCAAGGGACCACAAATTCGGCTAGTAAAAGTCATTACAGCTAAACGAGGTAATTTGGCATGCGAAACAGCAACGCCATTGTTCAAAACCTAATCAGAGAAGTCGTCTCCTCGTATACAACACAGCACGCTAATTTCTGACTCAACTATACCTTCTTTCAACAGAGATTTTCAAAGCTTGCTTACTCACCAAATACATAATCTCTGACTTTCTATTCGAGAAAAAAAAAGAAAGCGCATGATGAAGGGAAAGAAAGAAAACAAAGCTTTTTGCAAAACTGTGTACTGAAGTAAAGAGTGATTTGGTTGAAAGCAACGACTTACAGTACCGTGCAAATTTCTTGCAAAGAAAGCGTTTTTCGACGTTTTTTGCGCTCACAAAGCGCCGCAGCGCCATAACTCGTGTCAAAGTGGTCCAATTTCAAATCTGATGTCATTTTTAGATTGTTCCCATTTAGTCCTATACGATAGTGTTACAAAATCATAGATCCAACTCCAGAAGTTTATCGAAAAATGAATAATTGTACCAACAAATCCCTCATTATGAACTGATCAGATGGTCATGATAACAGAAATCTGTTCTGTTTTGACATGTGGTCGATGTGAATCTTAGAAGGAAATACACATTTTTGAGCGGAATCCCGGAGTTACAAAGGCTTTCTACTCGTACCATTACATACGCCTCGCATAGAGGAACACGAAAACTTCCCGAAAAAACTCATTTCGTCAATTTTGAAAGGAGTTATGGCGATGCGGCGCTTTGCGAGCTCAAGAAACGCCGCAAAACGCAGTTTCTGCAACAAAACGTGTGCGGTACTGTATGGCGCAAAGTTTTATGTTGGCACTAGTATGGTGAGCGGATGTCACGTTCTGTGTCGAGCAGCTTATATTCAGCACTCCGACAAGACGCTGGCAGCCCGCTGGCAGATAAGCAGGTAGTGTGCTCTAATCCCAGCCACGTTCATTCTCCTGTGTTAGCTTAAAGGCACTATTCACGATAATCTTCTATTTTGAGATTAATAGCTAAATCGATTGTTCGTCTCCCAGGTAGAACAAAAATGACGAATCAATCGGGAAAAATGCACGAGAAGGTCACGAAATCCTTTACTCTCACCCCACCCCTTTACTCTCACAGGAACTGTTCGTTGTGACAATGAAATCATTTCTGGGCCCGTCCTTTACAATTATTTGCTTTCTGTTGCTCCGTTCTTTTCTACGGACCCTACTTAGTACTATTTTGCCTGGAATAATCTTCCATTTTCGACTAATCCGTTTTTTCACCTGTGATAACCACCCTGAACATGTTCATACAACTGGACAACTAGTCTAGGCCAGAGATTAATGTCACTGAAATATGACGTTTTTGTGCGTTTCTCGCCGTTTCTTCGCAATTTCTGTAACACTCGGTGGCCAACACTTAGTTTTGAGTGGAAAACTGGGGAACGAAAATCATCGTGAACAGTGCCTTTAAAGAAAATCTCCGTCTACCACAGCCCAGCTGTGAGGGATTGTTACAGAATTTTCGAAAACTTTGGATACTCATAGATTCGCCAGAATTAACGGACTTCAGTTACCGAGGAATCTAAAAAGTGTTTTGCCCTCAAGAACCGGCCTAAGCTTAGAGTGTTTCGTAATCTGAAGCCTTGTGTGAGGCTACACCGTTCACCTATGTATTCATTCACTACACTCATTTTTCTCACTTATCGTTTCATCATAGAGCTTTGAAACAAAACAAACTGAGAATCATCTAACATGTATCGGGAATAAGTATTTTGATAGGATCGCGACTATCTGTTTTGAACTTCTATGAAATAGTTCTATGGAATCATCTACGAATCCATGAAGTAAAAAATGCGTTGGAACGGGATGGCGAAAAAAAAACTGGTGATTAATGAAGTCGGCTTTCCAGCGAGAGGTTTGTAGGTTTTGCCGATTCTTTCATTTCTCCGCTCTCTGACATTGAATTCCACCACGTATTATGTGACCTGGAAAGCACTTTTCAAAGTTTTCCTTTCTTAAATTTTTTCTTACTGAGCAAGTACCGGAGATTTCTGACAATCGGGACCTCTAGTAATTAGAAGAAAGGAAGCACTGTCATTTTGTGAAACTACTGATTAGTCATCATTTTTATATCCCATCGATGGAACAGATGAGCCAAATTTTCTCATCAAATATTCACTGCTTTGAGCCTTTTTTCTGGATGCAACGATGGTAATTTGTTGAAAGTTTATGACTTTCCCTCGTATCGCTCACTTTGCAATTATGCTCGACTAATAGACTTCAGCATTGACGAATTCAGATATTGTACTTCTTGCTGTCCAATGCAGCTGATAGACAAAGCTGTGGATCTACGTGACTCCCAGATTCTCAACATCGAATCTTATCAGAAGATCGTATGGCAGCGGCGTTTTATGGCGTTTGCTACTGTGATCGCTTGGGTATGTTTTTTTTCCATTCTAATGTGAGGACCTCCTTTGTTTTTTATTTAACATTCTGAGAGGAAGCTGGACACACACTTGACATCCCCGAGTTAAGCACACAGTAGTGGGTTGAATGTGGATATTGGCCGGTCGGCTTTCAAAACATCGAAAGGACTATTCGGCAGTGCTCTCGGTCTACAGTGGCCAATAAGTCTAGCACTTCACGCATGAGGAAATTAGAAAGAATGGTGTTTGAATTTGGGAGTAAAATGCCCAATTTGAGGGTTTGACACATTTGAGTTTTATACATAGGGGGCTTATGCTTGGCTTTGAAGATTTCTTGAATGAAGAAACATCGAGGTCTTGAATGCAAAAAATATTGAATTTTGAATCCAATTGGAAATCTGACGAGCTCTCTAGTGTTTCACCGGACAGGTTTTATGATAGCCTGCACTGTTACTCTCTTCCTGTCACGGCCATTTAAATATCCGTTCATCATTAAGGACATTTAAATTTTATGAGCGACCGACCATTTGTCTGAAATATGTACAGCCAAACGACTCAATTCGTTTCCTGAGGGGGAGCCACAGTAATTGGTACGATTTTCTTTGCAACCGATATATTTATTGCTTCACATTCAGCAGAAGACGTATCTCTAGAATTAAGCGGAAGAATCCGAGTCGGAAAGAACGAATAAAAATCTTTGATCAGAAACAAACTTTGCGATCAACATTAACTGTTCTCATGGAGGTATGAACACTTATTGTTAGTTATGTAACTCAATGGTGTGTGTTCTGTCCTTCGATAGGCATAAAAATAGAGGAATAAATTTTCGGCGTATATCTTTCCCTTTGGGAATGCGCTACATATTCAACTTCCATTCAGGATTGTAGAGGCTCTTGAATGTGTTTTGGGCTTACGTATAAAGTGGTTTGCGGTGGTCAGCCAATGATTATGTCAGTGTTCACTTCCAGGGAAGTCTGGGACCAGTATACCGACCCCCTAGGGATAGAAGCCTTGGTTGACCTTGAGCGAGGATCGATCAGTCAACCGCTTGCGTGACAATGGCGCCTCTTTCCACTGCCCCACACGTGAGGTCTACGTTTCAGAATAATTTTAGCAGGAACTGAGTCCAATTATATATAGAACCCATCTTCTGCGGAGGCAACCCGTTCGAGATGCTTTTAATGTGCTTATCTGGGTCGAATTCCGGTCCGTAATTGCGTCTCGACACGCTTTGCGGCCGCACGCGCTCGAGTCAGTCGAGTTTCCAGCGCCAAAGCCGACTCGATATGGCTTTCTCATACAGTTTTCTTCGATTTTGTCTAGTTTCCAGTTTCTAAAACCCACCTAGTGTCAACAGATCGGCTGCTGCGGCGCTGGAAACTCTTTCGATTCGAATGCGCGCGGCCGCAAAGCGTGCCGAGACGCAAATGCGGACCGGAATTAGACCCAGATAAGCACAATGCATGCAAATGTTGCAATCGCTTCCCCCCTTCAATTACATAATTGGTCGCGTGTATATTTAATAATTCTTGAGTTTTGCTCGGGAAAATGGTGTGCTTGTGTGCACTACTTAGATTTCAATTCGTGAATATAATTAACGGTCGTTAAGCAATATTGTGAACTGTATCCGAAAAGGGATGTTGAAGCGCGCAGCCGCCGGCTTCCAGCCATGGAGTGGAGACTTGCGAGATTGTATTCAAGGAGTACTCCTTTGAATGTACGAAACTCCGACGTGGCTGCGATTTTTTGTGACCCTCACCATTATCGCAGCCAGTTGCGAATATTATTATTCGGTGTTTTCAAATATCTTTATTATTTCTAGTTTAATTTTTTTTCATTGTTTATTTTCGTTTCTCTTATTATTATCGCCAATAGTATTTCATCAATCTATTAGATTAGTAAACGTTTCACTTATGAATTTCCAGTCAAATTTGCGTGATTAATGGGATAAGTTTCTACTGGAGAGGTGACTCTGGTAGGTCGTTTGAAATTTTGCCACTTCTCACGACCTTACACAGAATATGTCTGTTGGGGTGGCGTTTTGAGATCTGGAGAGCATTTAAAGTCCTAGAGTGTGCACTTCGCCTGACTACATAATTGTTAGAGTGAATGTAATTTGCTCTGTGTTGAGACTTGTTTTTCATTAACTAGTGAAATTGTTTTGCTCAGAAAAGCGCTTGATTTGCTTCCTGGCTTCTGCTTATCACTTTTCGCATTCGGAATCAAAGATTATGGTAGTTCCACTAGGGTGTCTCTGAAATAAAAAATGGAGGATAGTGTTTTGTACGTCCTCCATCCCTCTGATGATGTGTCTCGCATTAGGATTCCATTCAGAATTTCGAATTTCGAAGGGATTCTTTTGAATATGTATTGAACTTGAACTATGATACGCGGGGCTCGCCGATGTTCATATGAGTGTTCTGATCCTCCCAGAATCGGCACCAATTTCGCTGACTACGATGGGATAGCTGGTCTGGTTGTGTGCGGAGGAGCCTGATTTCTAACCTGTTCCGCTCCTGCAATTTGCCAGAAGTTAACTTATTAATAAAAGTTAGTTTTCCTGGTGTTTTTGTGGTGATTCCTAGTGACGTGTTCAGGCAAGTATGACAAGTAGCCAGAATCGGAACAGAATGGAAATAACACTACGCACCCGGCCTGGTTGGCATCACAAGGGAATGACCAGACCTGGGCCCGTAGTAAACCCCCCTTCAGCCGAGGTAAACCAGGCTGATGGCTGTGCTGATAGCAGACCCGCGACGTGCGGGCGCACATGTTGAAGAATAGCGCATGAGGTTATCAGCCCGTGGCCTGGTCTGATCGATTCATCAGGCTGATAAGGTTCCCATCAGCCTGATTCTTCGAATCAGCCTGATGGCGAGAGTGGTGCGAAATAGCACACCGAAGCCGGAGTCTCATCAGCGCAGCCCCGTAAGTTACAAATAGTAGCTTACGGTTTGGGCTGACAGCTGAGATGTCCGCTCTGCAGTCCGCGTCGTCTCTACTGCGCTATTCCGCACTCTGTAGGGCGCTCTACAACTCATTGATTAAGTGTGGACATGTTAGGTCTCATGCAAAAACTACGGATTTCATGGGGCTCGAACCCTCGTGGGTTCGCGTGCACCACTCCAGTTTTACCACTGAGCCACAGCCCGCACACAATGGTCTCTCCCATTCCCAAGTCACCGAACAGCTCTCTAGACAGCCGTTTTGCCATTGATTTCTCGACTGCTGATCGGCTGATAGAGGCAGTCAGCACAGCAATCAGCCGGGTGCCGCCAGCCACTCGCACTCGGCTGACAGGGGTTTACTACGGGCCCTGGTCGCCAGAACTATCCATGAGAGTTTTTCTGATCGACTACCTTCCGGGTAGTCATAAACCGTATCCTAGTTGCCCGAGTAATAGTATAAGAAAAAGTTATGGGCGTAGAAGTTGCGAGCTCTATAGATAAAACAAAAATTATCTGCCGTAAACTGTCTTTATCGTTCGAACTAACGAAAACGTGACTCATGTTCGTGTTCAGCGCCTCAGAAGCCCCCTTTGAGAGAAGTTTGGGCAAACGTTTTTTTCAAATTTTTTTTATAAAAAATGTTGACAATTTTATCATTACTCGGGCAGCTGAAATAGGGTTTTAACAAGTACCTGGAAGGTGGTCGATCAGAAAAACATGGCTACGTGCGTAGTTCTGGCAGACAGGTCTGGTCACTCCCTAATCAGGTATGATCGGACCCAACCGTGTGAGGAAACAGTTGCGACTATTGCCACTCCGCCTACTCGCCGAAACCAACCGTGCGAAGCTATGCTTACCATTGCATCTGTGTCGGATTTCGCACACAGCTATCGCTAGGCATAACCTATAGAGTTGAAAGTGGTCTTCACAGGAGTATTGAGACTTTTAGATCGTCATTGACCATGAGTTCAGGCACTCATCGCTTAGAGACCATGAGTCCGGACAAAAAAGTTTGAAGCCTATTTCGCTCTGATGAATCTGGGTGGAGCAAGCCGCGGAGCGCTCGGTCATGACAGAAAGTAACAGTTATAAGGAGATTTTGGCATGAAAAGCTTCACTCCGACCAGCTGAAAATGAGACTGAAAGGCTGTACACGAATCGTCACCGATTGTCTTCAGCTGACAGATGTACATAAAATACCGCTGCTACCCAAGGAAAAAAGAGACGAAATTCTTAAAATGGGCAGCTTAAAGCGTATTATGAGTACAAGTCGCCTCAAAGTGCCCAGTTCTCAATTTTGAACGGACTAGAATGTCCATCGTGCCACAATCTATGCAAGTGTATGAAATAACTTTGGAATTTCCCGATAGAAACCTCTTTTGAGATGGAATTAGTTATGGATTCGATAAGGATATCACAAGATCACGGGCCCGTTTGATCGAGAACGACCGTACGCGATGTCTAGCAATGTCAGACAGGAAATATATTTCATCTTGAAAATAAAGTTTCTCCTAATATTTGCGAAGCCTTTCCACACGATTGATTTGAGCACGACATGGTGAACATTTCGGTGTTTTAAGAATTTGATACGGAGCACTTTGAAGCGAGTTGTGGTTGAAAGACGCTTTAGTTGCCCACTTCGACGATTTTGCCGCTTCTTTTCCCTTGGATAGCAGCGGTATTGTACATATAACCTAGTGCTCTCTTTTTGAGCCGGTCGAAATAAAGCTTATCGGGCTTGTCATGTCAAAATCTCCTTACCACTGTTATACATTTTTATTTATTTACTTATTTATTTATTTATTTATTTATTTATTTATTTATTTATTTATTTATTTATTTATTTATTTATTTATTTATTTATTTATTTATTTATTTATTTATTTATTTATACGCGCTCACGCTTCAAGCACAAAACGCGAAAAATAGTAATTTAAACAGCAAAAGTAAAACGTTTATAGTATAAATCAGCAACAGAGCATCACTGTTATATTTTGCCATGACCGAAAGCTCCGCTGTTTGCTCCTCCTGGACTCATCTCAGCGAGCTAGGCTTTATGTACAAATGTCTAGAAGAGGGTTTTCTGGAGGAGTTGTATACCCTTGCAATGTTTGAATAGCCTTCAACTCACCCAAGAAACATCGAGTCAATTTCAGATTGCCGTCGTCGTGCTAATCGCTGCGTTAGCGACGCCTAATTGGGCTGTGTTAGATTTCATGAATACTGAATATCAACAAGTTCATGTTCAACTTGGCGTGTGGGGTGAATGGCGAACAGTACGAAATTTCACACACAAAACCGGTAGGGTTTTTCCGTCTCACGTGAGAACCTCTGAACAATTCACTGCTATACCATTTCATATTAATGAAATCTTTTCAGTCGAATGGATTCCCCACTTTCCCACACCGCCCGAGAACGTCGCCCGTCTAGCTGACGCAGATCTGAAGCGTGAGTATTATTTCAGGATTATATTACCGATTCAGTTAGGGACAATTCGTAAGATGGGAAATATGTATGTGCATGTATGTGCATTATATACACATATGCCATTCCTTACAATATTAGGTGGAGATGAGTTTGCCCTCCAGCCATACACAGAAAACTTGGTTTCTTTTTCAAAGGGTAGAAAAAGCGGTCTAACGCTGTGACAAATTAACATATGCTTTTAGTCAAGGTTGACAGTGAACGAACTAACGGAAAATGAAAATTTATAGGAACACTCCCGGCCAACAAACATCCAGAGGTGTCACACTTGGGAAATGGATGTGGTTTCCCACTCTAACACAGCTTAGTAAGTGCTGGAGTTTGTGTGAAGAATGGAACGATTGATTGCATCAAAGAATATTATTCCAATCTAACTTCTCCGCTCCCACCTATTACTGCTAAGGCTTCTGGGGTTTATTAGGCAAAAACATGAACCTGATGATCATATTTTTTGAACGCCCGTCGGAGATCGACCATTGGTCAGTTCTGCTTTGCACTACTGCTGACCACATGTGAGATGGAATGGTGTTGTAATGTCAGGAGGGTTATCGGGGCAATCCACTTAATACAGCCAGAGTCAAGAATGAAGGTTTCACAAGGGAGCTTTCAAGTTTATTTAAAGGCAGCGTACGCGCAAAAAAACGTGTTCACGTTTATCTCTATTTTGCGAAGGTAGACCCACAATGTTGTAATATATCGCGAAAAAGGCCGCGAAACACTCAAACTTTGGAGAAAAACTAATTCGAAAATCCCGGGGCATTCAGCTTCCTTTTTTCACGTCTGTCCGGTGTGTCTTGTGAAATACACAAATGTCGGAAATGCTGGACGTCTGAAAGTGTTTAGCCCCTGTAACTTCATGTGTTGATTATTTCTTTTGACCTTTTCATTGTCAAGAACTCTCTAAAAATAAGAAGCTTCTAATATACGCGTTTGAACGCGATTATCTCTCGAAATAAGGAATATAGAATTTTGGATTTCCGTGGTCTGTTGTGGCGCATCTGCTCCTCGTGCTAGATGATCGACCGAGAAAACGCCTTTTCAGACCATGGAGCGGTTTTCAAGAGGCTCTAGCATTATGAATACGCAGCATTGAGGTTTCAAGCTTTGCCAACTATATCCACTTGGTTCAAACATTGGATTGAGAAGAAAATACCGAATGTGGTTTTTTGCGCGGACGCTGCCTTTAAAGACAGTGGTCGCGATAGAATATGCTTGTCTTCTTTTCCTCTCTAAAGCACTTCCTGGGTTTACAGTAGTAGGACCCATGAGAAAAAATTGCGTTAAAACGCTGTTTCGTGCCGAATTTCAAACCTGAATTTTCTTGTCTTTTGATGGTGGACGAGCCCAATCCACATTATCGGCATCGATGATCTCTAATATCAAAAACATCAGCTAGCTTGGAATTGAAATTCAATCGGTGAACCCTCGGAATTATGTACTCATCTAGCCAAAAACATTGACTAAGTGCTTGTTTTGATTGTTCAACTGTTTTATTAGATAAATTTGCATTTTTTCTTCCTCTGAATGTCGTAGACTTTTGACTGCTCGGCATGAGGCTGCGATCTTTTTGAGCGGCGTTGTGCACGTGTGCATGAACTGACATCTTTGGGCCTAGAAACTCTAATCCTAGCCCGTTTTTCACCGCGCTACCGTCACAGTTTTTCAGCTCTTTTGGATCTAGGCTGAATTTCGTAGTTTTTTTTTTGATAACGTTTTTATCGTGACCGCTGCCTTTAAAGGCAGCGTACACGCTCGCAAACATGGTCAAGATATCAGCATAAAAAGGCCCGCACGACCCCTCTCATGTCGTCAACGACGTTTGAAGCGCTGAAAACCATCCAGGATGACAGTATTTGACCATACCTGTCACACACGCCCGTATTTTCACACCCCTTCGAGTAACAGAATGGAAAGTTAAACTTGAGAAAAAATGTGATAATTGGGAGTGATAGCACTATCAAATGAGAGTGCGAGAGAGAAACAGCTCGATTTACCTGGGTATTACCTGTCTAAACACCCTCAAACTCTCATCCACTTTCGAGAATGCCGCTCTACTCTGGATGGCTTTTGAAAATGGAGGATTTCATCAGAGCACAAACGTGTAATATCCAGGTAAATCGAGCTGTCTCTCTCGTGCACTCCCATTTGATAGTGCTATCATTCTCAATTATCACATGTTTTCTCAAGTTTAACTTTTCATTCTGTTACTCGAAGGGGTGTGAAAATACGGGCGTGCGTGACAGGGATGGCCAAATACTGTCATCCTGGATGGTTTTCAGCGCTTCAAACGTCGTTGACGACATGGTAGAGGCCGTGCGGGCCTATTTATGCTGATATCTTGACCATGTTTGCGTAGCGTGTATGCTGCCTTTAAGGACGGGATCACGACAAGGTAAAATCTGCAGCATTTTTTCGAGACGTTCGAAAAAATTATCACTTTCAAAAGTGATTACGAAATATATACTATGAAAAGGACGGAAGTTATCCTCCCCAACTTGTCAATTCCCGTCAAACTCTCCGAATCTTCATCCTTACCTCTCCCAAAACTCCTACAATGCATTTATTCATCGGTTTAGTGAGCAATCAGGTGTCCTGGAAGTGCAATCCTCAAGCGCTAACGTCTGGCATGACTGGCATCAAAGTACTCTCCTCTAATGAGACTACTTCTGAGCGAATGAAGACAAGGGCAGTGAAACTCAAAGAAACCCTTGATTCCCTCGGGAACACAAAATTGAGTGAAGTCTTTATTAAGACAAATTTGTAAGTGCATTGTGAGAAATAAGTTTGATCCAACGAAAAGAAAAAAGAACAGAGGTCAATTGGCAAGAAAATCAAAGAAGCACGCGCCTCCAGTATAGTTGTACATTTCAGAAAAATATCGAACGAACGAAATTTGAAATTTTTTGGTTCGACACATCTTTAAACGAACAAAAAACGAAAAAAAAATCGAGCGAAAAAAATTGAACGAACGGATACCTAAAACTTTTCAAATTTTCGGAGGTCGAACGAGCGAATGTCGAAAATATTTGAGATTTTGATTCTTTTTTTAAGTCGTTCAACATTTCGGAATGTCTCGAATTTTGTTCGAAGTTAGGGATTCTTTTTTTTTCGAAACTTGAAATTTCGGATCTTTTTTTTTTCGAAAGCGAACTCAACGCTTTATTTACAACGCTTAGTCAGAGAACGAATTTTCCACACGTATTTGATAGAAGCTTGAATACTTTTCGAGTCTGTAGTAGCTTGCGGGGCCAATCAATTTTCTTGTCAGTGCGTTCATCTTCCCCACATGGATCTGGTACCGATTCAAGGACCTCCGAGGATACTGTGTGTGCTCAAGCCTAGTTTTGACTGCAGGTGGTCGCTGCGGCCATGCGAGGGACAACTGTTCCTTTTTCATCGCGCGTGATGGAAAGCCGCTCCAATTGTGATCGCTTCGTGGCAAACGTCCAATATCGCTGGGTCGCGGCGACGGAATCCTATGTTTTACTGCATCGCTACTTGAAGAACGATTCTGAATGGTCGCTGACCGTGGCTCCATCGCGGCCAAAATGGCAGCGATAGAGCGATTGTCAGCGAATGACACGTTTTGTCTCATGAACGTTGACCCTTTCACATGACAAGGTCAGTGTTTACGGGGCGAAACGTGTTATTGATAACTACCAGCCATTAATTTCACTGATTGTTAGAAATTCTTTGCTCATCCGTGAGGCTATGCACTATGAACAGAATCGCTGCCGCTGCTACATCGCTGCAGCAGGGGGTGTGAAATCGCTGCGATGAAAAACAGCAGCGATGCAGTCAAAACTAGGCTTCAGACGTTCGCCGTTGTCTACAGGACGTCGCTCCGCTCAGAAAAGGGATGTCTACGGCTGTGCAGGTCGACGGGCAGTTTTACAGAACGTTGTTTCTAAATCGTTACGGGTAAAAAACTATCGATGTCGTTCACCGCTGATTCCTCCATGTGCAACATTCCACCAATTCGCTTTTCTTATCTCTTCTTTTCGTTTGTTTCCCTCGACTCTCTTTTTTCCTTATAGCAATTGTTCTTAGAGCAACTCTGTATTTACATATTGGCGCTGCTGCACATTTCTCTCTTTATAGTATTTTTAGACCATATCGCCTTCTATTTCCAGGATTCACTCACGAGCAACTATATAAAAGCTTCCAGATGATTATATTAAGGAAGGATGGAATGGCAGGAAAGGAAGAAAATGAGGAAGAAGAAACTAAAGAATGTTGACCATCGGCAAATTAGCGGCGAGCGATATCGATCGTTTTCAACCCGCAACGGAGCCACCCCACACGCACGACACGCGCGCTCTCAGTTGCAACGAGGCTTCCCCAAATCCAGAGATTGACGATACCAGGGATGAGAGGAAAATCACTAAACAATGGAGTATTGTCCGCATAACGACGGCATTTCGGATTGGTGTAGTTTTCTTGGGAAATTTTGTCAAGAGACTCCATTTTCTCTGTTGCGGTTGAAGTAGAACCGAAACCAGTAAAATCGAGCCTCATTGTCAAGTTTTGAAAGAAGGCATACAGCCGTGCAAGGGACATGACGTCATAAAGCGGCCGATGCTTTACTGGGATGGTAATGTCAGGTGTTGAATGTTAAAAGGATGTGAAGGCCGAATCGGGGATGGAGAACTTTCTCCGATGGTTTGTCTACAGCGACAGCGTTTCCGCGAATAGGATGCCTACGGCACCATGGAGGGGGCGATCCCTGCCCTTTTTGGATGTTTACAGAAAGCATTGCGTGAGGTGACATCTCATCGGTGTCCTGTAAACAACGGCGAACGTCTGAGGTATGGTTGACCTTAGACAAGGAACGAATCCGACCCTGTAGCCCCTCCTGCCACACGGGCCCGGATGGATAACCATTACATAGCGAGATTAAGGTGTTGAGCGTGAGAGACCTGCAGAGATCCCAGGATAAGTTCATGCTAAGTTTATTGGCTTACCTCAAGTAAATCGTGAACCTCTTGTATTTAGGGTAATCCCCGGTTCACGATTTTTCTGTTTGCTGCTAAATTTTGCCTACTTTTACAGAAAGTAGCAAAAAAGCCGAAAATGGGCAGAAAAAATAAAACGGAACATTCCGCACACCCCCGATGTACAGTTCGACGCTCGCGAGATTTCCCATCCGCGCGGTTTTGATCGCGAGCGATCTTCCATTCACTGGACTTGAGTTTCCGAGGCGACCATACGTAGCGGACGAGTTGGATTCATTCGTGATCTGTCCCTTCTCATTCACAAAATGGTGCTACTAAGATGTCATCAGTAGTTTTGAGCAACTTTCCTAACTGATCTTCACTTTCTCCGCTTGCATGATTTTGTTTACTTTACTTAAATTACAGTTACATTTATAGTTATGAAACTCTTGCTGAAAAAATCTTGAGTTTGCGTAAAAACTTACATATTTAGAGGCAAATTAACTGCATCGTTTCTAATAGGGTTGCTTCGCCAATACTATTTGCCGCTAGTTATCATGAAATGTTGTGTTCTTCGATCAGAAAAGTTAGATTAAGCAGATAAAGCATTGAGAAATATGCTGGCTAATAGCCTGACTGACACTGAGCTTCAAGTCTCGTCTTCACATCGTGGCTGTGAATCGAGTCAACGCTCAAGTCTCGGACTCATTTGCACGAGCATCAATCCGATTCGTGCGTGGCAAAAAGTGATTTCCTCGTCAATTTTAGTGCAGAGACATTACAAATCCGCCCTTTCGTGCGCAACACGATCTTCATCCTTCGTCGAATCCAATCAGAAAACGGAGAGTTTGGATGAGTTTTCTCACGACATGAGCTCTTCAAGCGGAGAAATCTTGCCATCAAGTGATCCACTCTCAGCTTCTCATTGGGCCGATCATGTGCGATCCTCAAACACTTTCCGTTGTCTTTTCCATCCCACCGGCCAATGTATCTTTGCAGGATTAGCAAACACTTCCAGGAGGGTCAGTGTTCTAAACGGAATATTCGTATAGGACTGGAAATCACATTCATCAAACTCCTTAGAAATATGTAAGCTGTCGTGCTTTCCACACGCAAACAACAGTTGGAGCTCAGAGATCAACAACACTGGGATAACCGAAATTCTCGAAACTGAACAATTCATTAGCATGCGTTGGGATCCTCTGACGGCAATCCTATTAACTCGCTTCAACCCTAACAGGGCGCACATTCTCGCAGTGGTCTGGTTGGGGCAATGTAGCCATCAGAAATAATAGAACAGAGAAATAGAACAAACTTGAAAAAGGGATAAAATGCTTTGGCAAGTATGCTGCGTATATGGGTATCAGGATTCATCTGAAGATTTATAGCCTGAAGGCTTTAGTGCTATATCTTACAAGGTTCAGATTTAGGGGACTTCACCACAAACCTGGGGCCCGTTTTTTGGTTTCCCAAAGTTTGTGTTAGGTTGGGATAGGTGCAAAGTCCATGGCAACGGAAAAAAGGCCATAGTGCGATTGCGTATTTCCACTAAACATACTGTAGGTTGCGCCATAAGTAATCTACGGCAATGTTTTACCTTGCTCCTGAATTTTGAAGGAAAAACATCAGGAACCGTGAAGAAGGTGCGTTTTCCTCCATACACAAACATTATCAATATACCTAAAGTCTTTACCATGGGTACAAGTAGGAATGACAGAAAAGGAATTCTTCTCTGTATTTCCATTTTTTGTAGATTTCCATTTTTCTTGTAATTTCTACGTATATCTATGATTAAGACTTTAGGAGAATTGATAATGTGTGGTGGGAGAAGGGAGAGAGTTACCGTTTCTTGAGGTTTCCGGCTTTTTTTTCTTGGAAACTCAGCAAAAAAAGTTACAACTGTACCGTCCATAATGGCGTAATCTACAGTATAGTTAGCGAAAGTAGGCCACCGCACAACCGCTATCTTCCGTTGCCGTGGACTGTACATCGGGGGTGTGCGGAATGTTCCGTTTTATTTTTTCTGCCCATTTTCGGCTTTTTTGCTACTTTCTGTAAAAGTAGGCAAAATTTAGCAGCAAACAGAAAAATCGTGAACCGGGGATTACCCTAAATACAAGAGGTTCACGATTTACTTGAGGTAAGCCAATAAACTTAGCATGAATTTATCCTGGGATCTCTGCAGGTCTCTCACGCTCAACACCTTAATCTCGCTATGTAGTGGTTATCCATCCGGGCCCGTGTGGCAGGAGGGGCTACATGGTCGGATTCGTTCCTCGTCTAAGGTCAACCATACCTCAGACGTTCGCCGTTGTTTACAGGACACGGATGAGATGTCACCTCACGCAATGCTTTCTGTAAACATCCAAAAAGGGCAGGGATCGCCCCCCTCCATGGTGCCGTAGGCATCCTATCCGCGGAAACGCTGTCGCTGTAGACAAACCATCGGAGAAAATTCTCCATCCCGGATTCTGCCTTTACATCCTTTCAACATTCAACACCTGACATTACCATCCCAGTGAAACATCGGCCGCCTTATGACGTCATATCTCTTGCACGGCTGTATGCCTTCTTTCAAAACTTGACAATGAGGCTCGATTTTGCTGGTTTCGGTTCTACTTCAACCGCAACAGAGAAAATGGAGTCTCTTGACCAAATTTCCCAAAAAAAAACTACAACAATCCAATAATGTCGTCGTTATGCGGACAATACTGCATTGTTTAGTGATTTTTCTCTCTTCCCTGGTATCGTCAATCTCTGGATTTGGGGAAGCCTCGTTGCAACTGAGAGCGCGCGTGTCGTGCGTGTGGGGTGGCTCCGTTGCGGGTTGAAAACGATCGATATCGCTCGCCGCTAATTTGCCGATGGTCAACATTCTTTAGTTTCTTCTTCCTCATTTTCTTCCTTTCCTGCCATTCCATCCTTCCTTAATATAATCATCTGGAAGCCTTTCTATAGTTGCTCGTGAGTGAATCCTGGAAATAGAAGGCGATATGGTCTAAAAATACTATAAAGAGAGAAATGTGCAGCAGCGCCAATATGTAAATACAGAGTTGCTCTAAGAACAATTGCTATAAGGAAAAAAGAGAGTTGAGGGAAACAAACGAAAAGAAGAGATAAGAAAAGCGAAATGGTGGAATGTTGCACATGGAGGAATCAGCGGTGAACGACATCGATAGTTATTTACCCGTGACGATTTAGAAACAACGTTCTGTAAAACTGCCCGTCGACCTGCACAGCCGTAGACATCCCTTTTTTGAGCGGAGCGACGTCCTGTAGACAACGGCGAACGTCTGAAGCCTAGTTTTGACTGCATCGCTGCTGTTTTTCATCGCAGCGATTTCACACCCCCTGCTGCAGCGATGTAGCAGCGGCAGCGATTCTGTTCATAGTGCATAGCTTCACGGATGAGCAAAGAATTTCTAACAATCAGTGAAATTAATGGCTGGTAGTTATCAATAACACGTTTCGCCCCGTAAACACTGACCTTGTCATGTGAAAGGATCAACGTTCATGAGACAAAACGTGTCATTCGCTGACAATCGCTCTATCGCTGCCATTTTGGCCGCGATGGAGCCACGGTCAACGACCATTCAGAATCGTTCTTCAAGTAGCGATGCAGTAAAACATAGGATTCCGTCGCCGCGATATTGGTTGCCACGAAGCGATCACAATTGGAGCGGCTTTCCATCACGCGCGATGAAAGGAACAGTTGTCCTCGCATGGCCGCAGCGACCACCTGCAGTCAAAACTAGGCTTGAGCACACACTATCCTCGGAGGTCCTTGAATTGGTACCAGATCCATGTGGGGAAGATGAACGCACTCACAAGAAAATTGATTGGCCCCGCAAGCTACTACAGACTCGAAAAGTATTCAAGCTTCTATCAAATACGTGTGGAAAATTCGTTCTCCTGACTCGTTGTAAATAAAGCGTTGAGTTCGCTTTCGAAAAAAAAGATCCGAAATTTTAAGTTTCGAAAAAAAGGTATCCTTAACTTCGAACAAAATTCGAAACATTCCGAAATGTTGAACGACTTAAAAAAAGAATCCAAATCTCAATTAGTTTCGACATTCGCTCTTTCGACCTCCGAAATTTCGAAAATTTTTAGGAATCCGTTCGTTCAAATTTTTTTTCGCTCGAAATTTTTTTTCATTTTTTGCTCGTTCAAAAATGTTTCGAACCTAAAAATTTCAAATTTCGTTCGTTCGATATTTTTCGGAAATGCACAACTATAGTGGAGGCGCGTGCTTCTTTGATTTTCTTGCCAATTGACCTCTATTCTTTTTTTCGGAATCCTTCAGCTCTTTTCGTTGGATCAAACTTATTTTTCACAATGCACTTACAAATTTGCAATTTTGTGTTCCCAAGGGAATCAAGGGTTTCTTTGAGTTTCACTGCCCTTGTCTTCACTCGCTCAGAAGTAGTCTCATTAGTGGAGGGTACTTTGATGCTAGTCATGCCAGACGTTAGCGCTTGAGGATTGCACTTCCAGGACACCTGATTGCTCACTAAACCGATGAATAAATGCGTTGTAGGAGTTTTGGGAGAGGTAAGGATGAAGATTCGGAGAGTTTGACGGATATTGACAAGCTGGAGAGGATACCTTCCGTCCTTTTCATAGTATATATTTCGTATTCACTTTCGAAAGTGATAATTTCTTCGAACGTCTCGAAAAAATGCTGCAGATTTTACCTTGTCGTGATCCCGTCCTTAAAGGCAGCATACACGCTCGCAAACATGGTCAAGATATCAGCATAAATAGGCCCGCACGGCCCCTACCATGTCGTCAACGACGTTTGAAGCGCTGAAAACCATCCAGGATGACAGTATTTGGCCATCCCTGTCACGCACGCCCGTATTTTCACACCCCTTCGAGTAACAGAATGAAAAGTTAAACTTGAGAAAACATGTGATAATTGAGAAAGATAGCACTATCAAGTGGGAGTGCACGAGAGAGACAGCTCGATTTACCTGGATATTACACGTTTGTGCTCTGATGAAATCCTCCATTTTCAAAAGCCATCCAGAGTAGAGCAGCATTCTCGAAAGTGGATGAGAGTTTGAGGGTGTTTAGACAGGTAATACCCAGGTAAATCGAGCTGTTTCTCACTCTCATTTGATAGTGCTATCACTCCCAATTATCACATTTTTTCTCAAGTTTAACTTTCCATTCTGTTACTCGAAGGGGTGTGAAAATACGGGCGTGTGTGACAGGTATGGTCAAATACTGTCATCCTGGATGGTTTTCAGCGCTTCAAACGTCGTTGACGACATGAGAGGGGCCGTGCGAGCCTTTTTATGCTGATATCTTGACCATGTTTGCGAGCGTGTACGCTGCCTTTAAAGGCAGCGGTCACGATAAAAACGTTATCAAAAAAAAACTACGAAATTCAGCCTAGATCCAAAAGAGCTGAAAAACTGTGACGGTAGCGCGGTGAAAAACGGGCTAGGATTAGAGTTTCTAGGCCCAAAGATGTCAGTTCATGCACACGTGCACAGCGCCGCTCAAAAAGATCGCAGCCTCATGCCGAGCAGTCAAAAGTCTACGACATTCAGAGGAAGAAAAAATGCAAATTTATCTAATAAAACAGTTGAACAATCAAAACAAGCACTTAGTCAATGTTTTTGGCTAGATGAGTACATAATTCCGAGGGTTCACCGATTGAATTTCAATTCCAAGCTAGCTGATGTTTTTGATATTAGAGATCTCAGACAACAGGTGCGGACTGACCGCTGGCAATCAAGGCCTCTCCGGGCGGTACGCCGGCAAGTTGCGGGCGGATCGCTGCTCATCGTGGCCTCGGCGGGCGGATCGCTGGCTATCAAAACCTTTGCGGGCGGATCGCTGCGTTTTGGCGGGCGGATAGCGGCGCCTGGGGAAACTTGAACACCCTAGCGGGCGGATCGCCGGCAAGCTCTAAAGCGGCGATCCGCCCGCAACCTGCCAGCGATCCGCCCGCAAGGGCTTTGATAGCCAGCGATCCGCCCGCTGAGCTATGAGATGCAGCGATCCGCCCGCAACTTGCCGGCGATCCGCCCGCCAGGGCTTCGATAGCCAGCGATCCGCCCGCTCAAATTGTACACGGTGAAACTGGTCAATCAATGATGAGTGGGTTGGAGTTCATTTATTGATCCACTGCCACGCCATAAATCCCCATCCGCCATCTCTACTTCAGTGTCATAGTTGTTTCACTTCTATATGTCGCTTTTTTCTTGATGTTGCTTAATTGTTTAAAGATCTTATAATGCTTACCTTGTATTTAGCTCATTAGAGTACGTGTTCTTTAATTCTCCCAGTTTATCGCTAGTATCCTAATTCGGGGAAGCGGTTGTCTTTGAAAAAAAAACATATGGTGTATGCTAGAAAAGGAGAGAAAAACGCTTCGCTCAAAAGATGGCGGAATAACATCTACGCCGCGGCTATTTAGAGATATGATAGAAACCATACAATATCGTTAAATTCTTGGCACAGATGGTGCTATGTACTATACTTCGGCGACTCGTAAATTTTTTCGAATAATCGAGTTTTCGACTAAGTCGATATTTGAAAATTTCGAATAATCGAGTTGTCGACTAAGTCGATTTTTGAAAATTTCGAATAATCGAGTTTTCGACCAACTCGATTTTTGAAAATTTCGAATAATCGAGTAGTCGAATTGACTCGATTTTTCGAATAATCGAATGGTCATGTTTTGACCAACTCAATTTTTCCAGTTTTCAACAATTGAGTTTCTGAAGCACTTTATCTCGACTATTTTGAGCATACCACATTCTACTGTTTCGAGACATTGATTAAAAGTATATCTGGCAATGAAAAACGCCATCTTCATACAGTAAGACGGCCGGAACCAATACTCATGTATTAATGTCGATTAGCAATATCCATCGACCAAATTCCAGAAGCTTCAGAAAATCAAACAAATTTCACTATAGGAGAGAAATACGGTTCAACGAAACGAGATCATTTAATGGATGAACAATCAGAATTCATCTTTGGAGACGATAATCATGGGAAAAGCCGGAGCTGAGTGTAACAATAATTAGCCAGGGCAAATCGTAAACTATTTCTAGATCATCCAAACTCATAGTGGACTCTCCGTCATGATATTCAGCCTCTTCGGCTAGACTTTAGCCGTTTTCCTCGTCTTTTTGGCCTTCATGGCCTTTTTCGTCTTCTTGCCCGATTTTTTCGACGGAGAGTGCAGCTTCTCCTCCGTATCTGCGAAGCTGTGCTTCTGTGGCCACAATAGAAGCTGTTAGTTTTCTGGATCTCCCACCTGTTTTCTAAGAGAAAGGAGAATAAAGCCAAGCATCAAAAACAAATTTGAAAACCAGAAGTTTCGGTTGCTTTGCGACGTTCCACTGGTCCCAATGCATTCAAACCTCTTGCATGCCTTTTTTTCTCGAGCAAGGTGAAATAATTGACCGTCATGTATTAATTTCCAGACTATCGCGCGACCGTCTTGTTATCTCTAATAAGTTTATCGGTATGCTCACACGTGAGGATTGAGGAATTTTGGCGTAAATCAATACCGGCTTTAAATGAAAAAGATGGTCGTGAGCCGTACGAGAACATTCGAGAACTATGGGCAAATAACAACTGGCGGCAAATTAGGTGCATGGTCTTCAACTGCATTTTGAAACAGTTTAACTGAAGGAGAACTTCTTTGACTCGAAACAGTCGACTATCGAATTTATTCGACTGTTCGGGTCTATCGAATAATCGAGTCTGCGACTACGTCGATTTTTGAAAATTTCGAATAATCGCGTTTTCGACTAAGTCGATTTCTGAAAATTTCGAATAATCGAGTTTTCGGCTAACTCGATTTTCAGAAATTTCGAATAATCGAGTAGTCGAATGACTCGATGTCGACTGTTTCAGTCGATACCAAGACTCGATGACTCGACTCGACATAAGTGTACTATGTACCCATCCACGTTTAACAAGAGAAAGCTCAGGTCGCATCAGCGAAAACGACTTGTGTTGTCAGTATTTCTTGGGCAACTAGGGTGGTGGTCGTAATGTATTCCGATTACGAAAGGGACGGGCAGAGGGGATGATCGGAGCGCATGAGTGGACGAACGGGGGAGAAGAGAAGCGAAGCGCGTGAATGGAAGAGTCACCGAGTTTTCCGCCTCTCCTGCGCTTGGAGTAATTTACGATCATCCACTGACGGCTCACTTAGCCTATTTTCAGTTTTTCGCTTTGAAATTATTCGAAAAATTATTCGAATATATTCAGTCGATTTCATTCGAAACTATTCAAAGTTCGGACCTCGAAAAGAGGCCATCCGAATATATTCAAAAATCGGACGTTAAAAGAGTCATTCGAATCTTTTCGATATTCGGTCTTTTCTTCCAGAGCACAACGTACAAAGTCATCGTACGCGCTGAAAACCGCCTACCGTTTTTGGGTTTGAATCAGGTTGGGCCCTCCTGGGAACGGGGTTAGAGTTTGTCAGATCCACCGACGCTTTTTGAAGATATGGGAGATCAGATATGAATTCCGCCAGAAGAGGCCGGCCTTCCGACGGCCGTGTGACATAAAGTGAGAAAATAATGTGGCTTATCATCAAATGATAAGCCTAAATGAAGTGGGAGTTGATGTATCATTTGTTGATAAGCTACCTTCTTTTCTCATTGGTAGCCATGACGGCTGCCGGAAAGCCGGCCTCTTTGGCGGGATTCAGGCATTCGATCTCCCATATCTTCCTAAAAGCATCGGTGACTGACAAACTACTCAGGCAGGCTTAACTATTGATTCAAACCAGGCGGTTTTTCTGATACCTCAAATAAACTGGTGTCAACCTTGTTTTTAGAGGAAGCGAGCCTCCTTCGAGGGAAGTAGATATATGACGCATTTTTCAGGCGCAGGAGTCAGATGGCAGCGGCGTCCTCGGTTTAGTTACTAAAGTTTGCGGTGCTTGAACCCTATCTGGAGGTCCCTCTCACCCGGTGAAGGCCCCAATAGAGGTTGGGAGGAGTCGTCGCGCCGCGTGTCGGAATGCCGGCAGCATCGTGTGTCGCTGTGCCGGCCGCGTCGCCTGTCGGCGTGCAGGCGGTGTCCCGGTTTAGCGTGCAGGCTAGTTGTTTGGGCGCAGTGTTGAATTCGAGTGATGAGGTTCCCCAATTTGGATATGTGGACCGTGACTGCCCACATTTTTGAGGATTTTCTATGGGAGGATACGAAAGGTAAGAATTTGAAAACCTGAATATACCCGAAAGTCCGAGTTTGAGAGAAGTCGAATTACGATATTTGAAATGTCGTATCGGCATGGGTCCTAGTGAGACGTTCTGTTCCCTAGTAAACGTTGGCGCAAGCTCGGTGCCATATGCTGATACATAGGTGCACCAAGTTTGTGCCAACCTTCAGTCAGGAACGCATGGTAAATAGAATTTCATTATTTCGAGACCCACAATGCAG
The DNA here is from genome assembly GCA_029168955.1 of Aplectana chamaeleonis. NCBI lineage: Eukaryota > Metazoa > Nematoda > Chromadorea > Rhabditida > Cosmocercidae > Aplectana > Aplectana chamaeleonis. The sequence continues at coordinate 2,415,333 of JAPDOI010000054.1, forward strand.
ATTTTTCTGGAACTTAGGTAATGTAGGGAGCCCTTACTAACTTTGTGAAAGTGCCGAATGAGCCAAATTGTCCGCTCTAGCACAATGTGATTTTACTCCGTGACAATGCGACTAGTTGTAGCTAGCAACACGTTTTGGCGCAATTTAGGCAGTTGGCCGTATTCATTAAACAAACGGAGCCTCCCGGGAAGGTCCAGAGTTCGCCCAACGCATACACTGGCTGCTTATAGGAACCCTTCCGGGAGGCTCCCGTAGTTTCATGGATATGGCCACAGAACTTTTCAGGGTGATTGTGAACTGGCGCCCTGAAAGGATGGTCGCGTGAATGATTCCACAATATCCAACCTGCGCCCCATATTGGAACACAATCGAACCGCAAAGTACACTACTAGCGCAGCTGATGAGCTTCAAATCTCTACTGCCCTAATCGGAGTTAATTTTGGGTCTGCAGCTGCAAACAACCGTAGTTGCAGCGAGCAGCCCGGATATACTAGAGCTGGGTCTACGGGGTCACGGCACTATCATTTAGGTCCCAGCAAAATTGTTTGTAAGCTGCGTGCTGTAACAGACCTTATCTGCAAATGCGGAGCGCTATTTCACTCCTGTTCGGACACTGCGGGGCGTGCTGGACGTAATTCTTTTGAGAGTGCATTTCATTGCATTCAATTTTTGAAGAGCTTGACCCACTGCCGTGTCTGGTGTTCGAAGAGGCCTACCGTACACCTGCGGGTCAATCTGTCGTGAACCAACTTCTAAGAAAAATTTTAAAGTTTTCAAACATTAAAGGGTAGATTATGAGACACGGGACGGAGTAAACAAATTGATTCATTATTATGTGGGTATAAGGCAGTAGATGAGCAGTACTGAGGTGCGCAGAAGTACGGCCAGCACCGGTTGCCCACATACCTTGCGTTCCTTATTGTGACTTGGCGCAAGCTCGGTGCACGCAAGTTATGTATAACATAGGCACATCGGCTTTGCTCCAAGAAACAATAAGGCAAGCAAAATATCAAAGCGATCTGTTGTCGACCATACGCCGGTTGGGGTCTAGGATGCAGCACAAACTTCAGGGCTTCAGTTTCTTGGGCAGTAAAAAAATTTTGACCGGATTTTTTGGCCCAGGCTTTCCTCAACTTGTTTGGGTAGTCAACTCTTTGGGTTGATTAACACTGCGTCATAGGCGCTTAAAGGCACAGTCCAAGCTCAGGGGCCAAATCTAAGATTTCCACATAATTATGAAGTAGACCCACCCCGTATAACACCTGCCAAAAAAGAGCTCTCGATTCCACAGAATAAGCGAGATATAGGAGGAAGCCAATCTGGGGCGCCCACCCCAGGAAGCCACTTTGGCACGCCCCTTTACGATCTTTCGAGCTGAACAGTGGCGAGATGAGTGATGATTTCCGATCAATAGCACCGTTCTTCCCTACATTCTCAGCCTCTCTCTTTATTCAGGTCGGCTCGCATCCATAGGTTGCAAATGACGGAAGTTACAAGCCTCGGACAACTCGTCCACCATGCTTCCGCAGCTCAATTTTTGAGGGGCCACAACTCCGCTCCCAGGGGGCCTTGTACGACTAGAGAGACATCATTGGAATCAGCGTGAGACCATTCTCAAGATAAGAAGGGAAACAGAAAATCGGTTTTGAGGTTGGACTGTGCCTTTAAGAATTGGTCCCCGACCCGAGGGAACAAAAGGAGAAGGGGTTCAATTTACGGGTACATCGCTGATAACCGGCGGGTAGATCGCTGATAACTGGCGGGAGGATCGATGATAATTGCCGGGCGGATCGCTGGTTACTGGCGGGCGGATCGCTGGCTACTGGCGGGTGGATCGCTGGCTACTGCCGGGCGGATCGCTGGCTACTGACGGGCGGATCGCTGGCTACTGGCGGGTGGATCGCTGGCTACTGCCGGGCAGATCGCTGGCTACCGGCGGGCGGATCGCTGACTAATGGCGGGCGGATCGCTGGCTACTGGTGGGCAGATCGCTGGCTACTGGCGGGCGGATCGCTGGCTACTGGCGGGCGTATGGCGGGGATGTCGATCCGCCCGCCAAAAGCCAGCGATCCGCCCGCACCTGCTGTCTGAGATCATCGATGCCGATAATGTGGATTGGGCTCGTCCACCATCAAAAGACAAGAAAATTCAGGTTTGAAATTCGGCACGAAACAGCGTTTTAACGCAATTTTTTCTCATGGGTCCTACTACTGTAAACCCAGGAAGTGCTTTAGAGAGGAAAAGAAGACAAGCATATTCTATCGCGACCACTGTCTTTAAATAAACTTGGAAGCTCCCTTGTGAAACCTTCATTCTTGACTCTGGCTGTATTAAGTGGATTGCCCCGATAACCCTCCTGACATTACAACAACATTCCATCTCACATGTGGTCAGCAGTAGTGGAAAGCAGAACTGACCAATGGTCGATCTCCGACGGGCGTTCAAAAAATATGATCATCAGGTTCATGTTTTTGCCTAATAAACCCCAGAAGCCTTAGCAGTAATAGGTGGGAGCGGAGAAGTTAGATTGGAATAATATTCTTTGATGCAATCAATCGTTCCATTCTTCACACAAACTCCAGCACTTACTAAGCTGTGTTGGAGTGGGAAACCACATCCATTTCCCAAGTGTGACACCTCTGGATGTTTGTTGGCCGGAAGTGTTTCTATAAATTTTCATTTTCCGTTAGTTCGTTCACTGTCAACCTTGACTAAAAGCATATGTTAATTTGTCACAGCGTTAGACCGCTTTTTCTACCCTTTGAAAAAGAAACCAAGTTTTCTGTGTATGGCTGGAGGGCAAACTCATCTCCACTTAATATTGTAAGGAATGGCATATGTGTATATATGTGATATAGGTTGAGCCAACGCAAGTATAGTGCCTTCAGAAGAAACTTGAGAGACATTCACCTCAACATATGATAATTGCCTCAATAGTTTTTCTGTTGTAGCAGGTACTGATGGTAGGGAACTTCGTTTTTGTTTTCGCCGCAGTTTCGTTTCAGCAGTGCTAAAACACTCAGACATGGAAAAACTCACTCAGTAATTAGAAACAGATGATTTTTGGTACTGGGTCTTATCAATGGCAGTTTCGGAGCGTTTAGTATAGTGAATGGACGGGCCGCTGCGGTCGAGCATGATTCGTAACCGAAGTCTCGCTGACCGGCAGTGCTGCAAACACCGCACGTCCCGCCGTAAGGCGCTACTATTCAACGCCAACGCGGCGAGCGGTACGCTCCTCACGCTCGCTCTGCCATGACGCGCGTAGAAAGTATTGATACGGCACGAGGTAGGAGGTATGAGGTGATTCCATGCAGGGCAAACCCCATCCTCCAGCAAGGTACCACTCGCCCCCCCCCTCACGATTAATTTAGATGTGGTGACCTGGTGTGGTGGAGGTCACGAACTGTCGAAATAAGAGTTTTGAGGAAGTTTGAATTTTTTCAAAATTCTTAAGACCGCTCAAGTAAATTTGGGGCCGTAGTTCAGGCGAACGACTGTAATGTTATAGCTGTGAATAGGCGTATACGAAGGAATATACTACTATACAAGTACGCAGAAAATTCGATGTCTAACGGTAGATGCAGGGAGGCCCCACAGAACGAGGATGAGGACGAAACAAGTACCAGAGGTGGTGTATATAGGTGGAAACTCTCATCTTCCATTCTATACAGAAAGGATTTTTGGAGCCTTTGCAGCGTTTTGAAACCCACTTTTTTGTACAATATTTTTCTTAAATGTGTGGTCGTGGTCGAAAGGTTGTGAAGGTGAAAAAAGTTATTCTCTCACCTATACGGTAATGATTATTGGAACTTTTGCAGCATTTTGAGACCTACTCTTTTCGGTGCGAATTTTTTTCTCGAACAACCTTTTAAAGATTGTAAGAACTCTGAGTAGTTAACATAATGATTTTCCATGAGTCTTGGCATAGCGATTTAGTAATTAGTAGAGTGGCAAGAAAGCCGCGTCTAAGGTATTAACGCTCTAGCAGGCTAACGTTTCGGCCTCGTAGCCTCATTTAAAGGAAGTGTTCACGATAAAAATCTATTTTCTGTTTTCCAGCCTATCTTGAAAACAGCCCCATGCTGATTCCAGTGATGTCTCTGAAATCGTACAAGACCTTCTGGGAACGGAGTTATGGTCCTTCAAAAATTGAGCTAAGGAAACATGGTAGACGAGTTGTCCAAGGCTTGTAACTTCCGTCGTTTGCAGCCGATGTATGCGAGCTGACCTGAGTAAAGAGAGGAGTTGAGAATGAAGGGAAGAACGGGGCTAATGATTGGAAATCCTCGCTCATCTCACGATCTTGAGCATGCATTTGTTCACGTCTGTGGGCGTGTGCTGCGCTTTTGGGGTTTGCCTTGCGCTCGAAGTGGCAACTTCGGGCTCTTTTAGAGCTTTTCCTGGCTCGTTTTCATGCGTTCTTTCGACGTTAACGTTATAGTGTGCCCCTCCACTACCCATTCCTAGTGGAAACTGAAACACATTTTTTATCGTGAACACTGCCTTTAAGGCAGCATACAAAATCGTCAACGTGTTTGAGATAACGACGGTACTAGAATGGCATGGCTCAGATTACAACGCCTACGCATTTTGAAGCGTCAAAAACGACCCACATTGCCACTACATGAGTAAGAAATTGGCCCCGCCCTGCATTTCTCCGCCCCATGTTTTGCTATGATCCTCTAAAACAGGGGTGCTAGGCCATTCCCACCACCGGCGACGTTTGTGGGTGATACAATAAGTACAATAAATAAGTCACATACATCGGCGACGGTGGGAATGGCCCAGCACCCCTGTTTTGGAGGAGGATGGCAAATACAGGGGCGGGGCCAACTTCTTTCTTCAACGCCTGAAAAATCAAGAAATAGATGCGACTACTCAAACACACGACTAACTCGCAGAAAACAGCAAAGGCAAGGAAGACCCACAGAAACGCATGTAGTCACAAGAGTTGTACTGCTTACCTTAGATGCCAAGAAAGTGCGAAAGGGCCCACTTCTAGTAAGCCATGCAAATTATGGTGTTTCTCGAAGAGTTTCTCAATTGATCTATATTTACGTGATCCGAGTCAATAGATTTAGCAAGAAAGATAGCTGTCACCAACGGTCATTCCTCAGGTGGGCTAAACTCTGGACCACCTAAGAGGAGACAGCAGACGCGGATTCGCTTGGATAACGATAATGAGGGGTAAACTCCGCCCTGCTCCCCGTATATGTCGGACGTGGTGAGCTCATCAGTGCGAGGATATCTGCAAAACTTCGACCTTAGCGACACGATGATGTTGGTGGAGATACCCGTGCAAACCTGAAACGCCAGCTGGTCAGAAATCGGCTGTACGACAATTTCTGCGCCACAATCCACTGTGTGGTCTGCCCCTTAGGCCAGGACGGGGATCGCATGATCTCTGGAGTCGTATACATACTATAGTTGTGCCCTGGACGAAAAGACCGATTATCGAATACATTCGAATGACCCCCTTTTTTAACGTCCGATTTTTGAATAGATTCGGTAGCCTCTTTTTTCCAGGTTCGATTTTTGAATATATTCGAATGACCCTCTTTTTTCGAGGTCCAAATTTTGAATAGATTCGAATAAAATCGATTCCAATATATTCGAATAATTTCAAAGCGACAAACTGAAAACAGGCCAGGTGAGCTGTCACTGGATCCTAAAATTCGAAGTAAACTGCTTGCGCACGCGTTACAGTCCGGTGAGTGTCGCGCGCGCGGCGAACGCGGAAAAGCCGTGATCGTTTAGAAGAGTTATCAGCACCACAAACGGCAAAACGGTCATCGTTAGAGACATAAAATGAACGCAGCAAAGTAAATAATGCTTCAAGACATAACAGTTTACATAAAAGCTAAGATGTCGCGTCGCCGTGGACGACGCTCACCGACCGCGACGCAGAACGCACGGGTGAGCAATGTCCGCTCCTCCTGTACCATACGCTCCGATTCAGCGTGCAACCTCAAAACCAAAATTCTGCCCGGACCCTGCCTTTAAAGGCAGTGTTCACGATGAAAATTGTTTTTCTGTTTTCCCGCCTATCTTGAAAACGGCCCCACGCTGATTCCAATGATGTCTCTGAAATCGTACAAGACTTTCTGGGAATGGAGTTATGGCCCCTCAAAAATTGAGCAAGGGAAAATGGTGGTCGAGTTGTCCGAGGCTTGTAACTTGCGTCTTTTGCAGCCGATCTATGCGAGCTGACCTAAGTAAAGAGAGATTTTGAGAATGAAGGGAAGAACGGGGCTAATGATTGGAAATCATCGCTCATCTCACGATCTTGAGCATTCATTTGTTTACGTCGGTGGGCGTGTGACGCGCTTCTGAGGTTTGCCTTGCGCTCGAAATGGCAACTTCAGGCTCTTTTGGAGCTTTTCCTGGCTCGTTTTCATGCGTTCTTTCGACGTCAACGTTACATTGTGCTCCTCCACTACCCATTCCTAGTGGAAACTGAAACACATTTTTTATCGTGAACACTGCCTTTAAGATCAAAAGATCCACAGTTGCTGTTCAAGGCCTATAAATTTTACGTTCCCTCAATGTTGGAATATGTTACCTGCGTTTTTGCGCCCCGCAAACGACAGATTGTAGATATTTCAGGGAGGGTGCCAAATAGTTTCACGTGGAAAGTCTCTATTCGGACACTTGGATTAACGTATGCGAACATTCCTAGGAGTTTTCTCAGAAATAAAAGACTACAACTGGGCACACTCCTCTCCGTAGGAGAAGAAATGATTAATTTTTGATTTATGATGAACGGTTTAGTGGGACTTAAAGGCAAGGTCCGGTCAAATTTTGACACTACCGAAATTTGGGGTAAATAGATTGGGCTGGCCTAGCTGAACATCGTTTGAACGTTTCACGATCTCCGAGTCCTTAGTTCTGGAGAAAACAGTCTCAAAGTCAGGGATTACGGTATTCACAGCATGATAATCATGGCTGGAATGACCGATAATTAGACAGCACTTTTGAAGAATGCGTGGACAACCGCTAAAATATGGACGATGGCCACACTTTTCTGACTTTTCTGGATCATCGGCTAGCGGAAGTGGCTGGAATAACTTGAAGAAGACCGGTTTTTACGCAGTTTTCGCATGTTCCTTGGGACTACCTGTAGCAAGAGCACCGATTTAGCGAGAAATCTCAAAATCGAAATTCTGCCCGGACCATGCCTTTAAACTATCTGAATTCTCCACCTTGAAACGTTCTAACAGTAGAGGACAGAAGTTCAAACTCAGCTTCTCTCGGCCGCGCACTCGGATACTAAGGCGTGATTTCTCACAATCCAAGGTGGATTGGAGTATCTGTGCTTCAGAAAAAGGCTACTGGTTTGTAGTTCCTTTGCTATTCTTAGAAGGCAGGATGTTAAGGGCGTTAGTAAACTTCCTCGTCGCGGCAGCGACAAGTTTCGCCAACTATCCCTCACTGTGTCAGGACCAGCACCGGCACTATGGCAGGGTCGGCCGTGAGAACAGTCTGTACGCGCCCGTCGCTGCGAAGGGTCGCTGAGGGGTGTTAGACGGGATCATACTTCTGACGACGAGTGACGCGACGCAAAGTTTACCATTAATATGGACCGAAAATCGATATGCCTGAGATGCACGGTCGCTGTTCGCGGGAAGTATGATCCCGGCCTTATAGTTTTGAGTGGCGTAGCCATGGTATACTCCGTGGCCGTGGCGACAGCCCGACGCTGTGCGCCGCACAGCGACGTGATGTCGCTGGGCCTCGATTATTTCCCTGAGAAGCCTATTTTTCGTTTCCTCTCAGACTTTTACAACATTTGTAAGGGGGGTAGCATCAATAACTGATCAATTATGCCAGTAGTCACTTAAAGGCAGCATACACGCTCACAAACATGGTCGAGATAACAGCATAAATATGCCCGCACTGCCCATATCATGCCGTCAACGACGTTTGAAACCTTAAAAACCATCCAGGATAAAAATATTTGACGATATTTTAGCAGTCGTGCTTCGCACTCCCGTATTTTCACACCCCTTTGAGGGACAGAATGAGAAGTTGAACCTGAAAAATTTTGTGATAGCTTAGAGTGAGAGCACTATTAAATGGAAGTGCCCAAGAGAAACAGCTCGATTCACCTTATTATAAAATGTCTAACCACCGAATAACTCTCGTCCTTATTTCAAGGATGCCGCTCTACTTCAGCTGACTTTTTGAAATGGAGAATTTCATCGGTTCTTAGACATGTTATATTCAGGTGAATCGAGCTGCTTCTCTCGTGCACTCCCATTTGATAGTGCTATCACTCTAAGCTATTACATGTTTTCTCAAGTTTAACTTTTCATTATGCTCCTCGAAGGGGTGTGAAAATACGGGCGTGCAAGGCATGATTGTTCAAATATCGTCAAATATTGTCATCCTGAATGGTTTTCAAGGCTTCAAGCGTCGTTGACGACTTGGTAGGGGCAGTGCGGGCCTATTTATGCTATTAGCTCGACCATGTTTGTGAGCGTGTATGCTGCCTTTATTCACAATTTTATACACCGCTTCTACCATTTCTAGGCAGAATTCCAGGTCGTACAATTCTCGTTGCATAATTCTTTCTCACTTGGGCACATTTTCCGTCTTGCTTGAATCTTTTTGACATTTATGAAATGAAGAATTATATCGGAGTACCATGTGGAATCGGAACCTTTTTCTCTAAATCTGGAATGAATATATATTGCAAATATGTGCTTCACACACTTCATTGTGACATTTTTTTCATGAAAAAAAAATCCCTCATGCAATTTCACTCAAGAAAACACTATGAGGAACAAAATCGGTATCCATTAATTGATCTGCAAATGCGACTATGCAGAAATGCAGGTACGCAAAAGCGCGCTGAAATTCACGCAGCGACGACAACTCCGTCACCGTGTCCGTCGCTGAAGTATACCAATGCCCTAAGTGAAATTATTGGGAAGGAACTCACCGCTCGCCGCTGAAATAGACGCAGAAATGTTTCGAAATCGAGCCGCCACGCTACGATGAAGACGCCATTTTTTGAATTGCGGCGCGATTTCGAAATCCTTCGAGGTGGTCATTTTTTTTCAATTCAATAGCTTTATCTGGCGACAAAGGAACATACAAAATGTATGTGAGATAGGTTTAAACCAGACAGCCTGGACATGCAGGCAAACAAAATTGTAGGCAAGGAAAACACTCGTACGAATAAGAGCACCCTGAATTCAAAGCTTCAGCAGAAAGCATGGCCATCGACACCATGCAATGACCTGAGGTTGAAATCGGACAGCCTGCTTTTGAAAATCGGAAAATGCGCGGCCTCAACGATCTCTGAAGGTAATTTGTTCCAAACTGGGATGACTCTAAATGCAAAGGAATGCAACACGTTGGACTTCGACGTAAATCTACGTGCGAGCTGAAAAGCGTGCTGGCGGGAGCGAGTACAGCGGCTGGTGAACACGAAAACACTCTCAAATGGGATGTCGCAAAGACCGTTAACGATTTTATAACATAAGTGTAAATCGAACTCGGTTCGCCGATATCGTAGGGTTTCCATCCCCAACATTTCAAGCCTTGTCGTATAGTCTGGTACTTCTCGCGTAGGAAATACTTTGACAAAAACGCGTTTTGAGTACCGCCTTTGCACGTTTTCCACGATTTCATCATTCTCAAGAGAGGATGGTGACTAAACCTGCGTACAGTATTCCAAGAGCGGTCGGCAGTAGACTGTATGATTTCCTGTAATGTTTGAGACATGGGTGTTGCAGAGATCTCAGGATGCAATTTGCCACTCGAGAAGCTTTCTTAGAGATTTCCTTGCAGTGGGATTCCCACTTAAAGGCACTGTTCGCGATAAACTTCATGCTCTAATTTTCAATGACAAACGCTTCTTGTGGCTCTCAGAAGCAGAACAGCGTCGAGAAAACGGGAAGAAGAGCTACCCAGGAGCCGCAAAACGGCTTAGAAAAGTGGGCAAACCCCGCCGCTGTGGGCAAGTCCCGCCCCTTTCCGCCCCTTGACTTGAACAGAGGAACACTCGGAATTGTGAGTTGAGCGATGGTTTCCGATCAAAAGCCCCGTTCTTCCCTTTATTCTCAACTCCTCTCTTTACTCAGGTCAGCTCGCATACATTGGCTGCAAAAGACGGAAGTTACAAGCCTCCGAAAACTCGTCCACCATGCTTCCGCAGCTCAATTTTTGAGGGACCATAACTCCATTCCCAGGGGGTCTTGTACGAGTCCAGAGACATCATTGGAATCAGAATGGGACTGGTTTCAAGACAGGCAAAAAAACAGAAAAACGATTTTTATCGCGAACAGTGCCTTTAAGGTCGGTGCTAATAAGCACACCAAGATCACTGACAGTCTCGCGTACGAAAAGCGCAACATCGTTTAGGCGTAAAAAGCGCTCATGTTGGACACTAATATGGAACAAGCTGCATTTTTCTTCAGATATTTTTAGCTGCCATAGCTTGGACCAATTAGAGAGCCGGTTCAGGTCACACTGAAGCTCGTGAAAATCGATGGCGGGGTTGCGAAGGGGACGATATATCTTCAGATCATCAGCAAAAAGCTTGCATGTGCTCGACAATCCGTCAGAAATGTCGTTCACATGTCGTCATTCCTGCCAATGAACACATGGTCATCAATCGTACATCATAAATAGAGGCAACGGGGCAAATCTATTCGAAACCTTTCCAGATTATAACTATTCGAATGAATATTCGAATAGTAGGCTTCGATAATTGAATAGATTCTAATAACCCCTTTTTTTAGGGGTCCGCTTATTGAATAGATTCGAATGCCCCCCTTTTTTGAGGTCCAATATTTGAATAGTATTCGAATAGTACGATTTTAGGAATTCCGATAATGAATACGAATTCGAATAGCAACTATTTGAATATATCGATTCGAATCTAGTCAAATGGCACAACTATAATACATACTTGATATCTTGCGGGCTTTGCGGAGAAAAATTTATAGGTGGAATAAGACGTCCACCATGCTCAAGGATCAAGGAAAGTCTGGGTGGGTTAAGAAAACCTATCTCTAGCACATCGCTGGGAGCCCGTCGTAGACACTGCCTTGGTAATAAGCTTTTCGAGCTTACCGTCAGAATTTCGGCACACCCACCCCATACGCCAGCGCGAAAACCTGTAGAAGAGTTTTGGATTAATGCGAGAAGCACAAAAATGAATCAAAAAGACGAGTGTCTAGCATTTACCAAGGAACTCACTCTTTTTCTTGACCTCTGGAAATCGCGATCTCAACGTGTTCATGTGAGGAAGGCACATACATAGTAATACCATGCACTGCTTGACTAAATAGAGGTGGTCCCTTTCGCACTTGCTTGGCACCAAGGGTTGAGCAGTACAACTTCTGTGATTACATGCGGCATTTTCTGGGTCTTCCTAGCCTTCGCTGCTTCTCTGAAAGATGATCATGTGCTTGAGGAGTAGTGGCATCTGTTTTCCGATTTTCCAGGCTCTAATGAAGGCGACGAGGCCGGAACGTTAGTCTGATAAAGCGTCAATATCTTGAACACTAACACTCTACTGATTGTTATAACTTTCTGTGTAAGCAAAATCTACCCGTGAAACTACGATTGGGAGTGGTTTAGGTCCGGGTTGTTAGAGGTAAGGGAACGGCATATTCGAAAATTCTCGCAAACATAAATGTATGTATCTTTTGAGGGGACCGTCGATTTTGTCATTCCTGCTCACCCACCAATCTGCTATAATTTTCCGAGCCAAATGTTGTAACCGAAATTTCCGCATAACCCTGGGGCCGGTTTCATCAGCGATAGAACCATAGTTTAGGAGTGAGTGGAGTGGAGAGAGGTATACATAGGTCCTGAAAAACCCTTAGTGGCCGGTGGAATTCGATTATCACCAGCAGCTGAGCGGTTAGCCTCGGTGAAATATAACTAGTGATAAGGAGGTTCCGACGAAAAAGCCACCGCTCCGCGCTGTGGCAATCGAAAACAGGAGCTCACTTGAAATGAACCAGAGTCTAGATAGTTGTGGAGTGTAGAGAGTTTAAAGTAAACTAAACCCTTGAACCACAGTTTTATTGTTGACGAATTCGGGATGTTGATCGAAGTCACAGCGCGGGAGCAGTTCGGCTGATACACTTGACGCGCGCGGCGGAAAACCGCTGCGTGCATGTCGTCGTTGGGGCGCGTTAACCGTGGGGCCTCCGACAAGAAAAATAGTTTTTTTTCACGCCCTCCAACGACGACGTGCGCGCAGCGATTTTCCGCTCGCGCGTCACGTGTGTCAGCCGAACTTCTCCCGCCCTGTGACTTCGACCGCAACCTCTGAATCTGACCGAAATCTCCGCATAACCTTTGGGCCGGAATCATCAACGATAAAACCATAGTTTAAGAGTGAGTGGAGTAGTGAAAGAGAGACATTCATAGAAACCGCGTTTCCTGTAATTGAACACCCTGGTGTACTATTTTTCCACCTCCTCCAGAAGGGGGTTCAAGTAGAGGGGGAGGCTCTGATTTTCAATCAAGAATTCAGGAGTAAATATGGGCGAGCAAAGTTTATCAGGCAAACCGAAGTGAGACAATACTGAATTACTCGGCGAACTGCCCTCCCTCCTTTGCAATCGCCATTGGTGCGTTACAATTTAAAGACGCTTTTAAAAGACAGAGCCCGCCCGGGTATGGTTATCCAGTTGCGTGCTCTGGGGGGTAGTAGAACTCCAATGCGGTCAAATAGGTCTGCAGCACCAGTGAAGCAACAGCTCCGACAAACTGAAGTAAACTCAAACTGTATTTGAGTGGTCAAGACTTTTCTTAGCACGGCTCTTTTAGGGAGTTTTGCTATATTTTAGCACTACCAGCCAGTTTTTTTCGCTATTACATGGCCAATAATTCCTTGCTAGTTTGTTGGTTATGGGCATTGATTTTTTATATTGGCTACAATAAATAAATAAACCCTAAGAGATCATCATCAATAAAATCATTATTTGAGTCCTCCTCAAGATCAATCTCTTCGAAAATGTCAACAAGGTTTTGGATGTCGACATTTTGAGCAGCCTGTAACAGTTCACGTCCTCAACGGATTGGTCGCTAATGTATTTTCAGCTGAGGAGGGGGGGGTGGGCTCTAATAAAGGGGTGTTATAATTTTCAACCTCCACCGAAAGGAGGGTTCAATTACAGGGAGGGGTTCAAGTAAAGGGGGGGGGGTGTTCGATAACAGGAAATACGTTAATTGTGGAGTGTAGAGTTTGGGGTAACGTGATTCCTCTATTCGCTGCTTTATCGTTGATGAATTCAGCCCTTGGCTTGGCAAGATCTGGGCAGAATTTCAATTATGAGATTTTCCGCTGAGTCGGAGTGGTGGTCACGTGTAATCCAAGTTTCCAAGATAAGACTGTCTTCTTCAAGTTATTACGTCCATTTCACGTTGCCACCGTGTCACGAAAGTGTGTCCTTCGTCCAAGTTTTCAGCCATTGTTCTCGAGTTCTTCATAGTGCGCGGTGGAAATCGCCTCCCACCACGGCCAGGAATGCAGCCAGTGCTATGAAACCGTGGCGTGGAGGCTAGACGACCACTCACATGCAGTAGAATCATCGATATGTTGCTGCGAATGCAGTAATTCTTTGCTTACAAGTCATTTTCTTTGAGTAACGGATCATAGCTGACAAAATTTCTAGATGCTGTTAACCAAGTCCATCTCGACGTGCATATCTAGCACAAAGTTTGGAAAAGTCAATATGTGACCGAACCTTGCCTTCAAAGGTACAGTACACCCAGAAAATTGTTTTTTCAGTTTTCATGACTATATTGGAGACGGTCACACGCTGATCACAGCGGTATCTTTGAAATCGTGCAAGACCCTCTAGGAAAGGAGTCATGGCTCCTCAAAATAGCCTGTTATTTCAGGGCGAAAATTGATGGACGAGTTGTCCTAGGCCTGTATTTAGTTTCATTCGCAATCGTTGCACGATGGCGAGCCAGGATTATGAGAAGGGCCGGTAATGGACTCAAGAACGTAGACTCGGTCGGGCCTGTGGTGGTGAGTGAAGGAGGTCGGGCCTGTGGTGGTCGCTTATATTTCGCTTGCTGGGAGGAATTGACATCTCGCACTTGACAAGTGTTATACAGGAGGGGTCTACAACACAATCAAACGAAAATCAGAAAATTAATGTGTGAGGGTGTACTGTGCCTTTAAAGGCAGCGTTCGCGATAATTTTTGATTCCGAGTTACCCACTCAAAACGATGCATCGCACAACAAATGTTACAAAAATCACGAAGATACGACGAAAAACGCACTAGAACGCCTCATTTCAGTTAAAGGCACTGTTCGCGATAAACTTCATCCTCGAATTTTCCATGACAAACGCTTATCGTGGCTCTCCGAAGCAGAACAGCGTTCAAGAAACGGGACGAAAAGCTACCCAGGAGCCGTAAAACGGCTTAGAAAAGTGGGCAAACCCCTCCGCTGTGGGCAAGTCCCGCCCCTTTCCGCCCCTCGACGTGAGCAAAGGAACACTCGAAATCGTGAGTTCAGCGATGGTTTCCGATCGAAAGCCCCGTTCTTCCCTTCATTCTCAACTTCTCTCTTTACTCAGATCAGCTCGCATACATTGGCTGCAAAAGGCGGAAGTTACAAGCCTCGGACAACTCGTCCACCATGCTTCCCTAGCTCAATTTTCGAGAGACCATAACTCCATCCGCAGAAGGTCTTGTACGATTCCAGAAGCATCATTGAAATGAGAATGGGACCGGTTTCAAGATAGGCGAAAAAACAGAAAAGCGATTTTTATCGCGAACAGTGCCTTTAAGGAATCTTCTTTTCTGGACTAGTTGTCCGTTAGGATGACCGAATTCTCTGCGTTCGCGATCCGTGAATGATTGTATCAAACGAAGATCAATCGAAATATAATGCAAAACAGTTTTGGTTAGGGTTCTAAAGGAACATCGGAGTAGCAGAGAGTTGAGAAATTCAAAAGACGGGTACACAGAGGATTCCGTCGTCCAAGTGAACAGTTCCACTTTAAAGGCACAGGACACCCGAGAAATTAATTTTCGGATTCCCCGCTTGTCTTAGAGGGAGTCACACGCTGATCACAGTGGTATCTCTGAAATCGTCCAGGACCCCTTTTGAACAGTAATGGCTCCTCAAAGATGCCTTAATTTTAAGGGTGAAAAATTGGTGGAAGAGTTGTCTCAGGCCTGTATTTCTCTTCATTCGCAATCGTTGCGTGAGAGAAAGCCAGGATAAGGAGACAGTCCGCCATTGGACTGAAGAACGCCGACTTGTTGGATTTCATCCATCCATCGAGCCGCTATAGAAGAGTTCGAAAATCGGTTAGGATGTCGGGCCTGTGGTGGTGAGCGAAGGGGGTCGGGCCTGTGGGGGTCGCTTATATCTCGTCTATTTGGAGGAATTGAGATCTCGCATTTGGCGCGTATTATACAGGAAGGGTCTTCTACACAATTACAAGAAAATCATCAAATTCGTGTCTGAGGGTGTACTGTGCCTTTAAGTACGGGTGCGCAGTGAATTCATTTTTTTTGTGGCTTTTTTCGGACTGTTACTGCAGCTCGTTACCCGAGGACGGATCATTGCATATCATTTATAGTTCATGGTTAACCGAATTATCATAGACATTAGTACAGTTTCTCAGTCTTGTTCGTGTACTCCTTAAAGGCACAGACCAAGCTCAGAGGCGAAATCTGAGATTTCCATATAATTGTGAAGTAGACTCATCCCAAATAATACCCGCCAAGTGCGAGCTCTTGATTCCTCCGAATAAGCGAGATATAGGAGGGAGCAACCCTGGGGCGCCCAAATCAGAAAGCCACTTCAGCACGCCCCTTTTACGATTTTTCGAGCTCAACAGTGTCAAGATGAGCAATGGTTTCCAAACAGTAGCCCCGTTCTTCCTTTCTCTCTTTATTCAGGTCAGCTCGCATACATCGGTTGCAATTGAACGAAGGGGCAAGCTTCGGACAACTCGTCCACCACGCTTCTGCCGCAAAATTTTTGAGGGGCCATAACTCCTTTCCCAAGGGGTTTTGTACAATTCGTGAGACATCATTGGAGTCAGCGAGGGGCCGTTTTCAAGATGGGCAGAGAACTAGAAAGACGATTATGAGGTTGGACTGTGCCTTTATTGACTGCTTTCGGCCGACAAAAACCTAGTTATTCCTCCACTAATTGATGCTTCACCATTTTTGGTGTGCAAGGCGGGGGGGGGGGGGGAGAAGGCTATCTGAGCCACTGTATAAAGTACAGCTAGGTCCCTGGCTCGAGTCTTCAAGAAAAAACATTTAAATCTCACCGGCGGCTGACGGTATGGTAAGCTGATCAGCTGCGTTCTTCCCCGGCCCAAATCGATTAGCGGCCCAGCGCACGTGACCACCACGCCATCCGCGGGTGAGATTTTAATATTTTTTCTTGAGCACGCAAACCACGGACCTAGCTGATTCTCTGAGCCACTGCATATAGTATTATGAGTATTTCTCTTCGAGGCAATTTCAAAGTGTATTGTCAAGTGTAGGGTGACACCACCTACATACTTTTCGAGGCATTTTCAAACTGAACATCATGAGTATGGATATGGGCATACACGTACATTATAGCTCCTCTATTTCAGACTACTATCGTGCTCAGGCGGCGATCGGTGTGATTGCGCTATTCCTTCTCTTATCGACCAACACTCTCGCTCTGTACACCTTCTATCATCATCGTTACGTCTACAAGCGTCTCACCGCCTGCTTGTTTCTTGTCGTAGGTGAGTTTGTGAACAAGTTGTTCTTTCTTCTCTGCAATGTTTCGTGCCAACAAAATCCATCACGCAACTGTTCATCACATGTAACAGCAAAAACCACTCAGCATTCCAATGCTCGTCCACCTCTCGAGGAAAGCCAACGAGGAAAACTCAGAACGATACTGGGTGTATTTATTTGAATGTGATTCAAGGCTTTTCTGGGTATATGACGTGTTTTTTTTGCTTGTTCAGAGACAGAATCAGAACAAAACTCGAGCTGATACGATTCAAAATTAATCGATATTTTCGCTGTTTACGAAGCTCCTAGTAGGGTAAGTGTTACATGGAATGCCCCTGGGACTTTTCTTCGACGATATTTTTTGAAAGGGCAGAGCAACTTTAATGTGACTGAAGCAGAGCCTCAGCGGGGCAACCGATAAGCCTCCTGATACCCTAGGGAGGCATAAATCATTCTGGCCGGATACGACTACAGAGCCTCTACTTATAAGCTGTAGTCAAGGAAAAGTGCGAACGATTAGATGAGGCTGAGTAGTGTTATTGCATTTTTTTCGCATGACTTCTGCTGGTGCAACTGCCCTCTGTTCGTCGAGAGAGTAGTGATGTTGTCAAAAAACAACCGATGTCAGAGGATGGTTCCAAGAAGGGATCGCTGTCCACTGATGATGAATTGAATTGTCAGTGACAGAAGGAAACAGTTTGTATGTTGCGTGATTGAAGGAAACCAATCCAGTACAAGCTTTGTTGGATTCTTAATATCTTCCAGATAGCAATGAAGGCACATGCTATCTAAAGGCAGTGTTCACGAAAAAATGGCTTTTCCGTTTTTTTTTCTGCCTATATTGAAAACGGTCCCATTCTGATTCCAATAATGTCTCTGGAATCGTACAAGACCCCCTGGAAACGGAGTTATGGTTCCTCAAAAATTGAGCTAAAGAAGCATTGTGGACGAGTTGTCGGAGGCTTTTAAAGGCCTGTGCACAGTCGAGCGGCGAAAGTCGCGCCGCCACGATGGAAGTTAGAGAGCGGCTACGCAGATTCGTGCACGCCCTCTATTCCCCCTCATTGCTGCGCGGCTTTCGCCGCCAGACTATGCATAGGCCCTAACTTCCGTCAATGCAGCCGACGTGTGCGAGCTGACCTGAATATAGAGAGAAGTTGAGAATGAAGGGAAGAACGGGGCTTTTGATCGGAAACCGTCGCTCATCTGTAATCACTTGTTCACATCGAGGGGGCAGGCCTGGAGCACGGGGCGGTTCTGGAACAGCAAAACGCTCGCTTGCAGCCGCTATTTTGCCACTCCTGGCTCGTCTTCTACCGTTCTTTCCACACCGGAAGCCTAGGAACCTTCTCGCCGAACATTTCCTTGTGGAAGGTCACTGAGGATGATTATCGTGAACGCTGCCTTCAAAGGCAGTGTTCACGATAAATCTCGTTTTTGAGTTTTCAGTGTGAAACACTACGCTGACGGATGCTGGACGGGATAGTATCGAAGAAAGCATCGAAAGCGGGCCAGACTAGCAGGGCCCGTAAACTCGGCCTTGCCCTGAGCGTTTGAAACCGCTATTTTAGCTCATTCTGAGCGCTTTCCTTCGCTGTTTCTTCACTATTCGATAGCTCTTAACCGAACAACCCCATTTTTGAGTCGAACTCGAATATGGTATTCACAGTAAACACTAGCTTTGAGAGCAAGATCTCTGACTGGATCGAAAATCGGGCAAGCTAGATTGGGCTAGTCTATCTGAACATCGTCTGGACGCTACGAGTCCTTACTTTCGGAGAAAACTGCTTTGAAGTTAGGGATTATGGCATTCACAGCATGATAGTCATGGCCAGAATTACGATATCGATAGCTTTGAAAAATGCGTGGAAGATGCATCCTGCTGTTCATATTCTGAAAGTATTTCAGCAGACGTTTCAAATTCCTGAGTTACCAGCTTGTTTTCTTCAGTGTTTTGAGCTGTTAGCCTTGCAAAATTGTTTTGCCTTTTCTGGATTACCCTCAGGCACCCAGGGAATACGAAAACGGCGTATTGATACACAGGGCTATACCTACAACAGTCAATTTTATTTAGTGAAACATCGGGGCATGATTCAAGCATGCCCTGGTTACATTTGCAACTCTATGTTTAGTAAATGCAAGATTCCCGGTAAAACGGTCGTTGTGTTATCCTCATTAGAAGGTAGACATGGTCACCTACTGCAAAAGTGAAATCGCATGAAAGTCCAGAGAGAAAACGCAAAGGAACAAGTTAGGATGGTTGACTACGGGTGTCCTCTCTCCACCAATTTTCGTGTTTCTCAGAAATCCTCGTTTTGCCGTCTTTTATTTTGCTGTTATTGTCAGCGACGACCTAGCAGCAAAGTAAGAGGCGGCAAAACGAGCATTTATGAAAATCTCCTAAGGTGGGGCGGGAAACCGTACATAACGTCGGCATGGATCCGGAAGAGACTTCGCGTTCACTGTTGAAGGTTGGCGCAAACTCGGTGCCATATGCTATAACATAGGTGCACTGAGTTTGCGCCAACCACCAATGGGGAACGCGAAGTCTCTTCAGGATCCATGCCGATGTTAATTGGCCTTCATAACTTGACCCAGTCTGTCTTTCTCCGACTTTTCATTTACTTTAACATTTATGATAGCCAGATCTAAATCTTTCTTATGAGTATAGAAAAACTACCGTTTTCATCGCGAACCCTGCCTTCGACAAAGCACAGCCTTGTCTTGTTCGTAATTTAGAGTTTTTCAATCAAGAAACACCCAAAAAATTATTTCTCATATTTCATGCTTGTCTTGAAGAAAGCCACTCTCTGATCACAATGGTATCTCTGAAATCGTACGAGACTCCCTACAAACGGAGATATGGCTCCTTGAAAATGCCTGCATTTCAAGGGCTAAAATTTCGTGGACGAGTTGTCTCAGGCCTGTATTTCTCTTCATTCGCAATCGCTGCACGGGAGCAACACAGGAGGAGGAGATAGGCCGGCAATGGACCGAAGAAGGACGACATGTTGAGAATTCATGCATCCATTTAGCCGCTATCGATTTCGTAAATCTGGTAGGGGGCCGGGCCTGTGGTGGTGAGCGAAGGAGGTCGGGCCTGTGGTGGCCGCTTATATTTCGCTTATTTGAAGGAATTGAGATCACGCATTTGGCACGTGTTATACAGAATGGGTTTTCTACACAATTACACGAAAGTCTCAAAATTCATACCTGTGGGTGTACTGTGCCTCTAAAGGTAGCATACGCGCTGGTATACATGGTTGAGGTAACCAGGGAAATAGAATGGTGTTGCTCAGATTACAATGCCCACGCGTTTTGAAGCGTCAAAAACGACCAACAATGCCGCTGCGCGAACAAGAAGTTGACCCCGCCCTGTATTCCTCCGCCCCCTGTATTTGCCGTCCTCCCCCAAAACAGGGGTGCTCGGTCATTCACACCGTCGTTGATGTATGTGATTTACTTATTGTACCTATTGTACCACCCACAAACGTCGCCGACGGTGGGAATGGCCCAGCACTCCTGTTTTGGAGGAGGACGGTAAATATAGGGGGCGGAGAAATGCAGGGCGGGGGAAACTTCTTACTCGTGTAGCGGCATTGTGGGTCTTTCTGACGCTTAAAAAAGTTCAGACTTGTTTTCTGCGCTCTACAATTATATTTCCATAGGTACTTATCTCAACCACGTTTACAAGCGTGTATGCGACCTCAACATCAAATTTGTTTCCATTGTGGTTTCTAGCCAGCATTTGAACCAAGGGAAGACAACAATAATAGTAGTTAACTAGTCTACTTACAGTTAAAACAAACCGCTCATCAATGACCCTAGAAATGCAGTAACCAGATCAAATGATGGGAGCGTGTAGGTAACTCGACATCTACAAAATGTCGATAGATACCTACGCTTCTAATGATTCATCGTGAGGGCGCATAGTTTTCGTTTTGGAATCAGTCATTTCTACGACTCATCGAGTGCGTGCTGTATAGCTGAACAGTGAAAGGCGATTTGCAGTGAATTTTCGCATCTCTCATGTAGCGAAAAAAGTTTTCATTGAAGAAAAGCTACTTTCTTCCAAGCGATTCGTATGAATGTCATTAATGAAGTTGATCACGTTCGCATGTCTCTCAATTCTGCAGTTTGAATGGGATTCCGCCAATTCGTTCAGCCATATCTAGTTTCCGCAGATTCTGGAAACGCGTTATTCACCATGGTGGCAAGGTGAAGCTGCCATTCCGGGATTCACTAGCATACTTACTGATGGTCTCTCTCACGCGACTCACAAAAACAAATCTTTGGTGAAGGTAACGAATCGCAGCGGCTGATCAGCTCGCATCAGAGTTACATGGAGCGAAAACATTCTCGTCAAAGGAACTGATGTCTTGATATTGTTGTAATGTGCATGCAGAGCGTTTCCTTGCGAACTCTGATTTCTGAATACTAGCTAAATGCCAATATCTCAGGCAACTCAAAAAGGGGCAGGTAGGAATAGAAAAATCGAATCACTGAGGTGAGGCTGCCGCCTGAAACGTGAAAGATATCCCTGCTTAACTCTTTTGAAACGCAGAATGTTGTCAGTTTTTATCGCAGTCGAAAAAGTAGTAGTTTCATATGCATGAAAATGAACCTTGCAGGGCACGTCTGAAATGCTTGAGTTGAAGTCCAATGATTTTAAATCGTGCAGTTCATTAGTGATGCAATGACATACTGCCAATACTCTTGTAAAGACAGCTTTTTCCTTGTTCATAAGGTTTAATCGAAATTTTCCTATGGTCGTGAGAGCGCCAGCTACTCCAGTGCAGCGCCTTCCGAACTCGAGGACCAAGTTTTTGATCGAGCACTGCAGAAGCACCCGACAGCAAGCACTCGTGAACTCGCCGAACATGTTTGTAGCTCTCGATCGTGGGCACAAAAGTAGATCAACAACTCACTCAGCTGGGGCAGTAAAGAGTGTTTTCCACTTGGAGATCCCATGCCCTCCCCGACGGCAACAATCAGTGACGTGTACACATAGCGGAATCTTTTCTTTGCCAACCGCGGTGAGCCGAAGTTCTTAATGGCATCGCAAGAAACCACCGCGTGCTTATTGGTTTCCAAAAGAAAGCGCCCAATTGGGATCGCCTCACCAAGACAGGCCAACCAGAGCTAACATGGCTGGAAGATTCTGTTGAAGTGTGTCCGAATGAGTCTGTCCGCCCACGAGGTAAGCATACGTGTCGAGCGATCTTCACGGAGGCATTTTTCGGCTTCCCATGACTCGGATACGGCTTATCGGGATAGTATTCACTAATTGCCTCGTATTCCTGCTGATCTGTTCAGAGGTCCGAAAAATGCTTTCGCAATGGCCGTTCAACACGCTCGCAGACCGCGTGGGCGGACAGTCTCATTTGGACAAACTGTATGTTTATTTGACTCGCCAGGATCGGTTTACCATCAGTTGTTCCCTTGTTCTCTGATAATGCGTCCATACATAGCAGGCCACCCAACTAACTCCAAGGGAAAACAGAGAAACTGAGAATGCAAGAGTCCTTTTTCCAAGTTCAAGTAATCATATTGACGGCATGCTGATCGTATGCACAGAAAGGGAGGAGCATCGGCCCAAGTTTGGCTGGCTGAATACGACGCGCTTCTCGCCCAGCAATGTGAACGCGGCGGCTTCTTGCCACACACGCAGCATTACCCAACCGAACTGGTATAAGATGATCACCCCTTTTTGAGCATTCCATCAACAAGCCGTACATGAACAAGAGTCACTCATAGCTTCTTTGAGACCTAGGCCTAGGTTTGGGGAGTGAATCACAATTTTAGCTTCCAGTAGCAAGGAAATCTTCACATGGTGTGTTATTTTGCTCATGTCGCACTACTCACGTAGAATTTATTTTACTTTTGAGGCTATCTGTCACGGAAGCCATAATCTTTTTGATTGCTCATTTGAATGTTGGTGTTATGAGCCTAAACCATTTATAAAATGTCTAACAAACAACAGCTCAGCATTCATATTGTCCCACTTATTAGCCCCGTAGATGTGTATGCTATATGAATACATTCCATGCGAAAGTTTCCGGGGAACTAGAAGAACAGCTTTACATATCTCTACTTTGAGCTGTATGTTATAGCGGAAGCTTGTTTTTCATTGATGCATTCGCTCGGTGCCATACTTACAAACAAGGTGTTGTTAGGTGGTCAAGAACTTTCATTTATCCGAAGTCATCTGATTCTCCTATCTGAAATTTTGAATTTTGAAATCATTCCAATTTACCCTTTGGCAGGACTTACAATGAACTGTAAATAAATGTTAATGACATTGACTGCAGCTTTTCACGAGATGATATCCCACCTTATTCGACTGACCTTTCGGCGGTTTTGCCTTCTATAGAGTCTGGAAGAGTTAAATCCACTTATGAAAATAAACGACACAAAGCCGTAGCAGTAATACCTTCCTGAGAAATCCGACTCCCTAGTTTGACAGGAGAAAAGTAGGCAAGGTATCCTACCTTATGAAGTCCTCTAGCCATCATGGATCAGTAGAGGTGCGGAGGGGCACCGATGGAATAGAAATTTGGCCCAAATCAGAAGGCAAGTCTGATATAGGGCTGGATTTTCAAAGTTATATATAGGCTCTCATCTTGGGGTCTCTAGCACTCGCACCTGAAAATCTTCCCCCTGGTGACAATTTATTCTGTGAGTCGCCAAAGCAGTGTAACTGCGCGACCTTTCTTTCCCATCTAAGTGCTTTTTGATACGCACATGCGGTGGTCGAGCTGTTTCTCCGGAATATTCTTCACCGCATCTCTTGCATGTGATGAGATAGATGATACCTGTAACAGCACAATCACTTTCCCTGCCCTGATGACAAACGACGCGTAGTGGTATCAGGCGCGATCGTATAGGCAGTTTCTGACAAGTTGATGTTTCAATTTATTGGATGAGATGTTCATCGAAGCTCCTCTGAGTTTTCTAAACCCTCTCTTCGCAAGCACTTTCTGACGGCGCTACTTACCTCATCCGAAATGAATGGTATCATGAAGGAATTTTCGTCGCTGGGCGGTCTGTTTGGTTTCTGCGCGCGCTCTGGTCTGGACTCTGTTGAATGAGGTTCATATTCTTTTAGAAAAACAATTTGGCTAGCGAGTATTTCAGACTCCTGCCGCTCATGTTCGCCCAAGCACACATTTACTGCGCTGCGGAACATATTCCGAACAATTGCACTTTTACTTTGGGGGGGGGGGGGGGGCAGACTGCCAACGGACTACTATGTTCTTGTTGGAGAGCTTGCGATACCATTCTGTGATTTTCGTAACCCCCAAAAGTTGAGCCTGAATATTTAGAAAAAGCAACCAGCTATCGCAAGGTTTTTCGTGAGTCAGTTTGATGTGTTCGGAATGCGCGTTCATTAGGTCGAAACAGCGGTCCAGCTTCTGTTGCTTCGAACAAATTATGAAACAGTCGTCAATGGAACGACTATAGAACAAGGGGAGCCGAGCACAGGTGTTCCGACCTTTACCATGAAGGCGGTGGCGAGCGTCGGTGCCCGAGGCTGTCCCATAGCCAGTCCCCGCAACTGGGAAAAATAGTTACCCACCCACTTGCAGATATTTCAACTGAGGCACTCCTTCAGGAGAACCATAAGACTGCGCACAGAGAGCCCATACATATGTAAGTTGATGATCTGATGTCATTCCTTTTCTGGCGCATTTAAAAATATGCTTCCTAGTCTGAGATGAGGCAAGTAATGCACAATAACCCCAATTTAGATATTATTTAAAAAAATCAAATGAATTAATACTACATGTCCTCTATTCCGGAGGGAAATCTACTGCTGTTGATCGCGTGTTGTGCTTCCCTTGCGTCTCTTTTTCCCCCACACTTATGCGCTGTCTCCGCACAAGCACCCGAAGAATCAAACTGAATTTGCCTCCGAAACCAAGGATATATCTGCGCACAGTACAACACTATAAATCTTCGTGGAAGTCTGAATTGACAATGCGCGTCTATGGGAAAGGAACGGTTTTCTCAAAAATTCGAGGAAAGAGCATTGTTTCACAGAATAAAGACAATTTCAGTTGGGACAACTTGCACCCAGATACATAATGGTTTTAGCGACGCGCCTACAACATCTTTTACAGGAATGGCCATTGTTGCCACTATTGAAGTGCTATCAAACAGTGTAGACGAGTGGAACACAGCTGTCGCTCAGGCATCTCAGGTGAGCTGTTAAACGATACTATTCATTGCAAATTTCAAATTTTTAGCCAGTATTTGTCGGAATTATTTCCGTGTTTGCACGTTTTACGGCCAGTTGCTTAGCATGCAGATCGCTCTAGCCTTTCGGACGTCTTACACAAAATCACACTGATGGAGGAAAATGAGCAAGAACACGACCATTGCTGAATGACAATCACTTGAATAAACTGAGTGGGAGGTCACTTGCCAGATACATACGTGACAGGGTAGACGTTCCAAATATCTAGATCGTGTCAGACAATCGAACAGAGGTAGTGTTCACTACAATTCTTGATATTTAGACCCAAGCATGAGTCTCATTCAGGGGACCAGAACTTCCGTATTCGATGGGAAACTATAAAGTGAAAATTGCATAAAGCACTGCCTTTGAGTGGCCCTTGACGTGTTTACATTGGAATCTTTAAAAAAAAACTATGTTTCCCTATAAACATATAGTCTAGCTTGCTTGAATGAGTCCGGGCGGAGCAAGCAGCGTCGCGGTCGGTCATGGCAAAATATAACCTTGATAAGGAGATTCTGACATGATAAGCCCGGTGCGCCTTTCTTCGACCGGCTTGAAATGAGAAAGCTAGGGTTTAACTCGCGTCCTTGGTATATTGTTGATTGTGCAATCTATTGGTGTTGGATCTCCGTGGTAGCAGAAACAGCTAAGAAATTCATGGTGATTATTTAGATCGAATACAGTAATGTTCCTATGTTAGGAAAATTTCAAGCGTTAGGCATGACCATGGTTTGAAATAAGCCCTGAGCGTGTATCCAAACTTGCCAAGCTTCAGCACAAGCTTAGGTTGGACCAACAGCGGCATACCTACCTTAGCATTTCTGGTTTAAAACATAAATGGTTCCTACATTCGAGGTGCAACTCCATTTCACATTTGAGAAGATCTTACCATTCGAAACAAATTCGACTACCTTGGGGATAGAATGAATATTGAATAGCCTTCTGAATACAGTGCTCTTCTAAGGCAGCCTGAACGCTCGTAAACGTGATTGAGATTACTACGGAAATAGAATGGTATGGCTCAAAACACAACGCCTAATCATTTTAAAGACCCAACATGCTGCTACACGGATAAGAAGTTGGCCCCCCTGAATTTCTTCACGCCCTGCGAATTCAAGGGGCGGAGAAATACAGGGCGGGGCCAATTTCTTACTTTTGTGGCAGCATTGCAGGTTGTTTTTGACGCTTAAAATTGCGCAGGCGTTGGTTGTTATCTCAACCACGTTTATAAGCGTGCATGGTGCCTTTAAACTGTTAATACCTAATGGCATTGAAACAGAACGGTCCTGAAATTTTGGTTCCAAATAGTCATTGAGATGGAATCTATCTCTATGTACGTATTTGCATCGTGTTCTTGTGGAGATTCAGCGTGAGAATGTGTGCATCTCGTTGTCCAGTATCCGATTGCAGCCAAAGCTAAAAGAACAATCCTGATATCCAAGATGTTGTGAGTGTGAGGAAAATGACATCTCGAGCAACGTTTACTTGAAGGAAAGAGGTGTTGAAATATTATTTCAATCAAAACGATCTGAGATTGGTGCTCCTCTCGGAAAAGTCATAACATACATACTATTACATGAAGTATAAAAGACCGAAAACATTTCACTCGCAACGTATGAATTTCGGCCTGTCAAATCATCCCGAACAAAGTATATGCCTACATACATATGTATCACAAAAAACATGTTTTCAGATATTTGAACACATAGTTGGCCCTTCCTGAACAAGAACAGAGCAAACAGCAATGCAAGAACCGCTCTAAATAGGCTCCCAAACTGAATTATACTGTGCTTCTCTGGGCCAAATTCCGGTCCGCAATTGCGTCTCGACACGCTTTGCAGCCGCACGCGCTCAAGTCGGTCGAGCTAACGGCGCCAAAGCCGACTCGATGTGGCTTTTTCATTCAGTTTTTTCAAATTTTGTTTTAGTCTCGAGTTTCCAAAACCCATCTAGGGTCAACAGATCGGCGGCTGCGGCGCTGGAAACTCATCCGACTCGGGAGCGTGCGGCCGCAAAGCTTGTCGAGCGGACCGGAATTCGGCCCAGAGAAGCACAGTACAAAAACTCGACGGTGCGCCGCAGTTGGCTTGGTCCCAAATTGCTCTGAGCTTGCATGAGCTCTCCTCTAGGGTAGTCCAAACTGGTGATTTTTGACTTTATAACTTTCCTTTATAAGTACACCGGCCAAAGCGCCGCTTCGCGGCGCTTTGTCCGGGAACCATAAGCCGGGGGGTTCGCGCCGCTTCGCGGCGCTCTGTCCGGAAACTATGTGGCTTTTTTGAACAAATGAAAACCCTCCGGTCAGAAAAACCCCGGCCAAAGCGCCGCTTCGCGGCGCTTTGTCCGGGAACCATAAGCCGGGGGGTTCGCGCCGCTTCGCGGCGCTCTGTCCGGAAACTATGTGGCTTTTTTGAACAAATGAAAACCCTCACGGTCAGAAAAAAACCCGGCCAAAGCGCCGCTTCGCGGCGCTTTGTCCGGGAACAATAAGCCGGGGGGTTCGCGCCGCTCTGTCCGGAAACTGTGTGGCTTTTTTGAACAAATTAAATCCCTCACGGTCAGGAAAACCCCGGCCAAAGCGCCGCTTCGCGGCGCTTTGTCCGGGAACCATAAGTTGGTTCGCGCCGCTTCGCGGCGCTCTGTCCGGAAACTGTGTGGCCTTTTGAGCAAATTAAATCCCTCACGGTCAGGAAATTCCCGGCCAAAGCGCCGCTTCGCTGCGCTTTGTCCGGGAACCATAAGCCGGGTCTGCGCCGCTTCGCGGCGCTCTGTCCGGAAACTATGTGGCTTTTTTGAACAAATGAAAACCCTCACGGTCAGAAAAAACCCGGCCAAAGCGCCGCTTCGCGGCGCTTTGTCCGGGAACCATAAGCCGGGGGGTTCGCGCCGCTCTGTCCGGAAACTGTGTGGCTTTTTTGAACAAATTAAATCCCTCACGGTCAGGAAAACGCCGGCCAAAGCGCCGCTTCGATATGATAATGATATCAATGGTCCGCCACAACTCTGCCGCTTACAAAGAGGTCCAGTAGTGTGTGAAAACACTACATTTTCCTGTCCTGACAGTTCAATTAATGATTTCAATTTCACTTAAAGACTTTTGAAACTGGATTGAAACTGGACTCTCTCAGGACTGCTCTCACAGAAGAAATGAATATTTTCCCATGATCCTTGCACGATTTTGTGTGGCGGGCCTTCTCAAACGCGGCAGTGCGCAGCTCCAGACCGCAATTTCACTCCGATAAGGACGCTGCTCACAGTCTGATACAACGAATTTTCGGAACTCTCCACAGTTTCCCCTTCATCTTTGTGATTAACGAACGATTCGTTCAAAATTCTTCATAACCAAAATTTAAGGTCCACTTTGACTTGTGGATTACACGTCAAGTCCGAAAAAGGCCGCTGTAGGTGAAGCTGAAAATGTGACACCATAGCTAGGGTTCCTAGCTCAATAGAAACCGCTAGTCGGTCAGAAAGGTTTTCAAATTTCAGAGTAACAAAACTGTATTCTCCTCATTACAAAAATCTAAAAAAAAACGCAACTGAGAAAAAAAGGAAGACACCGACGACAGAACTTTCATCTAAATTTTTCTGTGTAGGGATTAGTGAAGCAGTTTGGTCCTGAGTGAACTTCCAGTACCACGTCACACTGCACTGACTGAACGCTAGGTTTTGCTGCTTCTGCTCCCTATAATCCGTCTCGGTGGAGAGTCCCAAGAAGCATTGTTATTCCCCCACCTGCGGTTACCCAGTCACGCCTCTTACACAGTTTCTGCCACACCGTAATTCAGAACACCAAGTTCATAGTTGTTTCCGCGAACCCTTAATTTTTTGTATATTGCTCCAGTTTTCATGATTACCGTAGAATGGATACTGCGTAAGCAACATGATTTCGTACCTGCAGAGTGCTGTAGTAGCGCGCTAATATGTATGGCAGGGTTCAGAGCAGCTAAAAGCGGTGACTCGCCATAATTCTTTTTTTTTCTGGAATTCCGATTCGGAAAACAGTGAGGAGGGAACTGGCCAACGAAAGAACGACGTTGATCAAAATCCAGCCTTACGCCACTGCCTTGAATATAAGTGTGAGCTCACTAATCGAATAGAGCGTCATGTGCCTTGTCGCGATAGATCAGTAGCAGGGATGAACGGATTTCCGATGGTTTTTGGCCTTCAGATTTCTAAATTCCGATTTCCGAAAAAATGCCCCAAAATGCGGAAAGTATCGGAAATGATTAGAAGATCACAATTCTAGGAGGTTACGCATTGTATTGCAACACATTAAGGGTGTTCTTTAAGAGCCAAACCTGAACCGGAGGTTTGTTTTGATGTAAAAAAAAGAGCAAGGAATAAGGTTCCATATGTCAGCAGGAACTATATTTTCTTGAAACAGACCAAAAACTCACTGTGATTGGGCTCTTTTCCTCAAATTCCAGGTTGAACCATTCTCAAACTGGGCTCTTTTTCAGAGATGTTTGGATTTGTCCATGCTTTCATTGAATCTAATAGGGTGCTGCGGTGTTTGTTCAGGTGGAGACAGTAGGAAGAGAGTGAACGTATGATGTCTTCTCAGAATATGTGGTGTAAAAAATGGACGGGGCTGCGAAGGGCAGACGCGCGATCGAAACTCTGTTTGCCGGTGGTGTCGCGAAATCCGCACTGCTCGCCGCAATGAGCGCGCCTCGCCCATCCGCTAGACCATGTTTAGCAAGTGGCCATTACCTACTAAAGTATTTTTGTTCAATTGCACTTGTTGTGATTCTAATGGTCTATATACATAGCTCTTGTTATCGAATGGTTACACTCACTATTCAAGTTACGGTACAAAAACTGATAACTTATTGTGCTACAGTGAATTAGTGAGTTTTTTCTCGAAGTCATGATATCTAAAGTGTGCTACCGGAAAATGATTAATTGAAGCGAAATTTAAGCAGATTTGTCCGGATTCTCGGTTTTTGTCGTGTATCCGAATTTCGTGAAAATTGAGAAAGAAGAATAAGCCTCATTAAGTCTTTTTTATTGGGAGGAGATCTCCTCCCAGCTAGAGATTAAGAACTGTTTTGAAGGCTCATTAGATTAGAAGTAGGGTAGGTACATACAGCCACCATGGGTGGTTGGAATCCATCCAGGTGAACTTATTTCCGATTATCCGATTTCCCGATGGTTTTTGGCCTTCCGATTTCCGAATTACGACTCCCGAAATTCAAATGGTCGTTCCGATTTCCGAATAACGAAGTTTCGAAAAAGATTTCCGCTCATCCCTGATCAGTAGCCTCTCTGGGCTTTCATGCATTGCCGCGCATTTGGAGTGGAACAGTAACTGAACAAAGACTATTGTTCAATGTCGTTTTGTCGTCGGTCCGCACCCGCCCCATAACTTCCAGAGCCCCATATTAAAAAATCAAAAGCCGTCTTCGCAGGGACTTAGCCTAACTGCCACTCCTTTCAACTTACCATAAT
Source organism: Aplectana chamaeleonis (assembly GCA_029168955.1). Taxonomy (NCBI): domain Eukaryota; kingdom Metazoa; phylum Nematoda; class Chromadorea; order Rhabditida; family Cosmocercidae; genus Aplectana; species Aplectana chamaeleonis. The sequence continues at coordinate 2,445,761 of JAPDOI010000054.1, forward strand.
CGCCCATGAAAACCACTTTCTTTTCGACAGTGGTAAAAGCCCATACACATGCATTGATTCTCTTAAAAATTTGGGTTTCAGCCTTCAATGATAAGTGAATTCCTTCTGTACGGGTTTGGGGCGGGGTATAAGTCCGGGAGGTGGTCCTAAGTCACGTCGATGATGTTGTAGTGTCACCAACGCACGAAGGTCGTGACCCCAGGTGATGCCGAGAATTGAATCTCCTCCACGTAATGAGGGTGAAGTCGTTTGGCTGAAAAAAGGAAAGGAACTCGAACTGCTCGCAGATTTTTCGGCTGTTTCGATGGCAGAATGTTGAGAACCGAAAAACGTAATCCCCCAACCTTCCCCTAAATGAGTGCACAATCGTATGAGCCTAACTAAACTTTGAAGGTTTTGGTGAACTGAAATGCACATACAGCTCAATACTGTTTTGGAGTGGTTAGAGATGTGACGAAATAGTGCTATAGTGATGGAGGCCCAGGTGGTCGTACTTTGTGCTCCGATTCTTTTATTATATGGAAGGATAAGCCTGATGATTTTTCAGGCCAAAAATTTCTTCTTTCCTGATGCAGTAAACGATGCGAAAATGGTGTCAAATGGGTATTTGACGCGCTGATCACGAATTTGCTATCAATTTTGCATTTAAAAGTCTCGTTAAAGAGTTATGGAGTGAGTTTGGGTTGGGGATGTTGTGTAGTATCAGAATTTGAAGGGTTATCCGACCGGTGGTAAAAGAATAGTCCTTGATTACTTTTGCAGCATAAATCCGTGAAGTTGTGGTCGTTGAAGAAGGTTTTTAGGCTACACAGACATCCTCTAATGAATCTTGGAGCTGCTTGAAAAGATTTTGATAACGGTTCATCGGGGTTCGGGGCGGGGTATAAGTCCGGGAGGTGGTTCTAAGTCACGTCGATGATGTTGTAGTGTCACCAACGCACGAAGGTCGTGACCCCAGGTGATGCCGAGAATTGAATCTCCTCCACGTAATGAGGGGTGAAGTCGTTTGGCTGAAAAAGGAAAGGAACTCGAACTGCTCGCAGATTTTTCGGCTGTTTCGATGGCAGAATGTTGAGAACTGAAAACGTAATCCCCCAACCTTCCCTAAATGAGTGCACAATCGTATGAGCCTAACTAAACTTTGAAGGTTTTGGTGAACTGAAATGCACATACAGCTCAATACTGTTTTGGAGTGGTTAGAGATGTGACGAAATAGTGCTATAGTGATGGAGGCCGAGGTGGTCGTACTTTGTGCTCCGATTTCTTTTATTATATGGAAGGATAAGCCTGATGATTTTTCAGGCCAAAAAAATTTCTTCTTTTCCCGATGCAGTAAACGATGCGAAAATGGTGTCAAATGGGTATTTGACGCGCTGATCACGAATTTGCTATCAATTTTGCATTTAAAAGTCTCGTTAAAGAGTTATGGAGTGAGTTTGGGTTGGGGATGTTGTGTAGTATCAGAATTTGAAGGGTTATCCGACCGGTGGTAAAAGAATAGTCCTTGATTACTTTTGCAGCATAAATCCGTGAAGTTGTGGTCGTTGAAGAAGGTTTTTAGGCTACACAGACATCCTCTAATGAATCTTGGAGCTGCTTGAAAAGATTTTGATAACGGTTCATCAGGGGTTCGGGGCGGTATAAGTCCGGGAGGTGGTTCTAAGTCACGTCGATGATGTTGTAGTGTCACCAACGCACGAAGGTCGTGACCCCAGGTGATGCCGAGAATTGAATCTCCTCCACGTAATGAGGAATTGAAGTCGTTTGGCTGAAAAAGGAAAGGAACTCCGAACTGCTCGCAGATTTTCGGCTGTTTCGATGGCAGAATGTTGAGAACCGAAAACGTAATCCCCCAACCTTCCCCTAAATGAGTGCACAATCGTATGAGCCTAACTAAACTTTGAAGGTTTTGGTGAACTGGGAAATGCACATACAGCTCAATACTGTTTTGGAGTGGTTAGAGATGTGACGAAATAGTGCTATAGTGATGGAGGCCCAGGTGGTCGTACTTTGTGCTCCGATTCTTTTATTATATGGAAGGATAAGCCTGATGATTTTTTCAGGCCAAAAAATTTCTTCTTTTCCCGATGCAGTAAACGATGCGAAAATGGTGTCAAATGGGTATTTGACGCGCTGATCACGAATTTGCTATCAATTTTGCATTTAAAAGTCTCGTTAAAGAGTTATGGAGTGAGTTTGGGTTGGGGATGTTGTGTAGTATCAGAATTTGAAGGGTTATCCGACCGGTGGTAAAAGAATAGTCCTTGATTACTTTTGCAGCATAAATTCGTGAAGTTGTGGTCGTTGAAGAAGGTTTTTAGGCTACACAGACATCCTCTAATGAATCTTGGAGCTGCTTGAAAAGATTTTGATAACGGTTCATCGGGGTTCGGGGCGGGGTATAAGTCCGGGAGGTGGTTCTAAGTCACGTCGATGATGTTGTAGTGTCACCAACGCACGAAGGTCGTGACCCCAGGTGATGCCGAGAATTGAATCTCCTCCACGTAATGAGGGTGAAGTCGTTTGGCTGAAAAAAGGAAAGGAACTCGAACTGCTCGCAGATTTTTCGGCTGTTGTTGCGATCGCAGAATGTTGAGAACCGAAAAACGTAATCCCCCAACCTTCCCCTAAATGAGTGCACAATCGTATGAGCCTAACTAAACTTTGAAGGTTTTGGTGAACTGAAATGCACATACAGCTCAATACTGTTTTGGAGTGGTTAGAGATGTGACGAAATAGTGCTATAGTGATGGAGGCCCAGGTGGTCGTACTTTGTGCTCCGATTCTTTTATTATATGGAAGGATAAGCCTGATGATTTTCAGGCCAAAAATTTCTTCTTTCCCGATGCAGTAAGCGATGCGAAAATGGTGTCAAATGGGTATTTGACGCGCTGATCACGAATTTGCTATCAATTTTGCATTTAAAAGTCTCGTTAAAGAGTTATGGGTGAGTTTGGGTTGGGGATGTTGTGTAGTATCAGAATTTGAAGGGTTATCCGACCGGTGGTGAATGAATAGTCGCCAGATTACTTTTGCAGCATAAATTCGTGAAGTTGTGGTCGTTGAAGAAGGTTTTAGGCTACACAGACATCCTCTAATGAATCTTGGAGCTGCTTGAAAGATTTTGATAACGGTTCATCGGGGTTCAGGGCGGGGTATAAGTCCGGGAGGTGGTTCTAAGTCACGTCGATGATGTTGTAGTGTCACCAACGCACGAAGGTCGTGACCCCAGGTGATGCCGAGAATTGAATCTCCTCCACGTAATGAGGGTGAAGTCGTTTGGCTGAAAAAGGAAAGGAACTCGAACTGCTCGCAGATTTTTCGGCTGTTGTTGCGATCGCAGAATGTTGAGAACCGAAAAACGTAATCCCCAACCTTCCCCTAAATGAGTGCACAATCGTATGAGCCTAACTAAACTTTGGAAGGTTTTGGTGAACTGAAATGCACATACAGCTCAATACTGTTTTGGAGTGGTTAGAGATGTGACGAAATAGTGCTATAGTGATGGAGGCCCAGGTGGTCGTACTTTGTGCTCCGATTCTTTTATTATATGGAAGGATGACCCGAAGCAGAGAGGCACAGTGGGTCAAAACTCTGGCTCTCTGAAGGTACAAAAATCAACATCGTTAGGTAGCTCATATCGTTGAAAGTAACAGTACTTTGTTCGAGCCCATACTTTCCTGCCACCCCAAAAAAAGGAGGAAACATATTAAATTGCTAGAACTGCATCTTGTCAAGCATGGGTTATAGTTGAATCCCCAGTCTCATATTTTCACACAGCCAAATGTTTTCAGCAAGGCGACTGGGACTACGATGCTGTCAAAGTAACCGGCTATTCGACACGATTGGCTCAAGGAGTGGTGGCGGCTTGTATTACATCAGCAGTGGCCTTTGCTCTTGGTTCACACAAGCAAAAAGGCGACCACGCTGCTACGGCCGAGTTCGAAATCGAGGATAGACCTGTACATATTGGGCGGTAGATAAACTGGATCCGGTGATATGTCATATCACCACTGCAGCCGCTACTATATGTGGAAGGATGCGCACGCGGCATTGATAGTGTCGTCCCCCGTATGAAAACCGGTAGTAATCGAATGTGAGTCGGAATATGTTTATCACATGTTCATGCTGACCAGACCTGTGAGGTTTGAGCAGCTGCGTCGCCGTTGTTGAACTTCATACACCCGTTATTGTACATAAGATATTCATGATCAAAATATTACTTTCTCTCAGTTTTTCTAATCTCAGGTGCTGCTGTCTCGAATGACTCTTTTCGTCTAGTCAAATGCATTTTTGTTTTGTGAATTTGATTTTTCTTGTTTACGAGAAATACTTATTGACATTCTTTCACTCTAAATCTATTGAATGCTTTCTTTCTGCATGAAGGTTGCTGATCAACAATTAAGGCGGGCCAATTTTGCAAGTTTTTCTTATCACTCGCTCTATCGATTCTGTCCACAAGTGCCAGATGGTTTCCTCTTAATCTTTTCGCGTTGTTCTATTTTCCAGTTTTTCGATGAACCAAGTGGACAATGGTAGTCCTCAATGCCTACACTTCATATCGTTTGAGATCGTTTGTTATGATTTATTCTGAGATTATGGATGTCATATTATTTGCTCCCATTCCGAGACAGCATAAACTTTTAATTTAGTATTATTTACGAATTTTGAATTTTTGTGGAGTCGAATCATCCGCTGGATCAGGTAATTGCCCGAGACAATGTTTCGGATTGTGTAAAGTAGAGTCTAGTTTCGAACAACCGCTCTAATAATTTGCATCGAAATAGGGTAAATGATTTAGTGGTTCCATACAGCACTAGATCTTGTGAAAACGGGGAACATTAGGCAAACTTGGCAAAGAAACGTGCGATGCTTGTAATTTTTCTCCCAAACGAAAACTATTTTGGCTTCTATGACCGACGTTATGTTAAATGCAGTGTTCACGACAATCTTCAATTTTGAGATTATTCGCTATTATGATTAAGTGGCCACGGAAAGAACCAAAACGACGTGGAAATTGAGAAAAGCGCATCAGAATTACACGAAAGCCTTAAGTATTACCCCGCCTTTCAAGTATCACAGGAAGTGTTTGTTGTGACAATGAATTCTTTTGCGTACCTGTCCTTTGCAATACTCTATTCTTCATTGCTCCTTTCTTTCCTTAGGGCCCTAACTAATCCTTCTATGCATAAAATATTCCTCCATTTTTGATTGACCCAATTTTCGACTTATGACAACCACCACGAACATGTTCATCCAACCGGACATCTAGATCATATTATAGAATAATGTCACTTAATTACGACGTTTTGATGCGTTCCTCGCCGTTTCTTCATAATTTTGGTAACACTTGGAGGGCAACGCATTGTTTTGAGTGTAAAACTCGGGAACGAAAATTATTGTAAACACTGCCTTCAACAGCTCATGTTGCTACCTAAAGAGATGTTTTGTGAGCCCGAGTTTTCTAAAATGGTTTTGTTTTTTAAATAACTTGTTTCTAGGCACGGTTCTCGAAAATGTTGCGCGCGGCGGAACGTTGAGCTTTACTTGTACAAGTATGTACATACAGTGCGGTGCCGAACTTTAGAGCCACCCCCATTTTTTAAAGGCACAGTACACCCTCAGGTATGAATTTTGAGTTTTCTATGTAATTGTGTAGAAGACCTCTCCTGTATGACACGTGTCGAGTGCGAGATCTCAACTCCTCCAAGTAAGCGAGATATAAGCGACCACCACGGGCCCGACCCCCTCCAGCAACCACCACAGGCCCAGCCCTCTTCCTGGTTTTCGATTTCAATAGCGGCTAGATTGATGGATGATTATTAACCAAGTCGCCGGTCTTCACTCCCTCTCCGACCTATCTCCTCATCCTGTTCTGCGCTCGTTCCGCGACTGCGAATCAAGAGGAATACGGGCGTGAGACAACTCGTCCACCAAATTTTTGCCCTCAAATTACAGGCATTTTCAAGGAGCCATATCTCCGTTCGTAAAGGGTTTTGGACGATTCCAGAAAGACCATTGTGATCAGAGTGCGACTCTCTCTAAGATAAGGATAGAACCTAAAAATACAAACTTTTGGGTGTCCTGTGCCTTCAAGGGCACTGTTCACGATAAATTTCATCCTCGAATTTCCCATGGCAAACGCTTCTCGTGGCTCTCAAAAGCAGGCAAGCGTCGAAGAAACGGTACGAAAAGCTACCCAGGAGCCGCAAATCGAATTAGAAAAGTGGGCAAATCCCGCCGCTTTGGAAAAGTCCAGCCCCTTTCCGCCCCTCTACGTGAACGACGGAACACTCGAGACCGTGAGATGAGCGATGGTTTCCGATCAAAAGCTCCATTCTTTCCTTCATTCTCAACTTCTCTCTTTACTCAGGTCAGCTGGCATACATTGACTGCAAAAGACGGAAGTGACAAGCTTCGGACAGCTCGTCCACCATGCTTCCCAAGCTAAATTTTTGAGGGACCATAACTCTGTTCCCAGAAGGTCTTGTACGATTCCAGAGACATCATCGCAATTAGAATGGAACCGTTTTCAAGATGTGCGAAAAAACAGGGAAATGATTTTCATCGTGAACACTGCCTTTAAGTGACCAGGTCCTGAAATTCACAAAGTGGAGGCATGACCAAAGAATTCAGGGGTTCTGAACACCTTAGGAGGTAAGGTTCAGAAAATTTAATTCGTCCAATAAAAAGTTATGGTCGTTAAAAAACGCCTAGCTAACAAGGGCATAATACTTCTCAAGCCAGCGTTTTTAGTTGAGCAGAGCAACTTTGAATTCATGGATGTATACTAGAGCCTCCTTTGCCACAAAAACCTTCGAACCCATTCTTCCCACTCCACGGATTGGCAAATGTGCCTCCATGTTCCAATCTGTCAGAGTCAATCGTGAGTTGGGGCGAGGAAGAATCAAGATGTAGAGATTATGAGATGGCTATTTAGTTTTGCATCACTTGAGAATGACGTTGTTTTCCCTGAAAACATCCATAACTTTTTACTGGATGAACTGAAGATGTAATTGGGTAAGATGTAATCCGGTTGGCTTAATCTACCTCAGTGCTTCAAAAAATTGGCTATTAAACGTCAATTTCGTGCTCACCTCCCCAAGCAACATTCACAGAGAAGCGTTGAGGCAATTCGGAGACTTTGAACGATCTACCGTATTCACAGCGTAACCCACCGTAATCTATCGCATATCCATAATACCTCAGACTCGTGTAAAGCTCTTCAAATCACACCAGAAAAAAATTGGGCCAAATCTAAGGTAGCGTCCCAGAAATTGACAAAAGTTGTTTTTTTTTGCTTGAACTTCTGCCCCGATGAAAAGCTTTGAACAAACTATGTTTGGGACATTCAAACATCAAAAAACGGTCCTTAGATTCGTGACCAGCACCTAAATGACCCAGTGGAGAAGCTTCAGGGCAGATCTGTAACATTTGTCCGAAACGCTCCCAGAACCACCTGACTGATATTTGGAAATACTGAGCCGACTGCGGAAAACAGGGGAAAACGACGATAAATTCGTTCGAAGCTATCGTAAGCAGCTTTTATGGGCACATTGGGAGCCCACATCAGGAAATAGTAGTTCTAGAATTGTGCATCTCATTCGCAATAGCCACTTTGGCTTAGAGTCGTTTTCTTTGAAGGCAGCATTCACGCTCAAAAATTATATCGATTTTATAACATAAATCAAATTTTTTGGAGCTGGTGGTATTGAAAACTAAGAAAAAAATCAACGGAAGCTGAATGCAGATAGAGAAATACTGTGTTGTTTTCGTTATGGAGTGCAAGTGGACGAATTACACCACAGCTTGCCCGCACGGTTGAAACAGTGAAATTAGCGACGAAGTTGCTGTGATAGCGCAGCCAGTAGGCTCTTACTCAAGCAATGGGGTGGACTTATCGCGACGCCGATTGGGAGCAAACGCGGGGTCAACGGCGATCAGCCCTCTGCTTTTGTGATCGGTCAGCTTCAAATGGGCTCGCGACCAGTACGCCAGGACAAAAAAAAGACCGACCGCAAAAAATCTGGCTTACTTAGTGATTAGAGAGAATACAACTATGCGGAGTCTAGAACCAAAATTAAGCATCTGCGGGCGTCACGTCCTCCATCTGGTAAGGACAGAGTGTACTGCCGCTGATGCAAAAAGAGATACCAGATATACCTCAAACTTGGGTAATTGAACCGGTGACGATTTTGTTTCAACGCACAGAAAAGTGCTTCGCAGCCGAGGCGGGGTCCTTCGCGGTCAGTCCAATATGTGCCGTTGCTCTGCCGGAATGCGACGCAGCTCGTTTGCGATCACTCCTAATTACATTGTTGTACGCGATGGAAACGATTTATGGTCGCGGTGAGTTCAACTTACCAGTAGCGCGCGCGATAAGTCCGCACTTCTGTCGAACACACAGCTCGAAGGTATCGAGCAACCGCAACTTGTCCGCGATACTTTGTCCTACTTGAATTTCCGCTCGCGGTAGAACCGGATCCTGAGCGCGGCCAGTACTATTCGACAATTTTTGTGCGCGATAAGTCCAATCCATTGCCTGAGTACGGCCTGTATTAGAAGCTTAGGCGCTATTCATACTACTTAACGCCAGCGCGGCACGCGCGTGACGCCCGCTCCGCCATTGCGGCGAAGGCCGTAACCACTTTTTCATAATTTTTATTATGAATTCATCTTCAATTTCATTCAATTCACTACTAATTAATTTCGGTAATATCCTGTGCTACCATGATAGTGAATGCTTGTACAAATTTCGCTTGCTCGGCAAAGTTAAGGCCCACTTCAATACGCTCCTCCATGGCGTCGCCGCTGAAGTATTCATGGTCTCCGCAAAGGCGCCACGTATGTGTCGGGAGTAGAAACTATTCCTACACCAACTCGTCTCCCGCGCGTGCCGCGCTGGCCTTGAGGAGTATGAATAGCGCCTCATTTCGTCAGAAGCATGAAAAACTAGTCGAAGTATCGCCTCCGAGCGATAAGTTTGGACAAGTTTGTCTTGAGGGGCGGGAAATGTGAAAGAAATGGGCGGAGCTTTTCTAGCTCTGCAAAGCTCGAATACATTCATTTTGACCCTTTTTTGCCGTTTGCAACGGCATGAGCGTTCTACTAGGAGCAGTACGACCTCATTAACGTCGTTATATAAACAATTTTTTTCGGGCGTGTATACTGCCTTTTTGAGACCAACACCAGAATGCAATATATGCCCATTTTCTAGGTCTTTTCTGACATTTAATCAAGAAAACTTGGTACTATTTTCACCTGTCACGCAAATTCGCTAGTTCCACAACCTATCCGGATTGCTAATTGGGCAGTTTGAAAAGGTTTTGTTAGGAAGTTTAATTTAGGAGCAGTGTTCTTCCGCTTTAAAAGCAGCATACGCGCTCGTAAACGTGATTGAGATAACTACGGATATAGAATGGTATGGCCCAGATTACAACGCCTATGCATTTTGAAGTGTCAAAAACGACCCACAACGCCGCTACATAAGTTAGAAGTTGGCCCCGCCCTGTATTTTCACGCCCCATGTATTTGCTATTTCGCTCCAAAGCAGAATTGCTGGGTCATCTTCGCTGTCAGTGACGTGTGTGGTTCACTTGTTAGGCAACCTACCAACAGTTCCGACGGTGGATATGACCCGGCAACCTTGCGTTGCAGGAAAAGGGCAAAACGGGGCGTGAAAATACAGGGCGGGGCCAACTTCTTACTCATGTAGCGGCATTGTGGGTCGTTTTTGACATTTCAAAATGCGTAGGCGTTGTAATCTGGGTCATACCATTCTATTTCCGTAGTTATCTCAATCACGTTTGCGAGCGTGTATGCTGCCTTTAATGTACATAGTTCCTACCACATTTCCTACCTTTGATTCTGAACGCGTGGGTTGGCATTCGGGCAATGAGGCTTTTTTTGCCCTCCCTTCCTTTATCAGAAAAGAGGACTAGTTGATTCCTATGATACTCCCATTCCTCCACAAATCATCTCAATTTTTATTTTTTGTGGTTTGGAACCTGAAAACGCTGTAAAGAAATCCTTAATCTTGTTCCTAGCTTTAGTCCCGCACTGGCGCGTGATCACCTTGTCTGGTTGCTCATTTCCATGACAATCGGTTCATGTCTAGTGTGTTTCGTTGCAAGGTATCTTTTAGACATATTCCCCTTTACGCCGTCTAGCCATCTCATTTTCGGCCTTCCGTTTGGTCTGCTTGCTTAAACCTCAGGGCCTACTGCAGTTACTCGGGCGTGGGCATGCCACGTCGATGAGCTACCTCAGGCGACATTTTTTTCAATTTTGCTTGAATTGCAGCGACACCAATGATACCTTTTTTATTATCGTTTCGCGTCCCGTTCAACCGAGTAGCACCGCGCGACCAACGGAGCATTTCGTATTCATAAACACACTCGGTGCATAATTTCCGTATCAAGAGCAACCTCACTCGCGCCTCACAAAAAAGGTGTCACTGCCACAAAGATTTTTAAAATTCACATAAAAATATGTGACGCTTCACTTCCAACGTCTCACTAAAACGAGTGGTGGTCGTCATGTGTCTGAAACGCGAAAAAGGGGGAGGAGCGAAAGACCGTAATTGGAGGATAAACCGACCATCGCCAATCACAGCCCTTCGCTCCTCTCCACCCTTTTCTTGGGTTGAACACATTACGACCACCACCCGAATGTGCTGTTCAGAGAGAGAGAGAGAGTGCTGTGAAAAAACGCGCTCCACGGTGAAGGCGCTGTGTTTTCTTTGTTAGGCCAGGTTCACACTTCCAGCGGCGAGCGACGCGACGCAATGCTTACCATCTATATCGACCGAAAATCGATATGGCTAATGTGCAGTGTCGCTGTCGATGGTCGCCGGAAGTATGATCCCGGTATTATGTTCAGCTTTACCCCTGAATTCTAGTTGGCATGTCCACATAGTGATGTCGCCATAGCCACTCTGTAATCGATTTGCCCCGTAGTTAATGCTCACGAGCCAATTTAGCCAAGGATCAAAGGAACGGTAATGTCCCATAACATCTATTGACATCCGTAGTCTAAGTCAAAGACCTTCCGCCATTTCTAGTCTAGCGAATGGACAAGGAGTGACCGTAAACAGTGAGCCGCGAGGCCATCGCGACGCCACCGGCCAGTAGGGCTTTGATCGCGAGCAGCGATCTATGGCAGCGACCCCGCCCATTCACTATATTACAACTGGCGATAGGCCTTTACGGGCGACTCAAGAAAAAAGTCTGATCTAGTTGATTTTTAGGTACATATATTGAACAAATTGGTTAGAAACTCAATCAGTATTCGCGCCTTCACCGATGAATTCATTTTTCTGCTCACTCTCGCACCATCAGGCTGTGTTATGAAGCGGTTAATGAAACTAAGCATTGTTTCCACTACTTACAGAAGCGGGGATTTGATTTTTGCTGACATCGAACCTCAATGTCTTTGTTCATGAAGAAGGTTCTCCAATGGATCAAGTCACTTAATATCACTGTTGAGCCACTAATGCTTGTTCTGGCAGCGTGTAACACAGCGAGGTACCAGTTATACGCATTATTCATCTCTGATTGATTTGAAAGTGTCCATTGTTTTCCTTACGTGCTACAGATGCCTTCAGATCGATTGTCACGCCAGAAATGTCCGAGCAGAAAATGATGCGGGTGTATCCAGCTCCACCTGGATTGTCTGATAAGGATTTGAAGAAATTTTATAACAAGAAAATGGTCATATGGGACAACAATTATTCGTACGTCAATCTGCCAATCGCTTGTATTGTTGGAATAATGTATGGTGAGTTGCTCGAAGAAGATTTGAACGGCTCATTTCTGGATGGATTGCATCATAGCGCACGGTTTTCGGGCTCGGTACGTTTTAGTGGCGAATTCTGCGTGCCTATGCATGTAACATTTATTTCGGAGTGAAATTTGATCCGTTTATCGCGTGCGTCTGCGCGCATATGCTTGCGTCTCCTTCTCCCCCACACTTTCTCTCTGCCTGTCTCCTCGCTCCGCGCAACTTCGAGAAGGAACATAGTAAATTTGGCATCGAAACAGAGGATATGTCTGACCTTCGCAGTCTCTATGTTTCAGCAGGAATCACCGGTCCGCGAACCTTTCCACGTTCGCCTTATCTTCGTGAATGTCAGCGTTTCCACTCAAAGGCATCGTTCACGCGAAAAACCGCTTTCCACTTTTCACGCTCAATTTCATGAACGAGCCCGATAGATCACACCGGTAAAGTTTTGCACTTCACAAACGTATGGTTCTGAGGTTGGAGTGGTTCAAAATAAAGATCCGCTACCAGTTCTCACCAGTCATCTAGCACAACGAACAGAAGCACGATGTCAGGATCAAACGATCAAGTCTTGCAAACTCTTTCTCGGTTACTTAATAGGTTTAAAGCGCAAAATCACTACCCCATTGTTTGAAAAAAAAACTTTGGCGCATTGCACTGAACACATCGAAATCGACAGAGGGGCGTGAGAGGAATGGTTTGCATTTATTTTGGTTTTTTTCCTTTCATCGAGTTTCTTTGAATTTTTAATGTCCTGTGGGGGTTCTCCGCTATTATCCGTACCACAAGGGCTTGTTTGCTCAAAAACACAAAAGAATAAGACACGGTTTTTTGCGCTAACGATGCCTTCAAGTTCATTTTTTTGTGAAAAAAACTGCATGCGAAACATTAAACCTCTCGATGATGAGGTTTTCACAATGTCGACCGCTGATCTCACCATTCACCTTGAGCTCCCAAAGAATATCTGCACCACCATGAGTCGGTTGAAGTGTGGAAAGAAGTTTGCAGTCAGATGGCGCAAACTCTGTGCTGTCATTACTACGTATAGAATAGGACTATCCATTGAGTTTCCTGAAACTTACTTCACAGTTTGCTGCAAGGAAGTGCGTGGCCTTCCTTCCAGGTGTTGTTTAAAGTCTAAAGCAGTGTTCACGATAATCCTGGTTTTCGAGTTTTTAGTGTGAAACACTACGCTGGCAGATGCTGGGGGGTCAGGGTCGAAGAAAGCATCGAAAACGGACCACAAATCGATAAAAACTGCTGCAAAGTGAAGATTTCGTAAGCCCATTACGCCTGCTCAGCCCGTCCCGCCCCCCGTTCTGACTAACTTGTGGCGCCGCAGACGCTTTCGATGCCAAATCGCCAAGTACACGTCCAGCATAATGGACTCGCCCACATTTCGCCCTTAGCGCGTGCTTGCGGAAAATAGCGAGGCGCGTAGGCCCGTCCGCGCCCTGAACCTGCACGTAGAAACCGCCAATTTAGCTTATTTTGAGGCTTTTCCTCGCTGTTTCTTAACTATTCGTTAGAGGAAGCAGACAGGCTCGAGAAAGTTGTTAACTACGCTACTTGGCTCGTATTGCCCCTAGTAAAAAGTTCACGCCAGTAGAAGCGTAAAAACCGGTGAAAACTACCAAGTTTGAGTCAAAAATTTTTGTCAACCACGCCCTTGAGCTTTAAACTCTGCCCCTCAATATACGAACACGGTCACTTCGGCTGGTTTTTGAAGCTTCCAACGAGGTGAGCGTTCTAGTAAAGGCTGTAAGAGTCTATCAGCTTCGCTATCCCAACCGTTTTATCGTTAATATTAGCTCTTTCAACCGCTCGGAAATAACTCGTCCAATTTTACCCCATAACAAAAACGGCCGTTATCCCTGTATTTGCATGCAGTTTTCGTCGGTCTTTATTCGTTAGTTTCCCATACTACTAGCTTCAAACCTTCGAATTATGACATAAAATCGATACCATTTTTGGGCGTGTCTGCTGCCTTTAACCAGTGCAATTGGTCTGGAACAAATTTCGACGTAAATTTTCTATGACAGAGCTACCATCAAGCCGATTACATACCCACGGTATGCAGATGAGCCCACTAAGAATGCAATGCTCTAACCGATCCCGTTAACGCCTGGAACGAAGGCGGCTATAAATGTAACGTGGTGGAAACTAATTGAACAACATAAGGATATGGCCAACTGACTCGCTCGGTACACACTTTGCATTATTTTTTAAGGTGGATATAGCGACTTCTATGGACGAAAGATACCTCTGCTTGTTGGAATAGGAAGTGTGTTGATGGAAAATGCAAGTGAGCTTCGATAATTTCTGATGCACCTATTTTTGCTCTTTTTTTCTGGATTCGTTACATTCACTAATGAGTACAATCAGCACGGCTCGCACTGATCCTTTGCGTTCCCCATTGTATGTCGGCGCAAACTCGGTGCACATATGTCATATCATATGCGCACTGAGTTTGCGCCAACACACAATAAGGAACGCAAGGTATCAGTACCGACCGTATATTGCAGCCTCCGTCTGCCCTACGTACTCTCGTTGTCTCCAACCTGCGCTCCGCACCCGCACAATGAGGAATCATTTATACTCGCGCCGCCCAGCGGCACAAGTATAACAGTGCGTTCCTTCAATACTGATCACGCAGCGCGGCACGATCGATGTTATACGATTGCACTTCGCCGCGCCGCTCGATGGCGGAAGTATAAACGACCCCAAGGCATCTTTCATAGTCCTCACTGCAGGCGCGTGGCGCGCTTGCTGCCCAACGCCGCCATAGCAGCAGCGCACAAACCGCCATGGCGGTTTGACCATTCGAATCAATACTCGCTTCTCAGTCTAGGTCCACTCCAACATAAATAATTCTGGGACTATCCTACGCTACCGCATACGCAAATGCAAGCCAGGAATTTCTGTGCATTTCACAGTTAAGGTCTAACTTTAACACACACCGCCCCGTGTCGCCGGAGAATGCATAGTGGTTTCCCTTGCGGGCCGCGCGGTGAAAAAGTTCCTTAGTCCACCGCTCGCTCGTCCACGATAAAGACAGTTTACGGCAGATAAACTTTATTTTGCCAAGAGAGCTTTCAACTTCTGCGGTCATACCTTTTTCTTTTATGTTACTCGGGCAGCTAGGACAGGGTTTATGAATACCTGGGAGGTAGTCCATTAGAAAAACCTGGTTTCATGGTTAGTTCCGGCAGCCAGTTCTGGTCATTCCCTTGTAAGGAGACATTGAGAATCAGTTTTTTTCTCAGCCTACGCTGCCTCCAAATTTGGAAGAGTGATGATACATAGTATGTGTTCTGAAATTCTTTATCAGCAGAGTAAAAAAAGTTCCCTCTTTGCATCATATCACTGTCACATAACTGCATCAACAACCAGGCGTTTTTGGTGGTGTGCGCTAATCATGTCCAGATGACATAATGATTAAAGGCAGTGGTCACGAAGAAAAAAGTTGTTGAGAAAACCATACAAATTAGTTTGGTTTGCAAACGGTTGAAAGACCATGAAGGTTACGTAGCAAGAAGCAGGCTATAATTAGATTTATTAAGTGCCTAAGTTGATAATTCGTGCACACGTGCACAGCTCCGCTAAAAAGATCGGAGTTTCGCAATGGTATAGTCAAAAATCATTAATTTATTGACATTTACGGGCAGAAATGAAAAAAAATTTAGGTAACAAAAACTGTTAAGCAATACCAACAAGCACTCCAGTCAATGTCTTAACTATATAAAGATAGAAATGTTCTAGCAGGCAAGTCCGAAGGCCATTGTTCCTTAAATGAATGACAATTTCAATTACAGTTCTCGATACTAAAGGTCATGAATGCCAATGATATGGAGTGGGCTCGTTCGCCATCAAAAGATCGGAAAGTTGATGCCCAAAATTCGGCCCAAAGATGGTTCTCTTTCATTGTTATGGCTGGCAGATCAGGAGATGATCTGAGAGAAAGTGTTCGCTCTCGGCGAGGTTAGAATGCCGATGACCACCTAAGAAGGCGAGGTGGTATCCCGTTGAGCAGGTCAGAAGTGTGATCCAAAAATAAGCGAACCGCATAAAAGGCCGCAGGAAAGGGACTCATGTCAGACAAGTCAGCCTCGCCTGCACTTCTCCGCGCTCCTCTAGTGTTCTTCACGTCTGCTGTGTGGTTATTCTCTACTAATGAACCCGTTATTCTCTAGTCTTCCCTTCAGCCGCAGAAACGGTAGCTCTCGCCTGTTAGAGAGAGCACAGTAGCTAGTATCTTTAGGAATACAACATTCATATTTTTTCCGAACATGTCCTACTACTCCGAACCCAAAAGAGGGTTTAGAGATGAAAAAAAAGACAAGCATGTTTCATCGCGACCACTGCCTTTAAAGGCAGTGGTCGCGCTCAAATATGCTTGTCTTCTTTCCCTTTCTGAACCCTTTTCTGGGTATAGAGTAGTAGAACCTATAAGAAAAAATCGCGAAAAAATGCCGTTCTAGGCTAAATTTGAAGCCTGAACTTCCTTGTCTTTTGATGGTGGACGAGTCCACCCCACATCATCGGCATCGATGATCTCTAGTATCAAGAAAATCAGTCGGCTTGAAATTGAATTTCAATCAATGAAACTTCGGATTTATGTACACATCTAGTCAAAAAACATTGACTAAAGTGCTTGCTTTCATTGTTAACTGTTTTATAAGGTAAATTTGCATTTATTTCTTCCTCTGAGTGTCGATGATTTTCGACTGCTTGGCATGAGACTGTGATCTTTCTGTGCACGTGTGCACGAACTGGAAGTTTAGGGTCTTAGTAACTCTAATTCTAGCTCGTTTTTCACCGCGCTACCTTCATAGTTTTCGAGCTGTTTTTCATCTGAGCTGATTTTTGTAGTTCTTTCGATTACGTTTTTCATCGTGACCACTGCCTTTAAGCGACAATTCGTTTTTAGCGACAGGGATTATTGTTGATACGAAGTTGTTGGTGGTAAGACAAGTTGAGCACTGTCAACGACCAAATGTACAATACAAGTCTAGAAATGTGATGGCAGCAAATATTTTATGCATAGAAATGAATTAACCGTAAAAGCTACATTCTGTTTCTTTGGTTTCAAGAAATATATGACCGAAAATTGTATTCAAGTAAAGGCATTCAGTAGTTCTGAAAGTTTTCTGATGACAAACAAGTGTTTGAAAATCTTGAGACCATACTACGAGTGAATAGCCTAAGTTCAGGTTAGTACCGCTAAACTGCTAACTGTTTCGGTACTCAGGAAAATGTACTCAAATTTTGAGTTCAATAATGCGTCTTATGTATATTATGTGCTTGTGATACCATTCAACGTGTTCGAATTACATCAGGTTTCTCTGAATGCACAGGACACCCGAGAAGTTCTTTTTCAGATTTAATGCTTATCTTGGGAAGAATCACACGCTGGTCACAATGCAATCTCTGAATCGCTCAAGGCCTCCCACAGATGGGGTTATGGCTCCTTAGAAATGCCTATTTTTTGAGGGTAAAAACTTCATCTATTAGTTGTTTCAGGCCGGTACCTTTTTTCCACTCGCAGTCGTTGCGCGAGAGCGAATCAGGGTGAGGAAAGAGACCGGCAAGGGATTCGAAATCGAAAATGTGTCCTGTCGCACAAGGCCCGAATGTATGCAAAAACACACAATAACTCGAACAAGTACAAACCAATTGAACGGTAAACTCAAAAGGCACAACAAGAAATATGAATAAAGTTCATGACACAAAAACGATTATCAAACAATGGATTATGCACAACAAAAAAACATGCCCCATGGGTTACAAAACACACAACCAGAAGAGTGCCTGCCAACTAGAGTGTTGCCCGAATATTCGTTTATTCGAATAATATTCGAATATTCGAATATTCAGCATAAATAATTTGAATAGTCGACAAGATCGCACTCCATCTTGCACTGATTTTACATTTCATACATCTTAGCGTAATGACTTCTAATTTCTCACAATTCTTCAGTACCTCATAAATTTATAGTTATAGCAAGTATGTAGCCTTCATTTCCCCGCTACTCGCACTTTGCTGTATCACTATCATAGAAGCGGGGCGAATTTGAGAATGATTTCTTCATTCTCACGGCTGAATTTTTCGAATAACAACCGTTTCGCATCTACGATTGTGATAATATGACTGCGAGCAGTGGAGAAATGAAGGATACAATATATTAAACTGCTCGTAGGATTTTGTCAAAACGCTAGAAATGCTCATTCCACCTTTAGTTATAGAGAAAAGTTTAAATTTCGAGCGACGCATAAGTATAGCAACACTTGAGGAAAATGAAACTGTCTCGCAAAAACGGCCACATTGTATCATTTTCATGCGTATTTTTATGGAACTGGTTCAAGGTGATGCTATTCGTTCACTTTCCCGGTGGACTTCACCTGAATTCTCAGGCTGACAAAAGATTTGAGATGTCAAGAGGGTGCAGTTTATGAAATGACAACTTACCAACCTGTTGTCGACACCCCAGTTTCCTGAGTGGATTGAATGGGATAGTACGCAATAGAGTGTTGCCCAAATATTCGTTTATTCGAATATTCAAATAAGTCGAATATTTGAATAATTGGAATATTCGAATATTCGAAGGAGTGGATTATTCGAATTATTCGTTTATTCGAATATTCCAAAAAAAATCGTTCCAACACTCTGCTGCCAACCCCGCCGCAAGAACAGGAATGATCCATAAAAACAAACTCAGACAACTAAAACGAATGGCAGATTCACAAAGGTCCTGGCACGAGTAGCCACTACCGAGATCCATACATAGGGGATGACTGAGGGGGTGACTCGGGCGGTGGGCACCCAACAGAGAAAGACTCAACGAGCCAATCACTCGCCCGCCTGGACCTTATGTGTAGCTTCTCCAACCCAGGTCACGCCTCTTAACCGACCGTTCTACTGTCTGTGATCTAGCCCCTCTCCACAAACGTGGTTTAAATTCATTCATCCATCTAGCCGTTATGGAGGTTGAAACTCAAGTAAAGGGGCGTGGCTCGTGAAAATGGCTAAAGGAGGTCGGGCCCGTAGTGGTGGCTTATATCTCGCTGTTTTGAAGGACATGAAAAGGACAAAATTCATATTCGAGGCTGCACTGTTCCTTTAAAGGCACAATACAGCCTCAGATATGAATTTTAAGATTTTCGTGTAATTGTGTAGGAGACCCCTCCTGCATAATACCTGCCAAATGCGAGATCTCATTTCCTCCAAATAAGCGAGACGTAAGCGACCAACACAGGCCCGGCCCCATTCCTGATTTTCGATCTCAATAGTGGCTAGATACATAGATGGATGATTTTCAACCAAGTAGTCGTTCTTACTCCCTTTCCGATCTGTCTCCTCACACTGTGTTGCTCTCGCTCCGCGACGGCGATTCAAGAGAAATACAGGCTTGAGGCAACTCGTCCACCAAATTTTCGCCCTCAAAATGGAGGCATTTTCAAGGAGTCATATCTCCGTTCGAAGGGATCTTGGACGATTGCAGAAATGCCTATGTGATCAGAGTGTGAACCTCTCCAAGATAAGGATAAAACCTATAAAATAATTCTCTGGTGTCCTGCGCCGTTGATCTTAGCCTGAGCTGAGAGATAAATCCATAAAAACTATGTCTACATCAATGTCAATGTGATATAATTTGTCCAGCTCTGTACATTCACTGGGTAAAACGGTGTGATCCGAGCCGACGGGAAACGCAGGTTTCGCGGAGACATCAAACGAAATTCGGAGACCTTATACCGTTTCGGTGTAATGCTTCGCGCCCTCAGGCTTTTCAAAGTTTATCGTCGATAAGAAGGTTATTGCGATCTAGCATTTTTACAAAGAGGCTAGTTGTGGAAATTAAGTCTAAGAAAAATCTAAACGGCTCGGATCACACCGTTTTACCCAGTGAATGTACAAGCTGACAGCTCATCGTCCACCAGTGGCCCTCTACTACTGAGACGTGTCAATTATAGAAATAGAGGGACAGCAGAGGGTCAGTGGCGAACCCTAAGATTGTGCATTCCGTTATAAACAGACTGTACATAGAATGAGGTAGTGCTGGTGAGGTGTGTGGAGTGCGGGTCTAGGCTTCCTTTAATCTCTTGAGGCATATTCGATGTACGAAGCATCCTGGTACTGCCATAGTTGTCGAAGTGTTTCTTATGAATCTGATTACCCCTACTTGCCCCTCAAGAAACATACCTGAATAAGCACTGCTACAAAAGTTGCATGCTGCTTCACCGTTTTGTGATGTTCGACCCATCACATCGATTAGGTCGTGCGCTACAAGGAATAACACAACTATGCCAACAATTACACGCCAAAACTCAGCAACATGTAACCAAAAGAGGATTTAATGAAGAGTTTCCTCTGTAATCATAGTTGTGAACAATTTCGTTAAAATTGAATTCAGTGAAAATGCTCATTTCGTCTACGGACACTGATCTCTCTCTTTACTGGTTCTATCCAACTGCTGCGATCACTGGCTTAATGGGTGATTTCCTGCTCACAATGAGCTGTATAAACGCATACGTCGCTGACAATTTTGATGATGAGAAAATTGTAAGTTTTCATTGATTACTTTTTTACGCGAAGGTCTTCGTTTTCCTTGGTAAAATGCATGTGCATTATGTAGGTTCCACAAAATTTCCTTCATTTTCTGATGAACATTTGTTGCGTATTTTTGCAAAAGTTTTTGAAATTTTTAAGGAACCTATTCTAGCTGTCGACAAGGATGATTGTCGTGTCCATTATGTTCAGTCTCGGTTCTTTTGCAGCTTCGCAGTCAACGAAAGCCATATTGAAAGGAATATCGACTATTGCTCTTCTCAGCATTGTAGAGGGTGAGTGAAGCTCACACCTAAATGTACTACTGAATGCGTTTCTTGTTCTCCTGGAACAACTAACTGCGAAACACATTTGAAACGGTCAATTGGAGAAGAACAAGGAGAATTCACCTCACGGGAGTTTTGTTCTTCTCCGAGCATGAAGATTATCGAAAAGCAAACCGCAATGTATCTGTTGTGAAAACACAACAGAGGTCCTCGGGCGCAGCAACACCCTCGGCCTCTGGGCCAGCAGCAATCCCCCCGAAAGGTGGTAGCTACCGGCTGTCACTGCGTGGTGACTGTATCAATCACTAATCGACTATCAATGTGAATACGCAGGCATAGAAATTCACACGCGGCGCTCAAGTTAATGACCGTTGTATTCAGGCACCTCGCAGCAGTGAGCGTTCTTTTGCGAGGTGGCTGACTGCAAGAAACAGGTGGTGACTTCGCTCACCACCGCAGACGAAAGAGAAATAGCGCGCGATACGAAGAGAAGTTCAGTCTATACCGCGGAGGTGGGGTCGTGCACGTCCAAGGGTGGCGACTTCTTGAGGAAAGTGCGACTCGAGAGAGGGCAGTGGAGCGTTCCGCGAACCGACCAATCCGCGGTCCACTTATCACCCAAGCACATCACGGTGGCCTATCTCGTTGTCTAGGTGGGCAAGGAAAAATTGCACCCGCCTGCTGGCAGCCGTCCAGCTCCGCTGCCACCTGATAGGAATGACAGGCGAAACGTTTAATGGTTCAATTGAAGATTTCATTATTCCTGGCGAAGATTAGTGAGAGACTTACGCCGAATTGTGCGTACATAGCTGTCACGAATACGTCTCCTTTATAGATTTCACGTGCTTTACTCGATTTCTAAGCTCAACTTCGAATTCCTAGAAGTTAATGTTGCCATAGTCAACCATTTTCAATTTTTTTTCCATTAATCGCTCACTAAAAGTAAACTCAGACTTGCAACGAAACCCATGTAAGGAAGGTTGCTAAGAAATCATTTCGTTATCGAGAAGAAGCATAAAACTTACGTGATCCACGTGCACTAGTTACTAAATTCTGTATAATTGTTCATCTGAGTGCGGTTTTTATCTAAACTTCGTTTTCTTCTTCTAGAAACAAGTTCACTACTGGGAAGCGTGAAACAGACTAAGGAAAACACTTAGCCCATAATTTGTTTGAACTTTTTGGTTCACCTCATGGAAAAACACGAAGTTGCCTCCTCGACAGTCATACTACAAAGTATTATTATCGTGGTCTTAGTGGTAAGTGGCCACTCAGCAAGAAATTCTCAAAATCGCTTTTCAGATCTAACATTCTGTCGCCTTGGTGGTTTTCGCAGAAAATTTCAAAATCTCATCATAGAAGGATGAAAAAACTGCTACATCTGAAAGACAGACACATATGCACGTTCGCGGAATCCAAGTGTTTGAACAAAGCTGCAATGGATATGATTAACTGTACAGGGAGTTTATGTAACAAAACAGAAAGTGTCTCTCACGTGTTCATGTCGCCCTACTCAGAAAAATCAAAACAAGTTACTTGTAATATAAATGTAACTTACTTGAATGTCTCAAGTAACTTACATTTATATTACATGTAACATACATTTATATTACATGTAACTTAAATTTATATTACAAGTAAGTTACACTTATGTTACATGTAACTTACATTCGAATTTTCACTATGGGTGGCCATCACGTGACGCAGACGACACGCGACGCAGAGGGCGTGTCCCAGACCACACACTACGCAAAAAATGGTGTGCTGGGCCTTCCCTGCTGGTGGGGCGTCAAGTACCTCAAACTTGGGTAATTGAACAAACAGCAACGCCAGTCGTAAGCCTGACCCCGCGAGTGCATCGTACATCAACACTGGAAATATCTTCATGGCCGATTTAGGTTACTTGCGACTTATATTGTGCCATTTAAGTTACATGTAACATATCGGAGGCGCACTGCACGCAGGATCCTCTCAGAAACCGAAAACAAGTTACTTGTAACATATCTAAGCTGATGCAAGTTACATGCGACTTATCTGGAGTCATTTAAGTTACATGTAACATATCGGAGGCGCACCGCACGCAGTATCCCGCCGATGTATTACATGTAACTTAAAGGCATCGTACGCGCTGAAAACCACTCACCGTTTTTTGGGTTTGAATCATTGATTGGGCCCGCTTGAGAACGTGGGTAGAGTTTGTCGGGTCACCGATGCATCTTGGGGAAGATATGGGAGGTCGAATGCCTCGAATTCCACCAAAAGAGGCCGGCCTTCCGACAGCCATGTGGCCTCAAATGAGAAAAGATGGTAGCTTATCAACAAATGATACATCAACTTCCACTCATTTACGCGATACAGCTTGTTGATAAGCTTCTTTCTTTTTCATTTTATGCCACATGGCTGTCAGAAGGCCGGCCTCTTTTGGTGGAATTCGAGGCATTTGATCAGCCATATCTTCCGAATAATGCGTCGGTGACCCGAGAAACTCTACCCACGTTCTCAGGCGTGCCCAACCAATGATTCAAACTCAAAAAACGGTGAGTGGTTTTCAGCGCGTACGATGCCTTTAAATGACGTGAGATAAGTCGCAAGTAACTTACATGGGCGCAGATATGTTACAAGTAACTTGTTTTCGGCCTTTTATGTTACAAGTAACTGGTTTTCGTTTTCCTGAGTAGTGGTCTCACATAGGGCGCATATTAGATCGCGACCACTGCCTTTAAACTGCAAGGAACTAAAACTGCGGAGGCTGGCTTCTCCAATTTTGTGTTCCTTTTTTACCTCTCCGTGCATTCGGTCATTTGAAGCTATTCTTCTTGGTCTTTACTGAAATTGAGGATCTTTTAGAGGCTTTCTTTTTCATTATTATGGAAAACAAGAGAAAAGTCATAGTAGCGTGTTTGGAAACGTGGAATTTTCAACAAACATGTTCCAGAAAACAACCTTCACCAGAGGACTATCTGCAAGCACGAAAAAGCTATGGACGAAAAACCGATAATTTCAGGCGAAAAAAAATGCACTTTATAAACTGAAATCGGCTGGCAGAAGGGGAACGTATTTTTCAACTCTGAAAACGCTGTTCGTTGCAGTATTTTATGAGAATTCCGAAAACAACCTTCACCAACGGGCTATCTCTTAGGTTAAGCAAAGTTATGGACGAAAAACTGATTGATTTTGGTAAAAGAAACGTTACTTCATAAATTGAAATCGTCTGAGAGACTGGAAACGTATTTTTCTCAACATGAAAACATTATTGGACGCAAAACTTCATGGAGACATTGAAAACAGCTCCGTTCAAAGATTCGTCTGAAAGGGCAAATTTTTTTGGGCGGAGAGCGGGTAGTTGTTCAGAAAGCTCTTGGAAAATTTTTCCGAACGATTTTGACTGCAGGAAAGCTCAAAAAATTTCATGACCTAGGCAAATCATTTCATCAAGAATAGTGAACTTTTAAAGGAGGTCATATAACGAAAAAAATGTTTTAAAATAATGATCGAAAATAAAAATATATTGAATGCAAGAAAAAGAGGATAAATAAAACGTCAAATTTTGAAGTTGCAAGTCTATAGGGAACCTTCACCATTCCCCACTCAGGTATCCTAAACAACCTTCACCTCTCGGACCGCTGTCTCCACACCGACGAGCCTATGGTTTGGCCACGCCCCAGAGCTCGCGCTGAGCGACGTGCCGCCGGTCGGTGCAACTCTGCAGACCCCTTTAGTGTCCCAAGGAGGACGAGGATCATTGTCAAGCTGGGTGACCACTCCGTGTTGAACTATTATTAGTACCACCCAAAGAGCTGCTACTGTCCGTCACCTCTCATCGCACTAATCGCGAAATACACCCGGATTCGGCATAGGGTCAGATCATAAATGAGGACAAAATTGAGTTAATACAAACAGTTCTAGGTGTTCTGCTAGCAACAGTGATTGTTTGTGTTATCGTCTTACCAGAAACGAAACCAAAACAGAAATTATTGCATGAGAGTTCG
Source organism: Aplectana chamaeleonis (assembly GCA_029168955.1). Taxonomy (NCBI): domain Eukaryota; kingdom Metazoa; phylum Nematoda; class Chromadorea; order Rhabditida; family Cosmocercidae; genus Aplectana; species Aplectana chamaeleonis. Next base: position 2,470,363 of record JAPDOI010000054.1, read on the forward strand.
CAAGTTGAAAATCTTGATCAAGAGGACTATCCGCAAGAAGGAGCAGAAATGCAAAGGTACAAAGAAGTGAGCATTTTCCCATGATCGGCAACGATTTCTACTTTCTTCAGAGCTGGATTTATCAGAATCATGAAGCTGTCTTTCTACTCTATATATGCATCATTGAAGATCTTTTTACTAACTCGCGAAGGACATCGCCGCCTCTTCCTTTACCTAACGTTTGCTGCTAATTTCCTCGATCAACTCGTTTTCGGGGAGGAAAAGAGTAGGTTCTAGTAACTGGGATGAAGCTCCTAAGACAGCTTAATTTTATCGAATTCGCAACGTTTTATTATATTCTCAAGGTCTGATTGGCACGTACACTCGTCTTTCACCCTTTAACTGGACAAAAGATGAGTACGCCGATTACAAATCTATTAGGCCAATAGTTCGTGAGTCGAATCGTTTTAAATCAAAGTTTGTCTCGAAACCCCAGTAAGCGTTCACTTGATTTCTATGGAATTCACGTTGCAGAAATCGTTGGAATGTTATTTGGAATAATTGTGCTCAAGAAATGGTTGCGACTACGTGACACATTTATAATTTGCCTAGCAATCGGCACCTTGGGAATATCTTTGTTTATGATTGGATTTGCTCAGGTATAGGTATTTTCACTGTTTTTCAGTACATTAGGGCGTCCTGGTAGAAATGCGGATTTTGACACTGCCTTCAAAATTTCTCACGGGAGAAGTGTCAGCATTCCGTTTCGTAACACAATATCGAAATGATAACGCATCGTCAGGGTTCAGGTAGAAACTAAATGCCCTCCTTAAACAAATGATCCGTCTGCGAGTCAAAGAAGTCGAGAGCCCAGAGGCATATCTCATCGACGTTGTCAAACTTCCTTCTCGTCAGAGCGTGCAGTGTCGAGCGTAGTACATAGTAATCGAATTGTGTGAGTTCCGGTTGTATGGCGGATGTGTCAAGACAGTTTAGCCCATCTCCAAAGTCTTTTGATGGGAGACTTCTGCGATAAGAGTTCAAGCCTTGTCATGAAGTAGTTCCGTCCGACACGTGTTCACTCCCTTTTTTGCCCATCCGATCCAGGTGCTTTAAGTAGACTTCGTGAATGACAGCCTGATTAGGAAGGATGCTCAAAAATACGGGATCATTGGAATTTCACCACTGAAATAGCATAGGACTTCTTTTCGCGCATAGCCGACATTGGGACGCGTTTCGGTTGCTCACCGGCGCATAGCTAACAAGGAAAGTGTTTTTAGTGGTTAACGCATCTGCGAAAACGTCTAGTAGTGTTAGTATCTTTTGGGCCTCAATAGTAACACTGCACATTATCCCGTCCCGAGCTGCAGGTTTCAAGAAGATATAAGCGCTTTTCAAGCTGCACGAAAAGGCAAGGGTACCAGGCGTTTTTTTAGGTGTTTCAAAAATTTTCGGAATTTGCTCGAAACTTGCATATAGGGTTTAATAATGGTGCTGAAAACGAATTTTGGGTTCAATTTCCGAAATTCTTAGGTTTGCTGTAAGTTACGGTAGGTACAATGTGATTTAGGGAGCAAAACCCACATTAGCATTTCGAAAATCGACAAATGGATATTAAAGGCAATGTTCACGATAAACTCCGTCATTGAGTTTTCTTTGGAAAATAATAGTGGTAAAATAATCAGAAGCAGAACAGTGTTGAAAAAACGGATCCGAGAACCTTTGCAGAGGCAAAAAACGGTTTTGAAGATTACCCCAGTGGGCGAGTCCGGCCTCGTTGGGTCTAGTTGTTGTTTCAACACCGACACGTCTCTATCACTGCCACGCTTTAACCTGCGATCATCAACAGTGGTTTTTTCATCGAAAGAGGGATTAGATTTGAGAATTAGTTGTCGAAAACTTCCGGAAACCTTCTTTAGGCAAAACTCTTTGCAATCCATAGCATGATTTGATGAAAATCACTGTTGATGATGGCAAGTCAAAGCGTGACAGTGATGGAACCGTGTCGGTGTCGATGCCAACAACTAGACCCAAGAAGGTCGGCCTTGCCCACTGGGGTGGTCTTCAAAACCGTTTTTCTGCCTTTGGAAATGCGTTTAGATCCGTTTTTTCGAGACAGTTCTCCTTCTGAGGGCTACCACAAATGTGTTTCATTGGAGGCTCAAGGATGAAATTTGTCGTGAACAGTGCCTTTGAATTCGTATTGAGCACCCCGATTAAACCCCGCATAGAAATTCCGAGTCAATTTCGGAACTTCGCACCTCAAAACGCGCCCTATCCGGAACCTTCTTTACGAAACACAGCTTTTCCTTTAGGGTAGGATCTGAAGGGTGACCTTTCGTCAATATTCCGAGGTTGATTCAGGACACCGTTTCCCACCGTTGCACTTTCATGCGCGGTGGATTACACTTTGCTGAGTTTGTCCAGTACATACTACGCATTGTAGGCATCGTGGTTGATCTATGCGAGCCTTGCTCCAGGAAGTCTTCACGGTCTACTCAATCCGTTAACATATACATTTCTGTCATGCCTGATTGAGCGAAACGAAGTGAGTTGAAAAGGTATCAGTTATCACTATATTAAGTTTACTGATAGATTGAGATAGGAAGCGCACGAAGATGTGCACGTCATTCAGATTTCACGCGTCACGGGGCATCAGCAACGTCGCCGTAAGCGATCTACAGTTAACGCCTCTTGGCTGCACTAGCATTTTCTCCACATTTCCGAGAGTAACAGCAAGAAAGGATTTCACAAATTCTTGAAAAAGAAACTTGAATCTACAACCACAATCCCTAGCCCTAAAAAAGGGAATGAAGTGGCAATTATAGATTAGGATAAAGCATATCTATTAGCAGATGAATTTGGAGAGGTGTATACCAGGGGTGTGCGTTAATGAGAATTATTTCTTTCGTTAAGCGTTAGTCGTTAATTTTCGAAAAAAAAAACGCGTTAACCCGTTAATGCGTTAACACGTTAATTTTGCATTTCGTTAAACTATTAAAAAGAAAATCATTAAAACGTCGAAATTCAATAAATTATCAGATCTCCCATATCAGGCAGTGCCATACAGAGTTCGGCCCGGGATATGGCCCCACAGGGGGTTTTAAGCTCCGGAGATGTCTGACCTTCAGAGGAAGACCCAATAGACAATTGTGTATGTGAGTGAAAACCGCCCTGAGCAGTTTTTCACATGGAATTCAACAATGCATTGCAATTTGACTGAAATGCTGTGTGAACTGGGTCGTGAGTGACGGTGTTCAAGTAGGAAGCTTAGGATGAAGTCAGCATGAAGGTGTTCTCAAAATGATAGACAAGACATCTGAATCCTCAATGCGAAGTACTTAAATGCTGAATGATTTCTGCGAGAGATTTCTATGAGTCAGTAGAATTGTTACTTGAGACTGCAGTAAACTAAGTTTAAATGAGGTACCTAGAAAAAATCCTAGCTTTACGAAACTACACTCTGTACCCTACCGTTTGAAGCCTACGGCAACTCTGGAGTGTGCCCTTCGCGAAAATTTTCCTGGTGCGGGTTCTGCGTAAATATTCGCGTTTTCTCAGCAGTTACTTTGTCAGATGTGGACCCACAGTGCATTTTAGAGAAGAACCCACAACAGGTAAATGTTCTCAAAAGGCACTTCAGATTTGCAGAAGGTTGCAGACGGTAGAGTACAAAGTCCAGTTTCTCAAAGCCAGAATTTTTCCAGATAAGTCATTTACTACTTAACTTCACATTTTTTTTTCGAAGTTTACGAGTACAGTGTAGCGCCCTTGATCGTCGATCTCAGACGGTGAAACTTCGTATGCAGGGTTAATCAACGACGCTTGACTCAAATATCCTACTCTCGTGGCTCATAGTTTTCAAAATTGTCGACTTCCGGCGGAACCACACCTGAGAAAGTGTGAGCCCATACACTGTAGCAGTGTTCACAATCCATCCTAGACGGTGAAAGTGTATACAAAGGGTGAATAGACTGCTTGACTCAAATATCCTTCTATCGTGACCCGTACTTTGCATAACTATGAACTTCGAGCGGGATCGAACTCCCCCCCCCAAACATCCGCATTTTATTACACAGCACAGACTGTAACCAGTTATAACGTAGTCCACCAAAAGTTGCACATCTAATTACCAATGAGAAGCGGTTGGTCAATGATCGATGTGCTTGAAACTCATGGCAGCACAACCGTTCTCGCTCAATCGGTGGCGAGCGTTTTGCATAGGAATTCATGCATATTGATCTTTTGCTGACCTCTTCTCATTGATAAGTACATGTACAAAATTTGCTGGACTGCACAATACATACACTTCTGCACTTTCAGCCCCTCTCTACATAAATGCGATGAACGCTATTCGTCCTTACAAACAACTGCATTTTTTTCGCATAGCAGTAACTTCACCAATTTAATACGACATGAGTAATTTAACTGCAATCAAACACTAGAGGCAAACCTGCTAGATGAACACTGTTTGAACACATCAGCTCTAGGTAGGGAGGGGTGGGGGGCAGAACACGGTCAAAACTTGATCTACTCATGCTCCGGGGAGGGGGGTTCTCAGCGAGATTGGCATTGGAGTAGGGGTCTTAGCGAAATTGGCCGATCCGCACCTCGTGCAGTACCCTGGCACCATAATTATAAGACAATTAACGAGTTATAAATTAACGTGATTTCAAGACATTTTCGTTAAGCGTTAATCGTTAATTTTCGAGAAAAAATCGCGTTAACCCGTTAATGCGTTAACACGTTAACGTTATAACGCACAGCCGTGGTGTATACCAGTGCGAGTGATATATTTTACCACCGTTTGAACCTGAAGTTAATTTTGAAATGAACACTTCTCCATGGTTTGAAGGTATTACAATATTTGAGCCCATCAAAAATATTCCCTGCTCGTTTTCCCCAATTGCGTATTTATTCAATCAATCATTGTGTTATTCAGAAATTCCGTTGAGATCGAAACCCTCTTTCGTAACTCCCCTGCTGAAAAAATAGCTCGCCAATTTGGCAGGAAATTATAGGCCATAAAAGTATAACATCGGCGTGAATCCTGAAGAAACTTTGCGTTCCCTATTGGAGGTTGGCGCAAGCTCGGTGCACCTATGTTATAGCATATGGCCCCGAGTTCGCACCAACTTTCAACAGTGAACGCAAAGTCTCTTCTGGATCCAAGCCGACGTTAACCTCCCATTTGTGTAGAATTTTCGAAAAGGTATTGAAAAAAAACACATATCGTGTCACATTTGGAGAGGAACTGTATCATCCCTCCGAATCAGCATGGATTAATGCCACGTAAATCTGTGGAAACAAATCTTCTGGAGTGTGTCAATGACTGGACTGATTGTGAGTACATGGATGCTAAGAAGGGCTGTGTAGTATATTTTGATTTCGCCAAGGCGTTTGATCGTGTAAATCATTGTAAATTGATTCACAAAATCACCAAACTGAAATTTCATCCCCTGGTTATAGCGTGGTTGAGGGGTTGCCTCGAGAAAAGAAGTTTCAAGGTGAAAATAGGTTCATGTTTCTCAACGGTCAGAGAAGCTATCAGCGGAGTGCCACAGGGCGGAGTACTGTCTCCAATCCTGTTTGCATTGTACTCCGCTGAGCTCCCTACAATTTTAGAGAGATGCGGAGTCAAATGCAAACAATTCGCAGATGATGTCAAAATTTATAGAATGATTGAAAGTTCCCATGACCATATCAAGATGCAAGCAGCTTTAGACCAGATTTACAGCTGGTCACTCTGTTGGGAGCTACCTTTAGCCCCTGAAAAGACTATTTATAGGAGAATTGGAGTTCCAAGCTTTCCAAGTTTTTATAAACTTGCTGATCAAGCTTTAAATTCAGTGGCTTCGGTTAGAGACTTAGGGTTTCACTATGATAGTGAACAACAGCAAAGCAACCCTCTGAGCAACAATTCTTTTTCGCGCACTTTCCTCATCTTTAAAGCACTCTCTACCTGCGATAGAGATGTTCTTGTAAGAGCATACAAAACTTACGTAAGGCTAATCAGGGAGAGTGGGTCATCGGTTCTTGCTCCACTTAAAAATAAAGACATTTCTTTGCTAGAAAGAATCCAAGAGAATTTCACAAGCAAACTATTTGCAATGGCTTTCCAGTTACCCTACAGTAGCATACCCACTTGAAAGAAGCGGAACAGGGAGTTGTTGCTACACACATTAGAATCTCGGCGGAAGGTTTGTGATGTCGTCACTGTCGCTAAAATGTTAACAGGTATCATGAGAGTAGATGTTTCTAAATTTTTCCGTATAATTCATTCTAGAACCAGAGGTGGTACAGAGAAAATTTCATATGCAATTCCAAAAAGTACACTGAGGTCCTGCTCGTTTACGTGCAGGGCTGGGTCGCTCTTTGTTTCATTTAGAGAAGGTATACCTGCTAATCGTTTTGGAGTGAGATCATTCAAACGTATTGCGCGAAAGGAGTTACTGTGTTTTTAATGGGAAGTTCGCTGATGAGATGTAGATCACTATGTATCAGCGATTCATATCTGCGCTCAATCTGTACATTACTAACTTGTTGTTTTTGTGTTTCTCACGTGTGCCTTATGCATCGTATTTAATAAATAAATGAATAAATTTCGAAAGATTTTTCGACCGTGATTTTTTTGTTGTCTTTCCAATATTCTGTGCAAATCCATGAAGTTATGAACGAAGAGCTTGATTGAACAGAGAACCGGTAGTTCGTTGAGCACTATGCATCGCCATAATCATAACAAAAATCAAGACTAACATATACTACTGAGATGTGAATGAGTGGGTCAATGCAGACTGTCACCTCTAGCTTTTAGATTGGCAAGGCGTTCGCCGTCAGCTCAATTGCTCAGAAACTTGCAGGATTCGCCCAAACAGCAATACTGCAGAACATCTACATAGCCACACTCAGCTGGTACCAGGTAATTTGTGTGATCTGGTGTGTCGGACGTGTCATTCAATTACGGAGCCGCACACAGTAACTGAGCACGATATCATTTGATCGATAGCTATCTTCTTCGTTTTTTTTTCGGCGTGGAAATTTCCCCGCCAAAGGCAGTGGTTGCGATGAAAAACGTTATCGAAAAAACTACAAAAATCAGCTTAGATCGGAAGCAACTGAAAAACAATGAAGGTAGCGCGGCGAAAAACGGGCTAGAATTAGAGTTATTAAGACCCTAAGATTCCAGTTCGTGCACACGTGCACAGAAAGATCGCAGTCTCATGCCAAGCAGTCGAAAATCATCGACATTTAGAGGAAGAAATACATGCAAATTTACCTAATAAAACAGTTGAGCAATGCATGAAAGCACTTTAGTCAATGTTTTTGACTAGATGTGTACATAAATTCGAAGGTTCATTGATTGAAATTCGATTTCAAGCTAGCTGATGTTCTTGATATGAGAGGTCATCGATGCCGATGATGTTGAGGGGGCTCGTCCACCATCAAAAGACAAGAAAGTTCAGGCTTCCTTTTCTGCAGATTTGTGATTTGTGACGAAATTATTTGACAACTCTCCATAAAACTACCATATTACAAGGGTGGGACAAAGGTATAGATGCACAAAAAAGTACAAATTTACAGCGATTTCTTTCGCAGTGTTCAACTCGGTGACGAGGTTACGGAATGTTATTCCTCCACCCTAGTCTCATACACTTCGAGATTTATTGTGCTCAATTATTCGTTTAGGGTTTCGTCTGGCTGTTAATGGGTGGAATCTGCGTGGTTGCTGTTGTAATTTATGCGTTTGTACATGTGGTGGCAAAACGAGAGAAGATAGGATCATAGTTTCTAGAAAAATTTGTGTAGTGTACATAGAAGAAATCTGTACAGAAAAATGATTGGATTGAATCTATGCTATCCACCGACAAAAGGAGTGTACTTGTCGAAAACTACATGTTAGATAACTTCATTGATTACTTCTGTGGTAAACAGGGAATCTATTGCACCTTTCCATGTTTCGTGAAATTTTAAGCCGATTCCCAAGAACATGTGTGTAGCAATTGAACTAAAGTCTTTCCGAATGGGACTTTCCGCCCTCGCGGCCGACGTGCTCAGAAAAATGAAACATATTATATGTAATATAAAAGGCCTGAATTAATATACATGTAATATAAATTGGCCAATGTATACAGGGTTCGGCACGAGGTGTGGACAAGGCTAAATTTTCTCAGACCCCCTCCCAGAAGCGTTAATAGGTCAAAATTTTGGCGATTTTCTCGGACCTCCTCCCAGGAGTGTTAATTGTTTGTTTTCGTAGTAAAATTGAAATTAAAGGAACAACTTATTCCAAAAGATGTATAATTTGAAGAAGAACAACCATTTCAAAAAAAAAACGACATTAAAGGCACAGTCCAACCTCAGAGGTAATTTTTGATATTATGGTCCGGTCGCCCCCTATAGCAACCCTGCCAAGCGCGAAATCTCAATTCGCTCAAATAAGCGAGTAAAAGCCAGGAAAAAGTCGGCCACGCCCCCTTGAAAGAAAAAATGGGTAACGCCCACTGCCAGGTTTCCGACCTCAATAGGGAAGATACGCGCGAATGATTTCACTCAAAATCTATGTTCTTCGATTTTTTCTCGGTCTGGCTTTATATTGTGGCCTGCTTCAGAACGATAGCTGCGAATAACGAGAAAATACAGGCTCGAGACAACTCGTCCATAAACTTGTAGCCGTTCAAAATCGAGATTTTTGAGGGGCCGTAACTCCGTTCGTAGTGAGTACTGAGCGATTCTGTATACACCATTGTGATCAGCGTGAAATCTTCTTCAAGATAGGCAGAGAAACGAAGAATCGATTCTGAGGTTGGACTGTGTCTTTAACATTGAAAAAGATCACGGGCGAGGCTTTTCTTGACGGATTACATGAAGTTGCCTGCGTTTTTGAAAAACTTAACTAAAGTAAGGGTTTTGATCATAGTGAAGGCTCTCCTAATGTTGAATATAAGACACATAGGTTTGAACCTGTATCCAGAAATTATGAATGATTCCGGGTAGGAAGCTAAGGTATATATACATATGTGGTGGAAAAGAAGCATGGAGAAGATGAAGTGATTGGCCAAGGTCAAGAATACGGGATATCTCGAAGAAATAAATGTGTTTTCAAATTAATATGAGTTTGTGAATTCATTTCGAAAGTCCAAGAAGAACATGTCGCCTTAGATGTATGAACTTCTGGTTCGATAGAGCGTCATCCGATCTGGTTACGTTGCAAATTTTATTCTGCGAAACCCGTTCATACACGAAACACACTACACGGGTTCGATCCCACAAGGTGCTTAATTTTCGGAAAACATTAGACCTCAAATTTTTTTGCAAAGTAAGGGTCACGAAAATGAGATATTCGAGTCGAGAGTGGTAGACTTACCCTATATACAAATTTTCAGAATCTAAGATGGGCGCTGAAAGGCACTTCTCTGTGTGGCCTCACACTTTTTTCAGGTGTGGTCCCGCTGAAAAGGGGCATTTTTGAAAGTTAGGTGTCATGAGAGTAAGAAATTTGAGTCCAGCGTAGCCGATTTACCCTGTACACGCACTTTCACCATCCAACATAGATGCTGAACACCGCTACAGTATAAGTCCTCACACTTTTATCAGGTTTGGTCCAGCCGGAAGTCGTCAATTTCGAAATTTAGGGGTGACTAGAGTACGATATTTGAGTCCAGCGTGGTCGATTTACCCTATATACAATCTTTTACCGTCTCAGTGTAACGCCGAAGACCGGTACATAGGAAGCGGAACAAGGAAAAAAACGCCAGACCGCAAACCTGGAATAGGGTTTTAAAACACCTGTAACTTAGCTTCCTAAAGAGCTACCCCAGTTTTGAGAAAAATTAAGAAACTAGGGTCGTAACCCCACCGAATGAAACTTTACTCGCTCCCAGATGGCGCCTTACAAAAATTCACTAGGTGTGGACATTTGATGTTTTGAGCATAAATGTCCACACCTAATTGCACTGGCTCGGTGTGGACATTTATGCTCGGAACATCAAATGTCCACACCTAGTAAAATTTTTTGTAAGGCGTCCTCTGGGAGCGAATAAAGCTCCATTCGGTAGGGTTACAAACTTAGTTTCTTAGTTTTGCTCAAACCCGGGGTAGCTCTTTTGGAAGCTAAGTTACAGGTGTTTTAAAACCATATTCCAGGTTTGCGGACTATGACGTTTTTTTTTGAGTTTTTTTTTCCTTGTTCCGCTTCCTATGTAGCGGTCTTCGGCGTTACACTGAGACGGTAAAAGATTGTATATAGTGTAAATCAACCACGCTGGACTCAATTATCTTACTCTCATGACACCTAAATTTGAAAAATGCCCTTTTCCAGCGGGACCGTACCTGAGAAAAGTGTGAGGCCACACAGAGAAGTGCCTTTCAGTGTTCATCTTAGAGGCAGACAACTTGTATAAAGGGTAAATCTACCACTCTCTACTCGAATATATTGTTTTCGCGACCCTTACTTTGCGAAAAAGTGTGAAGTCTAATGTTTTCCGAAAATTAGGCACCTTGCGATATCGAATCCGCGTAGTGTGTTTCGTGTATGAGTGGGTTTCGGAGAATGAAATTCGAAACTTGACCAGATTAGATGACGCTCTTTCCAACTAGCAAGTGTTTTTGCCATGTCTGGTCTGGCTAATGTTGAGGCATCTATTTCCGTATCCAACCACTTATTAAAGCGTGTTTTCCATAAATTTAAAGTGACCTGTTCTTCTCTGAAAACATATTTATTTCTTTAGTACATCTCGTCGTCTTCGCCTTTGCCAATAACGTCATTCATTGCATCCACTCTTTTCTTCCGCCCCATTCCGTAGCCTCCAATCTGTTCTCATTTGCAATTGAGTACACAACTATCCAGGATACACGCCCGGAACCCATAAGCCTTATATTCAACCGTAGGAGAACCTTTACTTTAATTTTAACATTACGTAAATTTAATTACAACAAGGTTTCATGTTTATTGGACGGTTTTACCGAATTATCCGCAAAAAAAATTCTAGACAGTGTATCTACTATCCACGGTCAGAGTGATTCACGTGGTCTCCCGGTGGAGCTCAGACCCCCCTCCCTCCACCATTACGCAGCTCACACCCCCTTGTGTGGATATCCACACCCCGCGCCGAACCCTGAATGTATATTACTTGTAAATTATCTCGACCGATGTATGTTACACGTAATATATCGGTCCCTCGCTCGCAGGCCAAATGTCGCTAGTAATATGTTTTTGATGGTGAAAACATTATACTTGTAACATAAGAGACGATTACAATATACTTGTAATATATCTCCGTCAATGAAAGTTACATATGAATTATCTCTACTCAAGTAAATTACATGTACTATAAGTGTTACATAATACAGATCTCTCCAGCAACTGAGGGCCTATGCTGAACACCTTCTGCAAGCCTGCACAGCATACGAGTCGCCTCATACCTTACCGGCGACCGAATGTCCATTGGAGTAATATTCGACAGGGTGGTCACTCGTCCTGGCGGAGTCGTTGGTCTCTCTGTACTCATGGTTCGTGCTAACTGTGGGAGGAGTAGGGGGAGCGACATGCAATATTTTTGGAGCAAATTTAAGCCCACTACTTCTTGTATGGTGCCGTGGGATCCAAGCTTACTGCTTCAGTGATTAAGTAGCGAGCTTTAAGCTCCTGGGATGTCCAAGAGGGCTTAAAGCTTGCTGATTCGTACCTGAATCAGTAGCCGGAAACCTGCAGCTCAAACCCTTGGAGCATCAAGGTTCAGCTTGCAGCTCTAATTAAGTTACATGAAATATAAGTGTATGTCACATGTAATATACGTAAGTGTTTGTTACATGTAATATAAGTGTATGTTACATGTAATATACGTGTAGATTACATGCGATATAAAGGTAATATACTTGAATGTCTCAAGCGTCTTACACTTTATATTACATGTAACATGTTTTCGTTTTTCTGAGCAGGTCTGACGGTGGTCCGCATATACAACGCCCAAGAATACATCACACGTTTTCCACTGCGTTAAGATCCGGCAAACCGTCCCGCCATTCTACCAAATTGGCGTGATTGGCCTAAAACCAAGCCTGCCACGTCCTACTGGCAAATGGTTGCATCCAAGGGCTGACATCGGATGGAATCCCTCGTTGTCAGCTGCTGCTAACAGCAGCATATGCTGCCGATGACGAGGGGCTAAGTCAGATGTCCGCCCTGAAGTGCGACCGCTCGTTATCGGCATTATGTTCAAGAAAAAGGAGCTGCCGAACTCACTCCTGCCAAGAGAGTCAATGTGTTGGGGACGAGGTCGTCAAAGAAAGGATCAGCAGCGCACTAGCCGGAGGAGCTGCTTCCACATATCAGCTTCCACAATATCTTTTTACTCGGTTTCGATTGGTATATTGCCGATTTGAGTGATTTGCATGCAGGTCACGGGATCGTCACAAAGCACGAAGAAGAGGGCTGGAAACATGTGTCGCAATGTCGATGGTCACATAGTAATACGGAGTAAACCCAGTGTGATCATCTGTCAACCGTCTAAACCTTGTGATAACTGCGCGACTTCTTCCAGAACATATGACATGCATACATAGATTGAAATAGCACAAAGTCGCATACGACTTCTGCCTCTAGCTCTAATCCTTTCTTGCCGATCTCGCTAAACATAATGGTTTTTATATAAAAGATGCTTTTCGTTTCAGCATTATTTTGAGTGCTATAATTTGGTCCGAATAGGATAGTATTTGAAAAAAATCTTGCGAATATTCGACGGTTCGATTTAATTGCAAAATCGAAATAATCGTTTTTTTTTCGATGTACGGTTTACTCTGGCAGTCTAAATAGTGTTTTGTTTTCGAAAATTTGGTTCATCCGTAGAATTGGAAAAATCGTTTTTTCGGGGGCCTGTATCATTCGGAAAATCCAAGAATTCGGTTTTTCAAAAAAATTAGGTTTTCTCGGAAAGTTAAAAAACCTAATTTTTTTTTCAAATATTTGGCCAACTTCAGCTGACCATATTCTTTCGGGATGGTTCCGAATATAGAAGAATTCATGGGGCTTCGAAATGCGGGAATGATATGCAAAAAGAGAACGACTATCTGTAAGTGAAAAATTTTTCACCTGCATACATCTCCAGAAAGGTTTGTTGAGAGGATGATTTTGAACAATAATTTCACTGTTTCTTCACTGTTTGTTTCACTTTAATATTTTGTTTCACTTCAATCTCTAATATATACTTTATTATCTTACGTTAATTTATAATGTTTCAGGTGTTTTAATGATCTCACTGTATGTTAGTTTTATGAAGTTCAGCGGGTAACCAGAAATTGTCCTACTCCTCCTTTCCCGGCAAACTTTGCTTGCCCATATTGATTTCCGAAATTTTCCTTCGAAAATCAGAACCCCCCTCGTCTAGTTTAGTCCCTCTCTGAAGCAGGTTGGAAAATAGGGTTCTCCGGGGTTGAACTGGTGGAAATATGGTATGCTGAGAACTGAAGCACGAATAATTTCGAGGACAATGCACTGGCATCCTGAATCCGTCGGAATGGGATTTTGAGCAATTTTAGAGCTACCGTTCTGACAAGCGTACAATTTTCCTCCAGACACTCAGAAAAGCTACAAAAACATATGATGATAGCGTCTCCATCGAAGCGTGAGGCTGACTAATAACATTCGAAAATATCCTAGTACTCGAATATACCAATACTTAGACTGTCAGAGTAAACCGTACATCGAAAAAAGAACGATTATTTCGATGTTGCAATTAAATCGAACCGTCGAATATTCGAAAGAATTGTTTCTCATATTGTTCGATTCTTACCAAATTCTAACACTCAAAACAGTGCTGAAACGAAAAGCATCTCCCATTCGAAGAGACTCGATTCAATGTATTCGAACAATTGCCATTCGAATACGTATTCATTACCGGATATTCTAAATTCGCACCATTCGTATACTATTCAAAAATCGGACCTCAAAAAAAACAGGGTCACTCGAATCTGTTCGATATTCGAAGCCTACTACATATTCGAATGAGCATTCGAATTATAATTTTGAATAGTTTCAAATAATTGTACCCAGTGATTCTGTAAATAATAATATTTTGACTAGGGAATCAGAGGAGCACGCTCAACTTCTAAGTTGTTCGAGAACCTCCAATAGTTTTTTTATCATAAAAATCTTAACTCCTTATAAATGCCAAAATTGCAAAAAAAAACATACCGATTTATGCAAGTTCCAAGATTACAAAACCTAGTGATACAAATATGTAACGTAAACGCAGCCTTTCTTAGACATATGAACCAGTTGAGAACTCGTGTAAATCGGTTCGCTGATCCTCGGATGGTGGGCTTTGGTAATAATTGGGGCAGGAAGTTGACCAATTCTGAGAATACTTTGTCCGTTTTTTTTACTGAAAAATGTTTACAGCAGTCTTGAAAGGCAGTATTCCATAATAACTTCTATGTCGATATCATTAGCTGAAGCGTAGGGTTGACTACCTGGCAGAGCTGAATTTGTTAAGATATTGTGTAAAGATGAAAAAATTAAAGTTCTTTGAAGGCAACGATTTGAGCCATCTTCAATTTATCACCAGTAATCGTTAGGTCCGTGGCCCATTGCAACAACAGTGTTGAAAACCGGCTTAAAACGAGCAGCCAATAGCAATATGCGGCCCCAAAACTTTGAATGTGTCTCAAACACGCAATGCCCGAGAAATTAATTCGATCGGAATTTCTGAAAAATCAATCTTCGAGAAATTTTTCCATTCCAAAATCAGAAAAAATCTTCGAATTCTAAAGTATAGTAAATACACATTGTGGTTAACCGTTGAAACTGCCGAGATCAACAAGATTGGCCACGATAGTGCACAGAGCAGCATAAGTGTACCGAATAAACTTTTAGAGCAGGGTGAATATCTTGTTATTCCCTATAGAAAATCGGGAACTAGGATTTTAGGAATCCACAAAATTTATTGCATCTTTTGTTGAATACGTTGGGAACTGAGCTCATTCTCTTAACATATTCATGGCATCGAAGAACAACAGGGTTGAAAACTCCTTTTGGTCACCACTATTGTTGATCCATGGACGAAAAGACCGAATATCGAATAGATTCGAATGACCCCCTTTTTTACAATCCTATTTTTGGAATTCGAATACCCCCTTTTTTGAAGTCCGATTTTTTTATACATTCGAATGACCCCTTTTTTCGAGATCCGAATTTTGAATAGATTCAGATAAATTCGAATCGAATTAATTCGAATAAATTTCCGGATAATTTCGAATCGACGAACTGAAAACAACCCAGCTGAGCAGTCAATGTATCCTCTATTTGGGAGCGAATCTTACTGCCATTGGTCGTGAGCGTGTGCGCTTGCTTGTTTTAAGCCGGTTTTCAACACTTTGTTGCAATGGGCCACGGACCTTACGATTATGGGTCGTAAGGTGAAGGTTGTTTCTTTCGTTGCCTTCAAAAAACTTTCTTTTTTTTATCTTTACACAATGTTTTAACAAATTCAGCTCTGCCTGGAAGTCAACCCTTCGTTTAAGCTAATGACATCGACATAGAAATTATTATTGAATACTGTCTTCAATGACTGCTGTAAACATTTTTTAGTAAAAAAACGGACAAAGTAATCTCAGAAATGGTAAAGTTCCTGCCCCAACCACTAGCCCACCATCCGAGGATCATCGAAGCGATTTACACGAGTTCTCAAACTGGTTCATATGTTTAAGAAAGGCTGCGTTTACGCTACAACTTTGTATCACTTGGTTTTGTAATCTTGGAACTTGCAGGAATCGGTATGCCACTGAAAGTATTTTTTTTGCAATTTAGGCATGTCTAAGAAGTTAAGAATTTTCTTCCTTAAAAAAATTATTGGAGGTTCTCGAACAACTTAGAAGTTGAGCGTGCTCCTCTGATTCCCTGGTCAAAATATTATTAGTTACAGAATCATTGGGTACAATTATTCGAAACTATTCAAAATTATAACTTTTCGAATGTTCATCCGAATAGTAGGCTTCGAATATCGAGTAGATTCGAGTGACCCCGTTTTTTTAGGTCCAATTTTTGAATAGATTCGAATGGCCTCTTTTTTTTGAGGTCCGATTTTTGAATAGTATTCCAGTAAGGCGATTTTAGAAAATCCGATAATGAATACGTATTAGAATGGCAATTGTTCAAGTACATCGATTCGAATCTATTCGAATAGCACAACTACAGTGACCACATGGTGTTCAGAAATCTTAGATAGTTTTCAGTTTCTTTTCAGAGTCGCGTACTGCCATATTCTCAGTTTTATGTATGCATTAGAGTTAATTAATCTTCCCAGTAACTGACCTGGCAAGTCACGCGCTCGACGGACACGCGATCGAATAGTTGGAATAATTAGCGGAACTGACGTAGAAAACCGGAGGTGACTGTAAACCACCACGACCAACTTCACTCTGTCATCATTGAGATCAGCAGCGAGGGAAAAAATGCCTAACCACAGTTTCCATTGTTTAAGACTGTGGCTGCTGCTAGCGACAACATTGCATCATATTGAGCAGTTAGTGGCTAGTAAACTCATCTGAAAGATTCACGTACTTACAGTCAGCACGGATCGCACTGATACTTTGCGTTCCTCATCGCGCATTGGCGCCAATTCGGTGCGCATATGGTATAGCATACACTCACCAAGTTTGCGCCTGAGCACAATACATAGAAAACGCAAAGTATCGGTGCGATCCGTGCCGTCTGTGTGTTTGCCCAGCTCTAAAACATTTCGCAGACCTATCGGCCTCTCAGCATTGTCAACATTTATAGTATAGTTGTACACGAACGAAAACTTCGAAAAATTTCGAATTTTTTTCGTTCGTTTTCGTTCGTTCGAAAAATGGTCAAACGAAATTTTTTTCATTTTCCGTTCGTTCGAAATTTTTCGAACAAATTTTTTTCATTTTTTGTGCGTTCGAAAATTTTTCGAACGAAAAAATTTCGATTTTCGTTCGTTCGACATTTTTTCGAAATTGTACAACTATAATTTATAGATATTACTCTTTCCACAACGCTTTAGAATGCTGTAAAATTCTCCGCTCACACAGCTCTTTTCTTGCAATTCTTCTAGTTAATGAGATGATTTAGTTACATAGGTATAGACCTTAGTTTCCTCTTCATTCTTTTGTTTCTCAGTGTCCTTCTAGAAGTTCAAACAACATTGCGTGTATTATACCGAGAGACTTTTGAAGCAACATATAGTCATGCCTTTTGCTTCTCAAAACATTATACCAAGAAAACAACATGGATTCAATCCAGGGCGATCGGTCGAGACTAATCTTTTGGAATGTTAAAATGACTGGTTAGCAGCTATTGACAGGAAGAGAGTTAGTGACGTCGTTTAATTTGACTTTGCGAAAGCATTCGATCGAGTGTACCATGCGAAGCTTCTTTTTAAACTGAACAAGTTCAGGATTCATACTGTTCTTTCAAAGTAGATAACTGAGTATCTAACGGAGAGAAGCTTCCATGTCAGAATTTGAGAGGCTTATTCTGAGATAAATGCGCTGAAAGTGGGGTACCTCAAGGGGGCGTCCTGTACCCCATTCTGTTCAACATTTTCACTGCGGAATTGCCTTCAGCCCTCGAAACTTTTGGAGTGAACTTTAAAATGTATGCCGACGACATCAAAATCTAAAGGGCAAATATCAATGTCATATGATTCAAAATCCCTCCAGCTTGCTGTAGATGAGATATTGAATTGGGCAGGGTCATGGCAGCTATCACTATGTAGCTCAGCAGAATATCATTTTCATACGAGTAGGAACGGTGGAATTCATTCCGAAATACTTATACGTATTAGGTGCAACTGGTATACCTCGTGTGCAGTCAGTTAGGGATCTAGGCTTCTGCTATAGTGATGAACTGAAATTTTTCGAACATATTCAAATTCGTTGTGAAATGGCGCTCTGTAGAACATTTCATCTCTTCAAAGGTCCGTTAAGAAGAAAAACATTCCTCTCAGAGCCTCAGAGACTTACATTCGACAAATTTCAGAATGGGCACTACTGTGCTTTACCCTAGAAAAGTAAGGGATATACGGGCGATTGAGAAGGTTCAGAGTAACTTTACGCGAAAATTACCAGCTAGAGTGGGTGGTTTCTTGGATTCCAAAAGACACAGAGGTGGAATCAGGAATAAATACCTAGGTCTTCCATTTTTTGAGGCTCGACGTCAAGTATCTGACTTGTTCATGGTCTATAAAATGTTGCACTACTCGGGTGTCTTTCGCAATAATAACTTCTTCAAGTTACATCATTCTCGTACAAGAGGTGGAGAAACTAAGCTCATCTTGGTGCACCCTCGCACTTCTTTGCGGCGAAGCGTCTTCGCGTTCAGAGCGGGCAGTGCGTACTTTAAAATGACAAAGAGTATAACTTCAAATCTATCTCTGAGTCGAACTTGACACAAAAAAACCGAATCCAGCGACCGAGCCGTGTGACTGACCTCTTTGCGTTTTATTTTTGGTGCTTAATTAATTTGATTTTGTTTTCTGAAAATCGTTGTATCCTGGTTCGCGTAGTTAGTGTATGTTTGTTTTTTTTTGTTTTTTTTTCTGCTTTTTTCTCTCACGTTTTTCTTAGGCATTCGTAATAAACTTATACTTGGAATACTTTTGTACTACAGGTGTCTGGGCATTGAGTTGAATGGTGGTGGTCAATTAGAGATGAGTAAAAGAGCGTTTTGACCTCAATATCATATAGGTAAAACACTTAAATAGAGATCTAATACGACCTGACGACATAGCCGGCAATGAGAATATAGCCGAAACGGCGAAACATCGTCCTCGAAGTGATAGCATGCGGGTCGTTATATAGAAATGGGCAATCGGCCTTTTGAGGTCACTCCCGAAAGGTGACTCTGGGTCACTCTCAAGAGGACAATTTAGGCTGCCGTGGGGATTCCCCTGAGCCGCGGTGAGGAAGGCTTCCTCATAGCGGATCATGCCGGGATGGTATCCTTGTTGCGGCCTGTTACAGAATTAACCTCCTTACCCAAAGGCTGTGACAATTACCCAATCCTCTTAAGAGGCTTCACCTCTCGAGAAGAGTAGGAAAAACAGAAAAATTAGCAGTCGAGAAAATTTTGAAAAATGCCCGACAGCAACCGCGGTCCGAAATGCAACCGAAAATAGCTGGGAGCGGAACCGCGCTCGCCTGGATAGTGGCTGCTGTCGCCCGAGTAGATGACTAATTTTCGCTCCAAGCGGAGAGGCAACGTCGCTCGAATTGCTATCCGGTCCCGCTCCGAGCGATGGTTTTCTGAGATCGTTTACTAATCGCTGCGGCTGTGCCTATTCACAGATTGCAAGGAGAGTATTGTTCACTAGAAAGGAGATGTAGCCTAAATTAAGATATGGGTTTGAAATTTGTGATTGCTTACTACACATGTAGAGTTCGCGCAATCACTTTAGTCTGATGAATAGACGGGGCTGCCACGGTAGATCACCCCGCGCGAATCGAAACCCCATTCTCCAGTGATGCCGCCGACCCCGCACGGTCAGCCGCCTGGTCCATGCGTCGGACTAAAATGAAAACGGACACCATACATACCTTCCTATATATGCAGGGAGGAAAATGCTCCAGTCGATCTCATTCCTAAAGGGCAAGTTAGTGGCAGTTTGTAGATGTATAGGGTATAAAGGATAAGCCTAAGGAGCTGAACGTTAATCTAGTCTCATGCTCTGATAAAGGAAGCCCCTGGAAACTTTACACTTGCAGGAGAGGTAGATCACGTACTTAGACGCTGCTCATACTCCTCAACGCGCGTGACATGCGGGCGTGGTGCTGAAGCAAGAAGACCAGGTTGTTCAGTAAGTTTTGTCGTTCGATAAGAAAAACACCAATTTATGGTTCAAAATACACTTTATTATTCAGTATAATCTCCCTGAACCCTAATACACTTGCTCCAACGATCCTCCAATCTGTGGATCCCATCCCTGAAGTGAGAATCCGGAGGGTCTGCAAAATACTCTTCAACAGCCTTCATTTGATGAAAAACGCTTGCCACGCATAAATTTTTTGAGTTCTGGAAACAAATGGAAGCCGCTGGGGGACAAATCTGGTGAATACGGTGGATGTTCCAACAATTCGATCTTTATTTCATAGACTTTAGCTATTGTCAAAATGCTCTGGTGATACAGTGCATTGTCTTGATGAAAAAGGATTTTTCTTTTGCAGACCGGGTCTTTTTTTCACGATTTTTTTCTTTCAACTGGTCGAAAAGGTTGCAATAATATTCAGAAATAATTGTTTTACCAGTTTGCAAGTAATCCACAAGCGAAATTGCTTTCGTATCTCAAAAAAAAAAAACTGATGCCATAACCTTCTCGGCTGATTTCCGGACACGAACTCGTTTCGAAGCCGAACAACCAGGTCACACCACTCTTTAGCCTCTTGTTTTGATTCAGGATCATGGTGATAGACCCAAGTCTCATCCATAGTGATGAATCGACGCACAAAATCCACTTTATCCTCTTTTAAACGCTCCAAATTTTGCTGAGAAAGTCGCATTCGAATGTGTTTTTGTTCCATTGTTAGCGAATGTGCCACCCATTGTGCACACAGCTTTCTAAAACCCAGAATTTCACTTAAAATATGGCTCACACTGCCTAATGAGATGTGTAGAGCCTCTACTAAATCTCTCTCAGTCAATCGACGATCTTCCAAAACCACATCCTGTATTTTGGCTATGGTTTCTGGTGCTGATTCACTTTTTGGACGTCCTTCACGTGAATCGTCTTCGGGGCTTGTACGATCACGTTTAAATTGAGCAACCTATCTTTCTACTCTTCTAATTGCAGGTGAACAATCATTATACACTTTTACATTTGTTCGTGAATTTCTTTAGGTGCTACAACTTCGAAAAATAAGAATTTTATCACTGCACGATATTCAATTTTTTTCCATTGCTGTGACACGGCGACACTAAATGGCTTGTAAACAAAGGATGAATTGACAGATTGAAATGAAACTTCACATACGCTCATACGAAGAGTGTACCAACTAAACAAAGAAATTTTGGGCTAGTAGCAACGCCCTCTCTTATCGAACAACAAAACTTATTGAACAACTCGGTACTTTCTACGCACATTACGCGCTCATGAATACTCCATCGGCGACGCTATGGCATAGTAGATTGAAGTAGGCCTTCACTTGGTCGACCGAGCAAAATCTGTACATGCGCCGTCTGATCGTTTAATTTCATAACAGGATTTGGCTCTTTCAGACTCTGAAGATGGCGAAACCGTCGAAACGTCAGTCGATTAAAGTCTGATACCATCTCGTGCAAAGCTGCAATCAACGTCCAAATATTGCCCTAATGCCGAGATTCAACAAAAGTCGTACATGGCAACTGTCAGTACATCCTGAACTCGGACCTGGCCAAAATGATTCCCTGTAAGATAAATATTCCTAAACCGCTCCCCTTTTTGCTTCGAAGGCACATTCCAAGCTCAGGAACGAAATCTGAGATTTCCACTGAATTGTGAAGTGGACTCACCCCATATAGCACCCGCCAAGTGTTAGCTCTCGATTCTTGGGAATAGGCGATATATAGAAGGAGAAAGCTATCCCGGATTGCCCAGATCCGGAAGCCACTTTACACGCCCCTTTTACGACTTTTCGAGCTTAACAGTGGCGAGATGAGCAAAGGTTTTACATCAATATCTCCGTTCTTCCCTACATTCTCAGTATATCTGCTTATTCAGGTGGACTCGCATACATCGGTTGCAAATGACGGAAGTAATAAGCCCCGGACAACTCGTCCACCATGCTTCCGCAGCTCCATTTTTGAGGGGCCATAACTCCGCCTCCAGGGGTCTAGCACGATTCAGGAGACAGAACTAAAATGACGAACAAATCGAGAAAAACGCACAAGAAGGATGCAAAATCCTTCACTCTCACCCCGCCTCATTACTCTCACAGAAACTGTTCGTTGTGACAACAAAATCATTTGTGGACCCGTCCTTTGGAATTTTCCGGCATAGGACACTAACTAATACTATTTCGCTTGATATAGTTTTCCATTTTGGACTGAACCCATTTTTCACCCGTCACAGTCACCGTGAACTTGTTAATCTAACCGGTCAACTGGTACAGAGTCGGTTAATAATGCCACCGAAATAAGATGTTTTAGTGCATTTCTCGCCGTTTTTTTTTTCGTGATTTTGGTAAAACTTGCTGGCCAACGCATTGTTTTAAGTAAAAAGCTAGGGGACGAAAATCATCGTGAACGCTGCATTCAACTCGAAATATTGTGTGAAGGTTGTGTGTAGTTTTATGTAGAAGTTATCGGCGACAGTCTATGAAGTTGATTACGTCACCACAGGTGAAAGTCTCAATTCCCAATCAATCCCTTCATTGTCAAAAATCAAAGTGATTTCAGTGATCCTGTTTTTCAGATAAGGTTGGTTTTGGATGATTTTTTTCTCTCTTTCCGGCACAGGTGTCATGGTATGCACTTCACCTGCGATATTCTAAGGACAATCCAGTAACTGTGGTCTGCGCTATTTTTTTATCCAAAGAATGACACTTCACGTATCGTATCCATCCTCGTAGCGCTTCAGGGAATCTGAAAAACTATTATGGTGTAACTTCGGAACTGCTGAAGTTTTGAACTCGCACAACTTCGAGTTTACCTGTCACGTGTGATGCGCACACCGAAATGTACAACGGGATGTTATTCCAAAATTCAGGGTTAAAGAGTGCGACCGGCGGTAACGGGACAAAGTGCACGATGACGACACGACGAGAACCAGTGTGCGATGACGGACGTATGATGATCTCATTGATGACGTACTAGCTACGTTCCTGTGTGACGTCCCTTTGTAACCTGTACGGCTACGAAAACGCGCAGCGGACACGCGAAAAGAAGAGCGTTCCTTATAACCCCCAGACGGGATGTCGCGGTAGATGGTCACTGCTGATTGACTAGAGGTGCTAAAGAACCGCAGCGATCGACGATAAACCCGTGATCTTTCAACGTCACACCTTCATGCACCCACGGCATTTTCACTAGTTCATTCATCAATCATTTCCTACTAAACATTCGTCACATCCAAATTTACTCAACCTGTTTTGAATTTACTGACGGGTAACACTGTGTCAAGGTAATTCACAAGTGAATCAACTCCCAGCCAGAGTGGCGTTGTGGCCTCACTCAACCAGTGTCATCTGCAGTAACAATTAAATGCAGGTTTTGGCAGTTGTGTCTCTATGCGAATACACACTTGTTGATAGAGCGTCTTTTTTCTATGGATTTTATGCACGTAGTTTCAATTCCTGAACAATGAATTCTTCCTGACACCTCTCCATACTTATGAACTCAGACATTCTGGCGTTTTTAACGCGCACTGAACCGTCCCATTTCGACCTGTGCGGGGCAAACAGCAGAAATCCCGCATGGCCATTCTGGTCTGCGTTCAGCGCCTGCCAAACCTTGGATTCCGCCGTTTGGCTGGCGATGACGTCACTGCTGCAGAGAGGCTCGGTGTTGCGTTCGTAGACGATTTGACAGGGCATGAGATCGTTTGATCTGCCAAATCACGTTATCGATGACTCCACAATTGGCCAGGCCCATATCAGCAGTAGAGCACGTATATAAAGGGCCTCATCCCAGAGAGAGCGCAGTCGGCCTTTCGGAACCGCTCCTGGAAAGTGACTACGAGTCACTCTCTGGACGATTTTTGACAGCTGAGGGGGGGTCTACCCTCGGTCCTCATCGTGGGAAGCTCCCTCGCTGTTGACCGTTGGGAGGATGATGTCCCTGTCGCGGACCGCAGTGGGGGTGACCCCTTCCCGCGGGCCGTGACATGGACCGTGTCCTTGTTGGGGGAGACCCGTTCCTATCGAAGTGGTGGAACCAGTGGGATAGGACGAAGACCTCCCTTGCCATTATAAATCTAAGCGAGCACGGTCGAAACCTGCCAACGGCAGTGAATCGCCGGATATCGCGGGGCAAACGGCGGATATGGCCCATTTTTTCGTTTCTAACGGCGGCGGTTCAAATTATGACCCGCATTTGGTGCGCGTTACAAACCCCACAGTGTCTGAGAATATAAATCTGATTTGCTCTCAAGCTAGCATTGAAGCGTTTCTCAGGTAAAGCTTACAGGTTGGGCCAACATCAGTTTGAAGGCCGTCTTCACGGTAACAATTAGCATTATAGTTTTCGATGTTATTTGGGTAGGTAAGTTCACTAAGAAGAGGTTATTAGGGAGGCGTTCCCACAGAACACTCAAATACCGGCGAAAATTTTGTTTAAAGAAATCTGTGAAAAAAATTAATCTTGCCTATCTGTATGTTTCGGGAGACTGCGGACACCGCCTCGAACCTGACGTCGGGGAAATGGTTTCGCGCTTTGAAATTCATAGGTGAACGGCTTTGCTCTCAGTTTCGTGAATCAAAGATCCTTAAAAAATAAGAGGGGTCAATGTACATGCTGGGATGTGATTACCTTTCGCGATGAAGAATATTCGGAAACTCGTTGCCTGTTCCTACGGTGAAACGCATGCAGGACAGCTGTTATAGGAAGTGGGCGGGTGGCCCAATGGGTTGGCTCGCCCATGAGGTTTTCAACCACTTCCCGACTGTTTTTTGTCGCATTTTCGTTCTTACTCTTCCAAGAAGGACCCAAAGCTTACGTTTCAGCTGATTTCATCGTGATTACTGCCTTTAAAGGCACAGAACACACTATACTTGCTCCAAATAAAATTTATTTCGAATATCCGACTTTTCAACTATAGTCGGATATCGCACTTTTTCGAATACTCGACTTTTCGACTGTAGTCGGATATCGCGCTTTTTCGAATATTCGACTTTTCGACTATAGTCGGATATCGCACTTTTTCGAATACTCGACTTTTCGACTGTAGTCGGATATCGCGCTTTTTCGAATATTCGACTTTTCGACTATAGTCGGATGACGCACTTTTTCGAATACTCGACTTTTCGACTGTAGTCGGATATCGCGCTTTTTCGAATATTCGACTTTTCGACTATAGTCGGATATCGCACTTTTTCGAATATTCGACTTTTCGACTATAGTCGGATATCGCACTTTTTCGGATATTCGACTTTTCGACTATAGTCGGATATCGCACTTTTTCGGATATTCGACTTTTCGACTGTAGTCGGATATCGCACTTTTTCGAATATTCGACTTTTCGACTATAGTCGGATATCGCACTTTTTCGGATATTCGACTTTTCGACCATAGTCGGATATCGCACTTTTTCGAATATTCGACTTTTCGACTATAGCCGGATACCGCACTTTTTCGAATATTCGACTTTTCGAATGTAGTCGGATATCGCACCTTTTCGAATATTCGACTTTTCGACTGTAGTCGGATATCGCTTATTTTTCGAATATTCGACTTATCGAATGAAAAGTCGACTTTTTTATCCGACTATGAAAAACATTGAGGTTCGAGTAACTGTTTTTTTTTTGCATGAAAACATATGGATTTCTCACTCATCCACTCGCGGACATTCTGACTGCTTGAAACATCACTTTTCAAACCAAAATCAGACCGATATGACTGGCTGGTGGATGTTTAGGCGTGGCTTATATGTGTTCGCCAGAGGTTTCGTGGTAAGAGCTTATATCTGGCGGCGTTTCCGTAGCAATATGCTGCTAGCGTAATACATTCTCCAATTTAGATGGGAAAAAGGCAGTTCGCAATTAATACGTTCGCCGATCAGTCAGAGCGGTCCGATTTGCTTGGGAATGAGATTAAATTGATTATATAATATTTTTATTCCTATATTTAACCTTGTTTTTGAAATTGATTATTACGGTAGAGAGCCTATTACATTTTGATTTGCTATGAAATATCAGATATTCTGAGTTCTACCACCGTATAGGAAAGTGCCTCTACAGTTTGGGAACAGTGTAAAGACATACTGTGCTTCTCTGGGCCAAAGTCCGGTCCGCAATCGCGTCTGGACACGCTTTGCGGTGCACGCTCCCGAGTCGGAAGAGCTTCCAGCGCCGCAGCCGTCGCGATCTGTTGACTCTAGGTGGGTTTTGAAAACTGGAAACCAAAACAAATAGAAGAAAATTGTATAAAAAAGGCCTATCGATTTGGTTTTGGCGCTGGAAACTCGACCGACCCGAGCGCGTGCGGCCGAAAAGCGTGTCGAGACGTGATCGCGGACCGGAATTTGAGCCAGAGAAGCACAGCAGAAGTTTCAAAAAAGTTGCTAGAAGTAATTCTTGCTGGGAGAACCTGCTCTCTGCCGACGGGTCGCGAGATGCATCACGCAAGAACAGGAGATTCCCACGGTTTTGGAGGCATCTGGTCTAATTTTATCGCGAGAATTTATCCTCTCGTTCCGAGCCAGATTTACTCGGTTCCTTCGCGCCCTTGTGCGAAGCAAGGGTAGAGACAGCGAGAAATCGTGGGGAGAAGGAGACGCAGAGCACGCACGCAGACGCACGCGACGAACGGAAATAAATCACACTCGGAAACAGAGGAAACGTAAACTACGGACATACTAGCCCCAGTTGATGGAATTTTAGTTACGTCACCTTCACGAACTACGGAAATTCTTGCCGAGAACGCTGAAATTAGGTGGAAGATTCTCGCATTGATCGATCCACCCTGTCCTGATCAGAACTATAGGGCAATCTCAGCTGCGACCGACCGCACTGCCGTTTCTTCCCACGGCCTGCAGCATCCACGAGGTCAAAAATATCCTTGACACGGTCTTCCAAAGAGTGGTTCAGGTTCACCCATCACGATCAGCCACAGTGTATCGAGTTATCGATTCGTGAGATGACTGTAACAGCACGACGAAGGGCATCCCTACGTTCGGCGTAGCCAACGCGGGATGAGATCGCTGTTCGACACAAGCTGTCGCTAAACCCGTAAATTCTCGCAACAATTAAGGCGAGAATTTACGGGCTTAAAGACATCGAAATGGAGAATATCGCCTTCGTTTTTGCGTCGAATATGCTTAGAGCTTGCACCCTTGCACCTTTGATGCGAGACGAAGCGGGTTTTAGCGAGCGTCGCCAGAACCCGAAAATCCTGCACTAAGGAATGAGAGAGCATAACAGGCCGCCCCCTTGGAAGCATCTTGCTACCCATGGGCAGAGTTGTGAGCTGTTGGATACGAAAGGGAAAACTTGACAGATACACAGAACGGTGCCCACAACGATCCATCGGTTTAATTATGCCACGAAAATATGGAGAAAACCTAAACAGGCAGCAGCGACCATTTATACATACGTATTCCATCACACTGTTTTGCCAGTGGAGGTGTTCTACGAGTTTTATCATGTATCAATGTACCAACTTCATGCGTATTCAGTTTGTTAAACGATGTGGATAAACGGTGCTGCCTGTTTAGGAGGCCCCGAAAATATGGTGCCTCCATACTTTAGACACGCACCGTAGTCGTCCAACAAATAGCAGAAGTCAGTCTTCAACATGATAAGGTTTCTTGAAAGAATCGCTCCCATCTGACTTACACCCACAAAGTTTCTTCCAAAAGCAAATAAAATTAAATATTATGTTCAAATGAATAACTAAAATTAAATACAGAATCCCGAAAAACCGTAATTATTTTCGAGGAGAGTGTGAATGACGAGCAGTTTTTCTGCTTTCAGGTTGTAATAACCGACTTTACGACTATAGTCGGATTTTGAACTATTCGAATATTCGATTTTTCGAATATAGTCGGATATCGCACTTTTTCGAATATTCGACTTTTTGACAGTAGTCGGATGTCGAACTTTTTCGAATATTCGACTTTTCGACTGTAGTCGGATATCGCGCTTTTTCGAATATTCGACTTTTCGACTATAGTCGGATATCGCACTTTTTCGAATATTCGACTTTTCGACTATAGTCGGATATCGCACTTTTTCGAATATTCGACTTTTCGACTATAGTCGGATATCGCACTTTTTCGAATATCCGACTCTTCGAATAAAAAGTCGACTTTTTTATCCGACTGAAACAGTCGGATACTCATCCGATTATTCGATTCGGAACAAGTATAGAACACACAAAAATTTTTTTCAGTTTTCATGCTGATCTCGGAGATGGTCACATGCTGACCAAAGTGGTATCTCTGAATTCGCCCAGAGCCCACCCCCCCCCCCAATTAATGGAGTTATGGCTCCTTAAGGATGCCTATATGTTGAGGGTGAAAAATTGATGGACGAGTTGTCTCAGAGCTGTATTTCCCTTCATTCCCAATCGTTGCGCGAGAGCGACCCAAGATAAGGATGCATTCCGGCAATGGACTGAAGAACGAAGGTTCGTTGAAATTCATCCATCCATCTAGCCGCTATCGAGTTTGCGAATCTGGTAAGAGGTGCGGTCCGTGGTGGTGAGCGAAGGGGTCGGGCCTGTGGTGCTATGTCTCGCTTATTTGAAGGCATTGAGATCTCGCACTTGGCACGTGTTGTATAGGAGGGTTCACTACACAATGAAAAAAGATCGCGAAATTCATGTCTGAGAGTGTACTGTGCATTCAAGGGGCTCATTCATCATTGGAGTAACCCACAGAAAGTATTTATATACAATCAGCTAGTCGCTATCTTCTTTCATCAAGGTAGCCAACAAGCCGTCAAGAAGCTTGTCATTGAGGTAAGCTCCTAGTGTCCACTTGTGCTCGGTGAAGAAGCGAATCCTTAGAACGGCAACTTCCAGAATCTAAGCAAAGGTGCCACCTCATAATCTCGTTCAACCTCGGAAATAAGGCATAAATTGAAAAGAAGATAGTTCGAGTACCACAACCTGATGAGTCGATAACTCAAGCAAATGCTTAAAGGCAGTGTTCACGATAAATTTCACTTCCGATATCTCCACGGTTTACGGAAGGTCTGGTGCCCTATATAGCAAGGCATGCTCAAAAAGGACACGAAAGACGCGCTTTTTGAGCCAAAATAGGCCCTCCCTTGTTTACGATGATTTTTGAGCGTGGAGGGATTGACCGCTACAAGAATGATGCCTATCAGTGCAATGAAGCGATCAGCTCGCTTATCACCACTTCCTTCACTTGATGATTCCTGTAATCTGAGTCTTCATTTGTTCCTTTCGAGGGGCGGATCTGGGGCACCAGGCGTGTTTGGGGCACCAAAATGCTTGTTTGCAGCCGTAATTTTGCCGCTCCTGGCTCTTTTTCTACCGTTCTTTCGGCACTGGGAGCCTAGTATCCTTCTCGCCTATCATTTCATTGTGGAAAGTCAACGAGGATGATCATCGTGAACGCTGCCTTTAAGTTCCTTCATTAACAAATGGAACAGTTGAACAATGAAAGCAAGCCATTCAGTCAACGTTTTTGACTAGATGAGTACATACTCAGACAGTCGGGGCTTAGTACGTCGGCACAATACCGTTAGTACGCCGGCACAAAGGGATCGGCAGCACCTGTGCTGTAGCTGCTGGTAACAGCAGGATATGCTGGCAACGACCAGGAGCTCCTGCTGCTTGTGCTTTCGTACTAACGCTTTGTTTACAGTGGCACGCGTGCTATTGCCAGCCCCTCTCTTCTAGTGTCTGCTGCCACTCTGCTCCATTGATTTGTCTAATACAAATGGACACTGCAGCATCCTCTGGCGGGTATATAAAGCGGCCAGTCTCGCTCGGGGGGCAGTTGGCCGTTTGAGGGCAGTCCGAGGAGGTGACCTTGTGTCACTTTTCGGACGCTAGTTTTGAACGCTGAGCGGATCATCCCCAACATCACGAGGGAAGCCTCCTTGTAGTGGACCGTGGCCAAGATGATGCCCTTGTTGCGGACCGCGCCGAGGATGGCCTCCTTGCTGCTGGCCGTGACAAGAATTATACCCAACACTGGTAAGGAGGGTGGCAGTCCAAATTCTGTCGATAATGTGCGCTAGAACGCCAGCATACATTGGCAGGATGTGCTCCCGTAACCAGCAGCTCCTGCACACAAGGAGCGTTAGTACGCCAGCATACGTTGGCAGGATATGCTGCCGCAACCAGCAGCTCGTGCATACAGCGAGCGTTAGTACGCCAGCTTTGCCCTGGCGTTGTAACTGTATTGTGCCGACGTACTAAGCCCCGACTGTCTGAGTAAATATTAGAGCAGGTCAGTTCAAAGGTTGATGTTCATTGACTAAAATTCAATTTCAAGCCAGCTGATGTTCTTGATACTAGAGATCATCGTTGGCAATGATATGGAATGGGCTCGTCCACCATCAAAAGACAAGAAAGTTCAGGCTTCAAATTTCGCCTGAAATAGTGATTTTTACGGGATTTTTTCTCATAGATCCTACTACTCCAGACCCAGAGAAGGGTTTAGAAAGGAAAAGACGACAAGCATACTCGATCGCGACCACTGCCTCTAACTTTCAAGCCCTTTTGAGGGATAAGAAAGGTCCGAAAACGATTTTCTAGAGCGACTCTTGATTTTTCAAGGCTCTGATTACTCAGCTGCGCCAATTAAAAACTCTATCATCTTACTCAGCCTCTTTTTACTTTTAGGAAAATACCGTCTCTCTCACGGATCGATATTCAATTCGCTCCTTTACGTGCGTGTGCGGAGCGAGTGAGAGACAGCGATAGAGTGCTGGGAAGATAGATGTGCGGCATATGCGATCAATCCTAGTAAATAGTGCTTCTAAGTGGTCTTCTCAGCTCTCTCCTAGTGAGGGAGTAAAAATTCCTTGTTTGTTAAGTCTAGTTATTTGATGAGAGACAAACATTGCGGCAAACCTTATGGCCTTCGCGACACAACCGGCTAGCGAACTTTCGAACGCGCGCGACGATCTACCCCGCCACCCAGTCCATTCATTACACCAAATTGTGCGAGGGTACTATGCATAAATATCTCATGATGATTAGTCGTGCACTCCCACCCGAAAACGTAACTCAATAGCGAGAAAGCATATTTGGTTGAAAGCGATTCGGCAAAACAAGTGTTTAGAGCACTATTTCCGAATGACCGATGTTGCAAAAAAACGTACAGGGCTTTAGTGGATTATATGTTGAACTATTTCATTCATCACAACAGTGTCGTTTTCTTATTAGTGATATCTAGCCGACGCACAACTGTTCGTCGGTTCGGTGATGCCGCGCTGTCTGTGTCTCCACTAATCTATGCTTGCGGCGCGTAGTCTCAGTGGTCTACTTATCGAGCTCAGACCGGTGAATGGACTATGCGCGATCATTGCAGTTCATTTACCATGACAGACTTCATCCAACATCAGCGGATAAGCTTTTATGTTCAACCTCACAGGCACGTCATTGATCTTGTGCGTTCTATGGAGCTGCTGCTTTTCCCGAAAATAGGTGGAGGGCAATGCCTTGTTCAATACGTGTGGATGACCTAAAAATAGAACAAATCACCAACGTTCATATCGTACTTTTTGCACGCGAGTTCAATGACAATACGCAAGCTTTGACAGACGATATCATTTTATCGGAGTGAAGGTTATCGGAAATAGATTTTACGTCATCAGTTCGCCGATATGAATGCAGTGCGAGGCGTTCGCGATCATTTTTTAGAGAACAGTGGAGAGACTGGAAAAACTCAGAGAAGTCTTGGAAGCAAAAACTTTTCGCTCCGAAATGGCCAGGTTGTGCTCTTGAGAACATCTTTATTTCAATTATTGCGTTATAATTGATTCTTCGAAGGTATTCCCAGAAATCCTGATCCGACTAATCTCGTTGCGGCATTTTCGAAAGTAACGCGCATGTGCAACCAAAGGAATCTGCATATCCAAAAGGGCCAGTTATCGTAGAACCGGCAGGGTATTTGAAAGAGGGCAGCGGATGGAATCAGCACCTGTTCTAACCACCCGAATATCTCAATTTTGTCTACTCTACGAGTATGCTGTCTCACCAGTGAATCGTCTATTTCATAACGCATCCGCGAAAACGATTTGTAATGTTTGTATCTACTGTCCCTCTATGGTAGTCTCGACCTGAATTACCGGTTCCAAAGAGCTACAAGCCGCGAAGGTTTGTAGGCATCCATCATGCTTGATACAAAGCGAGGCCGTTCGGGTGAGGCGACCTAATGTAGATGACAACGAAGTGGACTCCTTGTAATGACACTGAGGGTTGGATTCCACTCTTGCGCGATTCTTCGCAATGGCATAATGATTTCGTATCCCATCTGAAAACAACCAGTTTGACGTCATTTTAATGCTCTGCAGCACATTATGACTGTGAAAACCGATACAGACCGAATAACACAAAGTTAGCAATTGTATTCCCCTTTAAATGCATTGTACACGATGAAAACCGAATTCCAGCTTTTGCTTTCAGTCGGACTAGTGGATCATGACAAAGTCACTCAGAAAGTTCGGAGTTTTAAAATCGCCTCTGAATGAAGATTCGCCTATCTCAAAATGGCTTCCTGGGTCTGGGAGACGGCCTTGGGTCAATCCGTTGTTACAAGGAACAATGCTGCGAGGCTGCTGCCGGCGGATGTGCCTTGACGCGTCGTAGGGCACAATGCACAGGTCAGTCGAATTCACATTCGGCATCGATCGGAAGCAGCTCACAGCAATAGACGCAGCAGGTTGATAACCCTTTTTTAATTTAATTCAAGTAGTTGTTTCTTACGTAGGAAATCAGAAGCTTCTAACTTTGCGCCAAAGAACGAATCGTAAAACTGTTCCTTGCGTCCTCTGCGCAACTGTTCCAAGATGATGTCGGCGCGAACTTCAAATTTGATTCGAACTTTCTTAAAACGGGTTTTTTCGAAAAGTTCAAGTTCGGAAGGAGCCTTTTGCAACCTTTAGTCACTATGGGGACATAACATCATCGTTTACGATGCCTCTAAAGGCAAAGTCCAAGCTCATAAAAAAAATCTGAGATTTCTATATTATTGTTAAGTAGACCCACCCTATATAGCACCTGCCAACTGAGAGCTTTCAACTCCTCCGAGTAAGCGAGATATAGGGAGAAGCCACTCCGGGGCACTCACCTCGAGAAGCCACTTTGGCACGCCCCTTTTACGATCTTTCTAGCTCAGCAATGGAATGATAAGCGATGGTTTTCGACCAATACCCCCGCTCTTCCCTTGATTCTCAGCCCCTCTCTTTGTTCAGGTTGGTTCCCACTCATCGGTTGCAAATTGCTGACGTTACAAGCCTCGGACAACTCGTCCGCCATGCTTCCGTAGCTCAATTTTTGAGGGGCCATAACTTTCTAGGGGGGGGGGGTTGAACGACGATTATAGAGACATCATTGGAATCAGCGTGAGACCGTTTTCAAGATAGGCAGAACAACAGAAGGACGATTTTGAGGTTGAACTGTGCCTTTAAGGATTACTAGTTGGGTAAGCCTCAAGCTTAGCATAAAATTGCATACTCTGTGATCTTGTATTTTCCTACGTTAATCAAAACACACAACCATTTGCTATTCTTAAAGGCAGTGTTCACGATGATCATCCTCGTTGACTTTCCACAGTAAGATGATAGGGGAGAAGGATCCTAGGTTCCCAGTGCCAAAGGAACGGTAGAAAACGAGCCAGGAGCGGCAAAATAACGGCTGCAAACAAGCGTTTTAGTGCCTCAGACACGCCTGGTGCCCCAGATCCGCCCCCTCGGAATGAACAAATGAAGACTCAGATTACAGGAATGATCAAGTCAAGGAAGTGCTGATAAGTGAGCTGATCGCTTCATTGCACTGATAGGTATCATACTTCTAGCGGTCAATTCCTCCACGCTCAAAAATCAACGTAAACAAGGGAGGGCCTATTTTGGCTCAAAAACGCGTCTTTCGTGTCCTTTTTAAGCATGCCTTGCTGTATAGGGCCAAAGACCTTCCGTAAGCCGTGGAGATATCGGAAGTGAAATTTATCGTGAACACTGCTTTTAAGCGAAGACCGAACGTTTAACAGATCAATCGATTCGGCGTAGCCGCTTGTGGAGTGACATGTTGTATAGGGGGGGGGACATCTCTAGTGATACGGTGCGGACACTTCTCAGGCCGAGAAACCGCCTGAGTTCGTCTGTCTCTAACCTACTCTCACCCTGTGGATAAGCATGCGCAACATAAGACTGTGGGTTTCATCTGGACCGGGGTTGCGCTAAATTTTTTCTGTTCTGTTCATGTCCATTTAGCTGGGTTTTTTGCCTTCTACGAAAACAGGCGAAATCTGGATGAAAACAGAAAAAGCCGCTTCAATTGTGAACCCATGTGAACCCATAGGTTGAGGGTTAACTCCACGCGCACTCTCTGCAGAACCCTATGCAAAAAAACCCTATCTTGCCTTTGTGTTTACCTGGGTGCGTATGGTGTAGTGTCAAGAGGCGCTGCTATTCGCTATACACGGTCGGGTTCGACCATCATACAAGGTCAATCAAGAAAAGTTTACTAGCCTTCGTGCCTCCTGAATGCTACCAGATTCTTCTAGGGAGATGGAAGCGTTGATTTTAAAATTGGCTGGTTTCCGCAAGTAACTGTGTATGTCCGAAAAACCTTCAAGCCTCTGCGATTAGGGCGTCAAGAGCGCAAGAAGTCAAGATAGGAATTGGAGACGCCCAAGTCTTCATTTTTATCTTATAGTAGTTTCCCTTACTCAGAGGTTCACTTTCTATTAATCTCTCACAACGTGCTCCCTGCCCGCACGTCAAGGGAGTGCCACACTGCCGTTGCATCCATGTATAGTGGAACTATCCACGGCAGAGACCGATGAACAGCTCCTGCCGCTGGCACTGGTGGGGGCGCTGCGCATCGAGGTGAGCGCCCGGTGGAAGGACATTGATTGATTACCGGCCGCACAACTGATCGGAAGCAAAGCATTTTCCTCGTTTTCATTTCTCCTCTGATTTCTCCTTCCATCTTTCTACCTATCTCCTACTTTTTCTGTTTCTCCATTATTAGCTAAATGTTATAATTGCCTGTGCGTTTGATTCAAGTGTCTTCGTCAACAAACTACGTGATGTATAAACTGCTTAATCCAAATTCTTGTTTTTAGGTTAATATTCCATCGCACAGGCAATTAGAATACAAAGTTAATAATGGAGAAACAGAAAAAGTAGGATATAAATAGAAAGATGGAAGGAAAAAGCAGAAGAGGGATGAAAACGAGGAAAATGCGTTGCTGCCGGTCAGCTGTGCGGCCGGCAATCGATCGATGCCGTTCCACCGGGCGCCCACCTCGATGCGCAGCGCGCCCACCAGTGCCGATGGCAGGGGTTGTGCATCGGTCCTTGCCGTGAATAGATCCACAATATGATTACTTTCTCTACGCGTGCGGAGACAATGCTACGTATGGTACTCCAGCTCCGCCGCTTTGGTAGGGTAACGCAAGGTTGCTCTGCGAGAACAGGGTTCAGCCGCCTGTTGGCAAGTGCTGCCAAATACTTACGACCTCCCACCTTCGGTCGTCAGTTCACGCCCGAGGTTTTGAAAAGTGTAACGACCCCCCTCCCCTTAAGAGACGCTTCTACGACGACGAGAACATCAAAAATGTCCGAACTTTATCGCTGATAACGGAATCATGGTAGAGGCACAGCATTTACATGAGTGGCCGCGCCGCGGTCTTCCAGTGGATGAAACCCGAAGATTTCTAGTGAATGCACGTTTCAGAAAACAGGTTTTTTTTTCAATACCTTGTATTTTACGCAAGTGTTACCAACTAGATTATGAATAAAAGGTAATCATTACACTAACTTTTCACTCTGCTGATATACCGATTCGCATTCGCTCGGGTTAAAAATAAGCGAGAAAGACTAGAGGCGATACAGCAAAGATGGGCAGACGTCGAGCCTCGCGTCCTTGCCGCAATGGTGTCCAGGGCCTCGCGCCCTTCATGAGTCAAGCCGCCGGGATCTTTTGGGCGCTAGGCACGGAGACGGGCCTGGCCGCGCTCAGTGGTGGGTATCAGGGGTGTGCGTTAATGAAAATTATTTTTTTGTTGAGTGTTATACGTTAATTTTCGGAAAAAAAATCGCGTTAAACCGTTAGTGCGTTAACACGTTAATTTTGCATTTCGTTAAAATATAAAAAGAAAAACATTACAGCGTCAAAAATTAATGAATTATCAGATGTCCCATATCAATCACTGCCATACTGGGCTTGGCGCGGGAGAAGTCCCCACAGGGGGTTCTGAGTTCCGGAGGGGTCGTAGGGCCCCGGAGGTGTCTGACCTCCGGAGGAAGACCCATAGACAATCGTTTATATGAGTGAAAACCGCCCGGAGCGGTTTTTCACATGTAATTCAATTAATTCAAATATACATTGCGGTTTGACTGAAATGCTGTTTGAACTGAGTTGATAGTGACGGTGTTCAATTAGAAAGTTCAGGGTAAAGTCATAGTGAAGGTGTTCCCAAATGATGGGCAAGACATATGAATCCTCTAGGTGAAGTGTCTAAAGCAGTTTGCCTATTAAATGCTGCATGATTTCTGCGAAAGATTTCTATGAGTTAGTAGAGTTGATATTTGAGCTGAGCGATTTACCCTATACAAAAACTTTCCTCGTTTGAGATTGAGGCCGAACACCGCTACAATATAAGGGCTAACACCTCTCTCATTGGTGGTTCCGCCGGAAGTCAGCAATTATAGAAGTAGGAGTCACGGTAGTGGTATATTTGAGTTCAGCCTGGTCGATTTACTCTATGCTGTGTATAACGTCTCAAATGAACGTCGAAGACCGCTACACTCATAGAGGAAGAAGACAAGAAACATCCAAGTCGACGAATCTATTAAAGTAGGGTTTTAAAATTGCAGTAACTCAAGTTCTGAATGAGGTACCTGGAAAAAATTCTAGCTTTAGGAAACTACACTCTGTAACCGACTGTTTGAAGTCCACCGCACCTCTGGAGTGCGCCCTTCGCGAAAATTTACCTGGTGTTGGTTCTGCGTCAACATTCACGTTTTCGCAGTACTTACTTCGTTAGATGTGGGCCCACAGTGCATTTTAGAGAAGAACTCACAACAGGTAAATGCTCTTCAAGGGCACTCTCCAGGAGTGCGGAAGGTTGCAAACGGTAGAATATAAAGCCTAGTTTCTCGAAGCCAGGATTTTTTTAAGCCAACTCTTTTACTGCTTAGCTTTTAATCTTTTAAAAACCTACTTCTTTCGAGGGCTTGTACTGTTTTTCTTCGACCTTTACGAGTACAGTGTGGCGCCCTTCAGCGTGGATCTCATGTGCAGGGCAAATCAACCACACTTGACTCAAATACCGTATTTCCTCGATTAGAAGTACACCCTCCATTTGAAGTACACCCCTATTAGTGGTACACTTCTAAATAAGATGAGGAATAAAAATTTAGACTCTAAAACAGTATTACGGCTTAGAAAACGACGATAACATCAATGAGTGTGCAAGCGATGACTCACCCGAAATTGACTAGCTGAATTCTCATAGTTGTTGGTGGCGAAAATCATAGTTTTGTTATTTTCATGATGAAAATTTCGAAAAAAAAACATGGCTGAATAAATAGAAGTGCATACTTTATTAAAGTAAACCTCTATCAGAAGTAGACCTAAAAAAGAAGCCTGTGAATTAGAAGTACATGCACTTTCAGAGAAGAAATAACGGTATCCTACTTTCGCGACTCCATTTTTTTTTCAAAATTCTTGACTTCCGGCGGGACCACACCTGAAAAAGTGTGAGCCCGTATACTGTAGCAGTGTTCAACCTCCATCTCGGTCGATGGAACTGTATACAAAGGGTAGATCGACCCCGCTTGACTCAAATATCCATCTCTCATGACTCGTACTTTGCATAAATACGAACTTCGGGCGGAATCGAACTCCCCCCCCCCTTCAAACATCCGCATTTTATTACACAGCACAGACTGTTAGCAGTTATAGCGTAGTCCACCAATAAACTGCATATCTAACTACCAATGAGAACCGGTTGGCCGAAGATCAATGTGCTTGAAACTCATGGCAGCACAGCCGCTCCCGCTCAAAAGGTGGCGAGCGTTTAGCATAAGAATTCATGCATATTGATGTTCTGCGGTTGCAGTACCATTGACAACCAGGCATGCCGCGCCCACTTTCCCTCGCGCTTGCTGCGCTCTCCACTCCCCCTCTTGCGCCGGAGACACAAAGAAAAAGACGCTACTGCTTTGCCATCGAGTGGCATCTCTAGGATGATTGGGGTTTTGTTGTATATTATGGTAAATCGCCACGACGTCTTCGTCTATGTGGATACCGACGCTGTTCTACCAAACACTCACTTTTTATAGTACTGCGCAATTTCTTCAACAAAATCACTGAATTCTTTGCTAACGCTGCTGATTACCTTTGCGATAAAGAAAAAGCAAAGTAAGTTCTATCAGAAAGGGGATTTTTGAGCAAATGTGAATCGGTGGTTACAGAAACGTTCCAACAAAAAATAAAGAGGAGTAGGGAAGTGGAGTGGATGAGTCCACGAAAAAGTCAATATTTCTCAAGAACCGATTCCCGTGGCTGAAACTTTCACTCGTAAAATAGGACCGTTTTGTTATTTTCATATAAGAGCTCTGTGGTTTTAAAGATGACTCCTCTTTCTTCGGTTCTGTTCTAAAACCAAAAAAAGGCACTCAACTCTTACTATTCAAAAAAGGACAGGATGTTAATAAAATCACGCAAACGGTTTCATGTTGCTGTTCAGAAACGTAAACCAGTGAAAAAGCGGTGACAAGTGCATTTACTAACGTAATTTAAAAATGCTCAACCAAGTAGAAGTCCTTCTTCGAAAAGCCTAGGGCTTTTCCAAGTGGACTAATACA
Source organism: Aplectana chamaeleonis (assembly GCA_029168955.1). Taxonomy (NCBI): domain Eukaryota; kingdom Metazoa; phylum Nematoda; class Chromadorea; order Rhabditida; family Cosmocercidae; genus Aplectana; species Aplectana chamaeleonis. Next base: position 2,509,012 of record JAPDOI010000054.1, read on the forward strand.
CCGGTTCGTTTCGGGGACTTGCAAATTGTATCCACGGAAATAGTCCTAAAAAATATGTTCAATTCCTTGCAGACTCCCTCACTCCACTCACCTGATGTTCCTTTTTGTTGAAGCGTTTCGGCCACCGTCAAAATGATTTTGCTTGGAGGAACCATTTAGCTAGAAGCATGACTTTGAGAATGTTTTCAATATTTTTACGGCTAAATTTTTTTTGAAAAATGTCCGCTTCGCATCTACGACTGTTATAAAACGACCTTCTGGATTCATTCGATAATAAGTAAGTAAACAACTAGCTAACCGATTATCCTGTATCACCCCATGGAAAAAGCACAGCCTACAACGCCTTTCAGCGGATAAATTTAAGAATCGAATACTCTAGAGAATCATTCCTTGGTGCCAACCTTTTTTAGGGGGCCGATCGAAATTCATTCACATCAGATAACTGATCGCGTTATCAGACATTGCCTTCCTAGAGACTATTCTGAGCCTCAGACATCTGAAAGCTGCATCTGTCACTCCCGTTTGGAATGCTGAGTGCACACACCCCCCTCCGAAACTAGGCCTGCTCCCATCCCTATACTGTACAGCAAAATAAATGATTCCTCTCCGAGGAGACGCAGAGATAGCCAGTTTGCACTTTGGCCGGCCCAGAGAGTGCCAGGCCGGCTGGGTGCGCCTTTCTTTTTGTCCTCTGTGCTCATCATACTGACTCGGACACCCCGCGCGCCTGGTTGTCAATGCTCCGAGGACCATGTTCTGCCGACCGCTTCTCACTGATAGGTAGATGCGCGAAATTTGGTGGACTGCACTATACATACACTTTTGAACTTTCGGCCCCTCCCTACATAAATGCGATGGGCGCTGTTCTGTGCTCTCGTCCTCGCAAACATCCGCATTTTTTTGCATAACACTGGCTTCATCATTTAAGTACGACCAGAGTAATTTAACTGTAAACAAACATCAGAGGCAAACCTCTTGGATAAACACTGTTTGAGCAGATCAGCTCTAGGTGAATCAAAAAAAATCAAAAATCGACCTACTCATGCTACTGGTGGGGGGGGGTCCTTAGCGAGATTCGAACTGGAGTAGGGGTCTGAGCAGACCCGGCCGACCCGCACCTCGTGCACTACCCTGGGATATAATTTCACAACAATTAACGAACTATAAATCAACGTGACTTTTTCGTTAAGCATTAATCGTTAATTTTCGAGAAAAAACCGCGTTAACCCGTTAATGCGTTAACACGTTAATGCTATAATGCACAGCCCTGGTGGGTATGGACGCAGGGTCCTCCGAGGTTTTGCGTGAAAGGCATGATAAGGAGGCTGGGTGAAGCATTTGAAGTGATGTTGTCTACATACATCGTCTTTCACATTTTCATGAACTATAATTTCGTAAGTTTGAGAAGCTGCATCAAAAATTTGTGTGCAGATTTTCATGTAGTCCAGTTACCCAAAGTTCTTGACAGTTGGTGGCTCGAAGTTCTATTGCTGAAGAGATGCGACCCATCTCATATAGAGAGTAGAAAAACTGCGATTTGCTAACGTGGCTCACCAACGTCTAAATGTTTGTACACCAGCCGAGTTTGGGATTAAAATTATGGCAATTTTTGGAGAATTCTATGCTATTCAGCTGTTTTTCGAAATTGAAACTCCTATTTTAATGGGGGTCGCACGTCTTATAGTGTTTTTTGAAGACGATGTACCGCGAATTCCAGCCCACATTGGGACTGAAATAGTTCAATGAACTTGGAACTGGCTCTTTTCAGGTTGTTCGAAGGCAGTACGTTATCAACCTGGTACAATTTTTCTGGTGGTTAAGGGGTAATACACGCTGTTGACCTCAATCCGTTTTGGCGATTTCTCTCGCACTTACATACTTCGAGTTTTATCAGGAATTTTCCTCTCAAACTCATTTTGGTATAAGCCAATTCGAAGGGGAAATCCTGAGTGGCTTTTCTTAACTAGTTTTACACTTTCATTGTGAATGTCAATGAGTTTGTTCAAATCTCTCATCACACCTTCATTGTAAATGTCAATGAATTTGTCCAGATTTCTCATCACATCTTCATTGCGAATGTCAGTGAATTTGTTTAAATCTCTCATCAAATTTTTATGGTGTGCTGTTTCTTCAAACATCCACAGTTTCCTCATGCTACTCAACTCGCTCACAACCTCATCGTTGGGATGTCCTGCATATTTCAAATTCATACTCTTCAGATCAATGGATTGAAAAAACTCATGGTTTAATTCTAAAGGTTGCTGAAATAAGCGAGTCATCTTTCGTATCTCGGGTGATCAATGATTCCATACCAAATTTAGCGTGAAGACGTTACTTCACGAAGTTGCACGAAGACACAAAATTAATTTCATAGATAGGAGAATTCAACTGGATTCGAGAGTCGACCCTGGCAGTAACAAAAAGCTACAGTAGAGAAAAAGGCGAATGCGGCAGCTGAGAGAAATGAAGAGAAGGACTTCGAAGGGAGCCTTCTCCAAACGCCACATGCGCAAAGTTCCGCTCAAAATTTTCAGATTTGGACGATCCATGTTCACCGGCGACAAGATGTGTCGCCTCATCGACCTGCTGTTAACCTGCTGTCGACAGATCGATAGCAGGTACCTGTTTTCCTCCCAAAAGTACCTGCTGTCGCCGGGTTGTCTGAGAATGAACCGGGTCAACCTTTTGTCAATATTTGAATTTGTCTGAGTATCGGCTGCATCATAAACCCACCCCTAATTCCATCTCGCTTCATTTTACTGGGGAAACCGAAAAGTAATGTCGTTTTCTTACGCTAAATACAAATAAATACATTTTCAACGAGTTTTCATGTTTTATCTCTCATCATTTTCAATAACCTATTTGACTATTTGACAAGTCCTCGATCATCTGACACGGATTTGCTTTCACTTCCATCCTTAAAGGTATCGTCCGCGCTGAAAACCACTTTCCATTTTTCATGCTCAATTTCATGAATGAGCCCAGTGGACCACTTCGGTGAAGTCTTGCGCGTCAAAAACATATGGTTCTGAAGTTCGAGTGGTTCAAAATGACGATCCGCCATCAAATTTCACCAACGATCTAGCACAAGGAACAGAAGCGCCATCACAGCCGCAGATGATTCAGCATTTGAATTTTTTTAATTCGGGAAATTCTAAGATCCAAACTTGCCCAATGTATGCCTCCTTTTTTGAATAGGTTCCAGTGAACGGAAGGCGAGAGAAATTCACCCACATAAAGGCAACATACACGCTCAAAAATGATATCAATTTTATGGAATGAATCGAAGATCTGAAGCTGTTAATATTCAGGGATGACGAAAAAACTGCAAAAAAATCAACTGAAATGAAGATATAACGGTTCGTTCTACATTGGCCCAGAAATGGACGAGTTTTACTGCATTGGCTGAAATAGCGGAGCTAGTGACAAATTTGTTGGGATAACGACGCTAATGTATTCGTACGACCCTTTCTGGAACGCTTACGCCGTTAGAAGCGTAAAAAATGAGCCAAAATGACCGTAATCGAGCATTGAACATTGATATTGAGGGGCGGAGCCCGTATCGGTGGGCGGAGAATGGATGATTTTGTGACTCAATACGGCTCAAATACGGTCATTTTAACTCGTTTTCAACTCTCCCAACTTCGTGAGGGCTCTTCTAGGACCCGTACAACCCCACTAGTGTAGTTATCTCAACAACTTTTGCGAGCGTGTATGCTGTCTTTAATAAGTTCGAAGCAAAGAACACATACGACGTTTGTGTAAAAAACTTCCGACGTATTGCACCAAACACACCGAAATTGACGGAGGGTTGGGGAGCGAATAATTCGAGACGTTTTAAAACGAGTTTTTTTTGCGAAAGTTGATGGCTTTGTGGAGCCTTTCCACTCTTATTCTGTATGTCAGAGAATGGCCTGCGCAAAAACATGAAAAAAATTAGATACGGTTTTTTGCGCGTACGATACCTTTAACACCCCGTTGTCTGAAGCTGATGGTCTTCCTGATCGATACGAGCCGGAAAGATCAAAATTACCCGATTTGAAATTGGAAAACCACATTCGGCAAGAATGTTCACTGCATTTGGATAAACATCACAAATGTTTTTGGTAACAACTGTTGCGTTACTTCACTAGCGAAACTTAAAAAGCATGCAATGCCGGATGTGTACACCTTCCGACACTTAGCTGGGCATTTCATCCAAAATTACAAAAAAAATGTTATTTAGTTGTTTATAAATAAAGAAGTCCTTATAGCCTCACAATGTCTCTGGCACGCCTCTGAACCGACCAAAAGCTGATAAATGACAAGCAAGTATTGACATGCACAAAAACGACGTTACTTTCCGGTCCCTCTAAAATTTGGATTCTAACAATACTGAGCATCAGTGAGTGAAAACGCGCGTTTAGAAATTGCGGGCATGTTGAGGCCCACTCAGGGAAAGACTGCCGCGACAATGCCGGGTTTCCGCTTACCGGTTGCAAAGCGGAACTATCGCGGAACAGTCTTTGCGGAATCGCGGAAGCATCTCAGAGCCGTCACAGCAATTTTCTCGGCAAAACATATTGCTTGAAAGATTTTCAGAGGCGAATTTCGGTGGTGGCCCCGCGATTGTGGCGCTTCGGCACATGTAATCATCAACCTGGCACTGTTGCGGTAGCTTCTGGCACATGGTCCAGAAGGATAGGTTTCTAACGGCTGGAGGGGGAAGTGTCGTAAAGATTTTCGACGAGTACGAAAAGCTGCTGTGGTGGGGGGAGGTAGTAAAATTTTGTAGTGGAAATATATAATTTATTAAGTAAAAGGACTGTGTGCTAGCTCTTCATTTAGAGGCAGTGTTCACGATAACAATCGTTATTCTGCTTTTCCGCGTATCTTGAAGACCGTCCCATGCTGATTCCAATGATGTTTTTGGAATCGTACAGGACCTTCTTGGAAGGGAGTTATGGTCCCTCAAATATTTAGCTAAGGAAACATGGTGGACGAGTTGTCCGAGGCTTGTAACTTCCGCATTTTGCAGCCGATGTATGCGAGCTGACCTGAGTAATGAGAGTAGTTGAGAATGAAGGGAAGAGCGGGGCTATTGATCGGAAACCATCGCTCATCTCACAATCTCGAGCATTCATTTCTTCACGTCGGTGGGCGTGGAAAGTGCATCTGGGGTGTGACGAGCTGACGGGTGTCCAACTTTGGGGCCGTAGGGGACCGTTCCGAGCTCATTTTTCTTAGTTTTTTCAACGTTATGGTTGCGCTAGGCCCCGCAGCTGCCGATCTCCACCAAAAAATCAGACATGGCTTTTATCGTGGACACTGCCTTTAGAGCCAATGTGTTGACTATGTTTATCAGAGAAAAACCTGCAGGGCGTGTCAACGATGAGATTGAGAACTAGTTGAGCGGCGACAAGCAAATGAGCATGCTTACTGAGGTCCAGTTGTTTCGTAGGGGTAGAAATACGAAAGCTAAAGACGGTATCGAGGGAAAGAGACTTCTCCTTGAAAGACCACCACCAGATTGTTACACAGAAAGGTGCATTGGGTACAAAGCTGAACCGGCAAACGGTTGAACTCGAAGGAGTCGTATGTTGGCCTTTTGTTGGCCAACCCTTACGAGGTACTCTCAACCAACTCACTACCTCGGTTCGTCCAAACTATTCGCAGATTGACTCATATCTTTCCATGAGCATTATGTGATGCTGATCTTAAGCAGAGGAGTTGTGTATGTGTGTGTCCTCCATCCTAAGGACACAAATTGGCGTGAGGAGACAGAGAGCCGAGGCCAGCTGTCTGATGCATGAGACGAGGAGAACGAGGAGCAGGAGAATGAAGGAGCGTCGGCGAGGACGCGACGGGAAGGGACGACGGGACGGGATTGAGCGCTAGCCCGGACGGACATTGACCCGCAACGCGTGTGTAATAATGCATCAGCCCCTCCCAATGCGCTTGCATGCTTGATCGCTGGACGTTTCCTTTTTGGCTTTGCAGACACTGCAAACTATCCTCTGACTATTCCAGTATATTGGCTGAAATGTCTCCAGTGTCAACTTAGGAGAATTCTTTCCTCGATGGGAGGGGAAGGAGCCCTTGTGAGAGAGAGGAAAGTCCATGAGAGTGCTCGTCTGTGCTGTTAATGAGCCAACAATCGCTGTGTTTGACCGTCTTGATCGTGACCGTGCTACAATCTAAGGGTAAAAACGAAAAGATTAGTAAGAACGATAACTCATTACTCCCCTTGAGACAGTTGTGGGATAATAAACAAGAGGTTCACGTGTAATGAGTGTAACAGTCTTCCGCAAATCCATTTATCCTTTTTTCATTCTTGCTGTTCTTTCTGTCATTATTCTTCTTTATTTCTTCCTAATCACTCCCGGTGGTTTCATTCTCTGCATTCCCATTATTTGTACTTTTGGCTAGCACAAAGGATCCTTCCTAAAGCCACCCACACCTGAGGAATGTGCCTTCGGCAGTGCCTCAGGCTTTATATGGGCGATGTGCATTTACTGGATTATCGACTTTCTTTTTCATTACTCGTCCGACGCGCCCATGTTTCACAATGCATTCGATACGTATTGAATCTGTTGACTTTTCAAATAAATCAGATTTGATGGCGGAAGCGAATTTTTTGTTGTCCACCGCAACCTGCTACGTCACTGATAAGTGCGTCCATCTTTTGTGCTGATATCGTCAGTGATGAGAAAAAACACAGTCATCAGTGACATCACCACTCTAGAGGGCTGAGCTGCTACATACTTGTTCCGTTACTCGCCACGTTCCGATAAACTGCGAATATGCATTGAATAGTACACGTACCGTCGACAAGTTTGTGGATATTCCTTTCTGCTGAACCTGATACACCGTTTGTTACTGAACTTGTGCTGAAGTGCCCTAAGTTTGAATGTACCGAATAACCATTTGGTACGAGTCTGAAAAGTTTTTGAGCTTTTTTTATCGTTCTAAAAAGGGAACTACTACTAGCCGTACTAACCATTCCAAATGAAGTGTACTTTCCTAGAACCAATTTCGGACCTTAAAGGCCTAGAACACCCAGAAAATGATTTTTTTAGTTTTTAAGTTCATGTTCGAGAGAGTCACAAGCTGATCACAGGGATATCTCTGAAATCGCTCAAGACCCCCTAAGAACAGAGTTATGGCTCCTTAAACATGCTCATTTTTTGAGTGCGAAAAATTGGTGGACGAGTTGTCTCAGGCCTGTATTTCTCTTAATTCGCAATCGCTGCGCGCGAGCGAGCCAGGATAAGGAGAAAGTCCGGCAATGGACTGAAGAACGACGAAGGAGGTCGGTCATCTGGTGGTCGCTTATATCTCGTTTATTTGGAGGAATTGAGATTTCGCACTTGGCACGTGTTATGTGGGCGGGGTCTACTACACAACCTAGTAAAAATCACAAGATTCGTGTCTGAGAATGTACTGAGCCTTTAAGTCTGAATATGCCCTTCGCAGCTGCCTAGATTCACTCTAAAAAGTCTAGCCGGTTTTTTCCTGGTTTCCGAACTCATTGCACCTTGCGAAACACCAAGAATTCTTCTGAAAATCTGTAAACGGGCATCATCATTGTGTTCAGCGCCCACAATAACACCTATGTACGGAGTTTGGGTGAAGGAACATTCTTCGAACTTTGCATAGTGTGATAGCGTTTTGGATTTTCACGGATCGCCCGTTCAGTGTTTTCTTCGGTTTGTCAGCTCAACGTTTAATTATATCAAATAGGGGGTCCTGAAAGCGTTCAAGAAGAGTGTTTCAGACTTGACCTAAATTTTCTACTTGGGGGTTATTTGCTGTGCTGATCACGGATCTCAGGTTTATTTGTCGGTTTTCCGAAATTTTCTACCTTATTTCTTTAATGCTTCCATCGGGGTAAATCTGAGGGCAAAACGCGACATATGACGGTTTTTGATATGCTACGATAGATGTGCCGAATAGACTCCCGCCGCTGAAAGGCGCGGCACTTTGCAATGGAGGGGAATCGATCGTGCGGCGCCGCACGATCGATACTCCTCAATCACATGCTGCCGCGCCTTTCAGCGGCTGGAGTCTATTTGGCCTCTTAGGGGATTACTTTCAGTGGTGATCAAGAATCTGAGATCAGTTTATCGATTTTAAACGGTTTACGGTAGATACGGCGGGTATACAGTAGTTTGGTCAAAGTCTCAGATTTTACCCAAAATTTCTATGGGAGTTATTCGGGGTGTTGAATACGAATTTAAAGGCATCGTACGCGCAGGAAACCGTATATTATTTTTTCATGTTTTAGTATAGCTTGGCCTCTCTAGTGAACGAAATTGTCGAAGGGGCCCATGAAAAACCTTCATTTGTAAAGAAAAGCCAATCGGAACACATTGTAAATACGAATTTGAATTTCGCGCCAAAATCCTTTTTGAATTTTTCTGCTCTTGAAGGCTTCGTCACTGTCATTTCCGGAGTTTTCTGCATGTGGAGTTTGTGCAGTAACTATTTTTCATGTTTTCTTACGGTCGCACCAACATTCTAGGAAAAAGTGCTAGATGACTGGTGAGAATTGGTGGCGGATCTCAATCTTTGACGCCTTCCAACCTCATTGCCCAACGTTTTTGACGCACCAAAATTTACCAGTGTGGTCCACCGGGCTCAATCATGAAATTGAGCCTGAAAAATGAAATTTGGTTCCCAGCGCGAACGATGCCTTTAATGTCCATGTGTCCATTTTCGAAATATTAAAGTAGGTTTTGCCCCCTAACTAGCATGGTAAGTGCATACCGTAACATACAATTAACCTCAGAAGCTCGACAAGCGGACCCCAGATTCGTGCTCAGCACCCTAGATTACCCTTACTTACCGGTTTTGAGTAGTCTCACTCAGGAAATGTTTTCTAAAACACACCAACAAATGTTTGATGGGTGTCCTGCCGCGCCGTGGGGCTTTGAAAAACGTATATGGCGTTTTCCAGAGTGATTCTAGGCAGCTGAAATAAGCATATACGGACTCTACATCCAAAATTGGATCTAGAAAAAGATATCACGTGGAGTGGCTAGTATGGCTAGTAGAAGTTCCATTGTAAGATGTTTTGAAAGGAATTTAATATGAAAATGGTTGTTTACATCATTTGAGGAGTCTCCCCAGGACAACCTCTCTCACACTGTATACTTCTTTTGCTTGCTGATCTCAAAAGCGAAAGTCGAAAGCCATGGAATACCGTTTTTGTTCCTCATAAAAGTGTTATTTTGTTGCTTGAGAAAAAAACAGGATAGTTACACACGTATGTTTTCACAGTTGTGAAAATGTTGTCATGTATCTAGTGTGGGAGTGAATACCTACTCGTAAATTCTTCTGCTTAGTGCGATCTAGGAGGTGAGATGAAACAACGCAAAATTCATATACACCCCCAAAAAGCCGTTTAGAAATTCATAAAAATGTGCTCGTTCAAGTGCTCCTCATGAGGTAGCGATCAATTTTTATTTTATTTAGCGAAGGTGTCGCTGCAGTACAATCCGACACCAGATTTTTCAAATGTATCATTATGCTTCTAACCTAAATTCCACAGTAAGATACTTTTATAGGCGTATTCATTTTTATGCCATGTTTGCAAACCTAATGTTTTTCTCACGTACCCCTTATGCATCGTAATCAACAATTGAATGAAAAAGCGACCTCATGAACCAAATATGCTTCTCCGTTATGAACAAATTCGAGAAACAATAAATATTTTGAAAGTACAGTAGTGGACAAGAATCTATTGACATCGTCTTTTTTTGAAATCTCCTGGCTCACCCTGACTCTATCAATTTCATCTTTTGGCAGGATATTTTCGATCATAATGCCGATATAATAAAGTACGAGACAGGACTAAAGCGCAAATATTCATCGATAACGAAGATAATTTCAACTTTCCCAATTTGAGACTTTTCGAATCTTCTTCAACTCGCTCGATTTCTTCGTCGTTTTCGATATTCTCTTGATGTATTTTGTATTTTGTAGGATTGATTGTTCATGTTGAAGTGAAGCTTTGTTCCATAGTGATCGAAGATCAATCATCCGAGATTCTAAGATGGGTTCATCATGGGCCGTTCCTGGAAGCCTGTTCAGCATCACAGTACGATCGATTCGATGAATTCTGAAGATTGGCGTTAAACATCTACGGAGGCCGAGAGCTCGAGGAAGACATCGTGAGACAAAAGCAATACTGGGTGGCATCATAGCACGCACCTTACGCGACATTCCGAGACTCAATGCGAAATGCATTACAGGATAGCTTCAGGAATTTAGTGAAACGCAGGCGATTTCGAGACTTTACGGGGGGTAAGCGTTATGGTCGAATGGGCGGGGCGGAATCGGCTGTCACCAAACGCCCAGGTGGCTGGTCGTAAACGAAGGTGCGAACGAAGTTGAAATAAGTTCGGAAATCAAAGGAAAAACGCCTACAGCTTTTTTTTCGGAGAGATTCTAGGCAGGTGCGAAGGGCATATTCGACCTCTACGTACAAAACTGGTTCTAGAAAATTACATTTTATAAGGAATGGTTAGTATCTCATATAGTAGTTCCCATATCAGCCGATTTGCTTGAATGGCTCTTTAGTTGGTCGACGCGGCCGTAGTGAGAGCAACGCTATAATTGCGTTCCTTGCACCTTCGTTCGCAATTGCGTTTACGACCGGCCACCTGGGCAGCTGGTGCCAGCCGCCTCCGCCCCCCGCCCATTCGGCCATAACGCAGCGCACCCAAAGCTTTACATATGTCTCTGGAGAATCCATTCAGAGTTTCTTCAGGTATCTGTCAATGCTGTGAAACGTCGACATCGTGGTTGTTGAGTCCTCGGACGTCTTCCTATAAAATGGCTTTTGATGAGAGGAAGGCTTCAGAAGACAAAACTAGCGTGGGCGACGGAGAATCATCACTAGACTCAATAGCGTTGGTAAAAAGCCATCTTCTCAACTTAATCTAGTGCTCCGAACGAACGAGACGTAGATTTAGCTGAAAAGACACATTTTTTGCATTGCTGTCGAGTCTAGCGATGAGGCTCAGTCGCCCACGCTAGTCGTGTCTTCTGATGTCTTAGGGGTCGTTTATGCTTCCGCTGCGGAGCGGCGAAAAGTGAGGCGGCGCGGCGCGCCGCGCCGCTTGAAAATCGCGGCACTATTATGTATAATCGAGATGCGGCGAACAGACGCGTCGAAGCCACAGAATGACGCTAAACATAGCCTGGAGTAGCTCTGACATAACACAAGTCCGATTTTAATGAGTGATTTCTTCTGCAAAAGAAACATTTTTAATCTTTTGTATGAATCAGAGGAACCAAATTGAGAATGTTTATGAAATATCAGCAAAAAAGGATGTGATGCTAAAGAGAATCGCACGCGGCCGCCGCGCCGCCTCCTCTCCCCGGGCGGCGCGGCAGCACCCAGGCGGCGGCCGCTTGCGGCGCCGTTGGAAGATTTCGAACAGAAAAACTTCAAACGCCTTGCGGCGCCGCTTGATCGATATGGCTGTACTGCATCTCGCCGCGCTGCGGCGGAAGTATAATAGACCCCTTTCTCTCATCATAAGCCATTTTATGGGAAGACGTTCGAGGACTCAACAACCAAGGTGTCGACGTTTCGCAGCGTTGACAGATACCTGAAGAAACTCTGCTTGGATTCTCCAGAGACAAAAACCCTCGAGATCGACTGAATCTCACGAAATTCCTGAAGTTTTCCACAAGTATTCTTAGCATTGAGCTTTGGAATGTCGCGTAAGGTGTCTGCTATGTAGTCATCTAGTGCTGCTCTTGTCTCACGAGGTCTTCCTCGAGTTTCCAACCTTAATAGATGCCTAACGCCAACCTTCAGAACTTCTCGAACGGAATGTATTGTGATCTTGAGCAGGCTTCCAGGAACGGCTCCTGATGAGCTCATTTTAGAACCTCGGATGAGACATCTTCGATCACTATGTACCAAAGATTTACTTCTAAGCAAACGATCAATCATGCAAAATACAAATTTCACCGAGAGGGTATCGTAAACAACGAAGAATTCGAGCGAGTTGAGGAAGATTCGAAAAGTCGCAAATTGGGGAACTTGAAGTTATCTTCCTCATCGATGAATATTAGCGCGATATTCCTGAAACGTACTTCATTATATCAGCATTATGACTGAAAATATCACTTCAAAAGATAAAATTGATAGCTAATAAGGTCCATGTCCGACTTTTTTGAAACCTGGGCATGTCTTGATGTGATTATCTTATGCTTCTGCCAAACAGGTTGATATGGTGGAAGATTTATTGGCCGGAAGTTTCGACTAAATCGTCGTTTCGAAAGGCCTGAAGATAGGTCAGAGCCATTTTTGTGATTTACTCCCACCATCGACACTACGGTGTTCACACCATAATGAGGAGTAAAACCACACAAACTCACACATACACGCGTACAACTCCGGCTATGCTCAGTTGGTTATTGTGCACCATAAGCTAGCAGTCCGCGCGCATTGGATGAAGTCTAGCTGTCCATCATCCTACGCTTCTTGGTCTGATCGCTATTGTAAACTGAGCACTTCCAGAAACAGTTTAGATCCGCGCTTTTCAAGGCTGGGTTCTCACTTATCCCGCTCAAGATGGATGCAATGCAGTGTTCCAAAATCCCGGATTGGTGTGGATTTTGCTTCCACCCTCGCAGTCAGAGAGACTAGTAAAAATGAGTCACACCAGCCCGCCCACATTGCTGCGTAACGGATTGATGGAAACGGTACATCTCAAAGTGTGCATAGCGGAATGAATGGCAGACAATCACTAGTGATAGACAAATACTCATTTCGATGGTTCATTTCCGGATTTCGTCCATGAATGAAAAATGCCTCAAGAGATTTTCTCACGCTTATATCTTTCTCGTAAAAAAATCTGAGCTTAGTAACACCGCTCGGCAAACATAGAAGGGAAGGGAATAACGGGAATGAGTTTGAAATAAGATGTACAATACTGGCTTATGAGAATGACATAAGCGTGGGAAAATCTCTTGAGGCATTTTTCATTCATGGACGAAATCCGGAAATGAACCATCGAAATGAGTATTCGTCTATCACTAGTGATTTTCTGCCATTTATTCCGCTATGCAGACTTTGAGATGTACCGTTTCCATCAATCCGTTACGCAGCAATGTGGGCGGCCTGGTGTGATTCATTTTTACTACATAGTCGTCTCTCTGACTGCGCGGGTGGAAGAGGGTAGGTTTGCTGTGGTCGACTGTGAGCTGGGACAAGTCTGGTGTCCCGTACCCCGCTACGATCGACGAAGGCAGTGCTCAAAATATACACCAACCCGGGATTTTGGCAACACTGCATTGCATCCATCTTGAGCGGGATAAGTGAAAACTCAGCCTTGAAAAGCGCGGATATAAACTGTTTCTGGAAGTGCTCAGTTTACCATAGCGATCAGACCAAGAAGCGCAGGATGATGGACAGCAAGACTTCATCCAATGCGCGCGGACTGCTAGCTTATGGTGCACAATAACCTACAGAGCATAGCCGGAGATAAGGTTGTACGCGTGTACACATGTGTGAGTGTGTGTTGTTTTACTCCTCATTATGGTGTGAATACCGTAGTGTCGATGGTGGGAGTAAATCACAAAAATGGCTCTGACCTATTTTCAGGCCTTTCGAAACGACGATTTAGTCGAAACTTCAGGCCAATAAATCTTCCACCATATCAACCTGTTTGGCAGAGGCATAAGACAATCACATCAAAAATTGATAGTCCCAAGGAGAGCAAATCTAAAAAAAGGCGATGTCAATAGATTTTTGTCCATTACTGTATATAGCTACTTATTCCCATCTGAATGGTCTATAGTTACACGAAGTAGCTTGTTTCAATTGTTTTAATAAATCACTTTTAAATTGCCTCTAGCGACAGATATGTAAGTAATTTTGTTTCGGAGCGAAATTTACTTCCGTTCATCGTGTGGATCGCGTACGCTGCGTTTCCTCTTCCCCACACTTTCTCGCTTTCTCTCTCTCCCATCGCTCCGCTCAAGCGCGCGAAGGAAGAGAGTAAATCTGGCTCCGGAACAAAGGACACATGTACTTCTAAAAGGGAAAATACGGTAACGAAGAGAGGGGATCAAACCTTAGGCACTGAAACGCTTTCAAAAATTTTCAACAAAAAGCAACCTCGAAGATTCAGGGCTTTTACGTGATGATGCGCCTGCGAACGAAGCGTTTGAAACGCTCATGTCCCCGTTGAAGGCAGCAGACACGCTCGAAATTTTTTTTGAGGTGATACGTCACTGAGGTCATATGGCCCTTAGTAGAGCGCTCACGCCGTTGTAAGCGTCAAAAACGAGTCAAAACTACTAAAGTCGAGCAATATCAAGTCAAAAGAAAATCCTTTACTCCGCCCGTGCACGCCGAAACGCTATAACGTCAATTAAAAACTGACGAACCGATTTGTCGAATGGGTTTTGATGCTTGTCCTAGTGAAGCAAATGCAATGGTATGAAAAAAGCCTTTTCGAATTTGGAATTCCGTCGAGAAATGAGTATTTCCTTCCGTAAATCCCATCGACCACTGATAGGAATATTGCAAATTTCTCCTATCATGACCGTCTGATCAGTTGATAATGAGAAATTTTGTGGTGCAATTACGCAATTTTCAATAAGCTTCTGGAGTTGAATCTAATTTTCCGTAACACTATCGTATAGATCTGAGAGGAAGCAATCCAGAATTGGCTTCAAAATCGAAATCGGAGCACTTTGAAGTTATGGCGTTGCGGCGCTTTGTGAGCGCAATAAATGCTGCAAAACGCTTTTTTCTGCACAAAATTGCACGGTGCTGTACTTTTGTTCAGTGCTTTTGTTTTCATTATTTGTGGTAATTTTCTTTTTCATTGATTAATTGAATGAATGAATGAATGAATGAATGAATGAATGAATGAATGAATGAATGATTGAATGAATGAATGAATAGAGGAATAAATGAATGATTGAACAAACAGGTGAAGGAATGAATAATTATATGTATGAATTAATTATTAGGTGAATGAATGAACAAATAGATGAATGAGCATGTCACACCTACTGCAAATGCCTTAAAGGCAGTGGTCACGATGAAAAACGTTATCGAAAAAACTACAAAAATCAGCTTAGGTCGAAAACAGCTGAAAAAACTATGAAGGTAGCGCCGTGAAAAACGGGCTAGGATTAAAGTTTCTAAGGCCCAAAGATGTCAGTTCGTGCACACGTGCACAGCGGCGCTCAAAAAGATCGCAGTCTCATGCCGAGCCGTCAAAAATCATCGGCATTCAGAGGACGAAATAAATGCAAATTTACCTTATAAAAACAGTTGAACTTCGGTCAATGTTTATGTACTAGATGAGTACATAAATATATTGAAATTCAAATTCAAGCCAGCTGATGTCTTTGATAGAAGAGGTCATCGATGCCTATGATGTGTAGTGGGCTCGTCCACCATCAAAAGACAAGAAAGTTCAGGGTTGAAATTTGGCCCGAAACAGCGCTTTTTTCGCAATTTTTTCTCATAGGTCCTACTACCCTAAACCAAAAGAGGGTTTATAGAGGAAAAGAAGACAACCATATTTGATCGCGACCACTGCCTTTAATGAAAGATGACTCTGTGCTTTTGCGATGTGGTTTAGGAATTCCCTATATAAACAAGTGAATCATCAGAAAGTTTCACATTCACATCGTTTACACGTCATCAGAGTATTGTTATGATATCCGGCGGTGCGCCATTGAAGAAAAAATTCCAATAATATTAGGCCGGATATGTATGCACACATATCCACAAGCAATCGAATTTTTGCTATTGCGTAACAGAGGATGCTAGAAAATTATAGTTACATCAGCTCTTCGACTTCTAGCTTTTGCTTCCCGCTGCATTTGAAACTCTTTTTCGTTGGTATAATGCTTCAGCCAGCTGATCGATCTACTCTATAACAATGTGCTTTGTCTAATCACTTATGCTGTCCTAGAAGAATCTTGTAGCGGTCTTCTGTAAAGTTGACTAGTTGGGATCGTTCGACATTTAAATTTGTGAAGGTTTCGATAGATGAGTTATTTGTCAGTTTTTGGGAAGCCTTGTGTCTTCCTCTTATTTTCTTTAAGGGCACATTCCAACCTCAGAATCGTTTTCCAGTTTTCCTACTGGTATTGGAGAGAATTTTGGGCTGATAACAATGGTATCTCCAGAATCGCTCAGAATCCTCTACGAACGGGCTTATGGCCTCGCGGAGGTTGTGAATTCGAACTTCGAGAAATTCTCCGACGAGTTGTCTCGAGCCTGTGTTTCTTCGTTATTCGTAGCCATCGCACCGAAGCAGACCGCTCTAGAGAGTTAGACCGATAGCATAAAGCGTCTCGCCTCTACTGATACTGAAAACCCTGAAGTGGGCGGAGAGAATGGGCGCTTATCTGGGTGGCGGAAGGAATGTACACTCGATTTTACTCGCCTATACCGAAGAGTTGAGGTCCCGCGTTCGGCAGGGTTGTTACACACGGCGGCCGGACCATAATATCAAATTTTACCCACCAGCTAGGACTGTGCCTTTAAAGCACCATACACTCTCCCAAAATGGTTGAGATAACAACGTTAAATAACTCATACGACGTCTAATAAAACGGCTACGTCATTGGAAGCGTGAAAATGGGCCAAAACGACCGTTTTCGAGCGATAAACTTGTGTGAGAAGGAGGGATAACACAGGAAATTTGGGCAGAGTTCCACTTCTTGCTGGGCAAGATTGCTCGAATACGATAGTTTTAGCTTGTTTTTGAGGCTTCAAACGGCGTAAGCTTACAGCAAAAAACCATGCGAGTGGGCTAACATCGATATTCCATTGTCATTTGCGCGCTTGTAACGTTGCGCTTGTGTTGTCCGCTTCCAATCGAATCCGGTAACACTCCATCATTTTTTCAATTCCGGTATCTTTTTTTTGGGGTTCTATTTCAGTTCTCAGTACCAATAGCTCCAAACCTTCAATCCGGACCCTGAAACCAATAGTCTTTTTTCAAGCGTGTATGATGCCTTTAAAGGCACTGTTCCCAATAAAAATCGCTTTTCTGTTTTTTTGCCTAACTTGAAACCGGTCCCATTCTGATTCCAATGATGGAATCGTACAAGACCTTCTGGGAATGGAGTTATGGTCCCTCAAAAATTGGGCCAGGGAAAATGGTGGACGAGTAGTCCGTGGCTTGTAACTTCCGTCTTTTGCAGCCAATGTATGCGAGCTGACCTGAGTAAAGAGAGAAGTTGAGAATGAAGGGAAGAACGGGGCTTTTGATCGGAAACCATCGCTCAACTCACGATTTCGAGTGTTCCTTTGCTCACGTTGAGGGGCGGAAAGGGGCGGGACTTGCCCACAGCGGCGGGGTTTGCCCACTTTTCTAAGCCGTTCTGCGGCTCCTGGGTAGCTTTTCTTCCCGTTTTTTCGACGCTGTTCTGCTTCTGAGAGCCACGTTAAGCCTTTGTCATGGAAAATTCGAGGATAAAGTTTACCGCGAACAGTGCCTTTAAAGGCAGGGTTCGCGATAAAAACAAATTTCGAGCCCTCTTCATAAGAATGCAGATTTGGTCATCACAAAAGTAAAAGTAAGTGAAAAAACCCGGAAATTCGCGGGAAAAACGCTCAAAAACAAAGTATAACGGCTAATTACTGGTGTCCGCCGGCCCCCTAATTAACGCGATTTTCATTAATGCTTGCTTATCCGACATTTATTTTGCTGTTTTAGTGATCAGTAGTCTCCAGAAATGTTCAGAAATCACTTTAGAAGCAAAATAAAAGTTGACAAACTAGGCTTTTACCCAAATCTCGATAATTGGGGGCGGGAGGACACCAAGCCATAACTTGCTCCTGAGCGTTTTTTATCCAATTTTTTACTTATTTTCACTTTTGTGATGGCCAGATCTACAATTCCATGGGTATAGTACAACAACCGATTTTATCGAGAACCCTGCCTTTAACGAAAATAAAGGAGAGCGAAAAGTTGACACAAATACAGAAATTGGGCCAAAGTCGGTGGCAGCATCAGAATCATTGGGTGCAAAAAAAGGCAAAAAAGACGTTTAGTGGTGTAAATTTCACAGCAATAAATTATCGCAGTGCGACAGCCAAATCTCAAATCAGAGGCAAGTTTATCTCCAACAGAACTGTTTCTGCTTTCAACACTATGTATCGTTAAAAACAGTGCTTTTTCACTTCCTTTACAATAGCCCAGTTCAGGGGTTGGCGAGCGAATCGCGTTCCTCAGTTGGTGATGAGATATTTAGTTAATCCGTTTTTGTAATGCGAAAACAATAGCTGTTATTCTTATCAGATTTTCTTATTTAGTGTTTGGGTTTTTTTTCATAGGTTGATTCGTATTTTACATCTGCCTTTGACCACGTCACAATAAATTAAGAAAAGAAATAAATCGCGAGCGCTGCCCCTTGTACAAATCAAATCATATGGCCTGCGTTGTCATAGCGAAACTCTACACTCTCATCTACGGCCTCTTCCACCTGAATTTCTTCGTTGACTAATCCAATATTGTACTTACTTCAGAAATGCTCTACCGCAGCGAACGTTGACGGTACAATAAGGCTTTTGCCAAATATTTGGTTATCGGTTGGTTGGAAGGTTTCATGGAAAAACATCTTTTCGAATTAATAGGAAATTATTTTTGGAAATTCCCGAAAGTGGAATGATCCATCAAGCTTTCGCAATGGGAATGGGAGGTAGAATATTTTTGATTGTGGGAAAATAAAAATTTTTAGCGGTTTTTATTCTTCGATATTTCGCACATATTTAGAAACTTAAACTCTCTTAAATCTCTAGTGAGCTATCGATTTCGATTATCACTACTTTGAGAGAATCCCCCGCGATCTTTCACGGATAGAATCCCCTCGGTTTCTGGTAGGGGCCGAGATGATACTAGCATGGGGCTATCGCGGAATTAGCGGTTTATCCTGTCAGTCTCGCACCGAGAGCGTACCGCGTTCGTTCATCGATGCTTCCGCCATGCTCCAAAGCGGAACCGCAAGGAGTCGAGCCCAGGGCTATCGTGAAAAGATCGCGAGATTCTGCCAGTCTCAAACCGAGACCGTACCGCGTTCGCTCCTCGATGCTCCCGCCATGCTCCATCGCGATGAATGGAGCTCGGAACTATCGCGGGACGATCACGAGATTCTGCCAATCTTCACCCCTGATCGTACTCCTATCATCAATGCACTGTCGGTGTTTCAGCCGAACGGATGTTGCCTGTCAGATCAACGCGAAGCTATAAGGTATTGCCCGTGCCGTATTTCGCGCTGCTTTACAAATCTGGAAATCATGAGAGCGCGGGACCATTGGGAAACTATCATGGTACCATCGCGGATCACGAATGCACTACGGTACTGGCGCGGTAAACGTGGTAACGATTGCGGTACCATCACGGCACGAGCGCGAGATTTTCAACGGATCGGCCAATTGGATAGCTATCGCGAGACGGACGCGGTTCGCGGGACGAGGCGAAGACGAACACGGTACCATCACTGATCGCGGGAGCATCACGGTTCTAGCGAGAAGGATTTTCTCAGAGTAGTAGCGGCGCGGTGGGCCTCGGTGAAATAGAGCTACATAGTGATAGGAAAATCCCAACGAAAACGCTGTGATAATCGAAAACAGGAGCCCACTCGAAATGAACTAGAGCTCACATATATGTTGTTCTTTGAAGGTGTTGCTGAGGAAAACCCAAATCGTATAACTAAAAACTATTTGTTGACTCCGCATGATGCTTAGGTTTGGATATGTTATAAAGTTCAACTTCTATAGGTGCTCTTCCAGAATAGACGACCCACTAAGGAATTCGATGAAATTAGTAATTGTATGGGCTTCACCGACCGCTCGGTTGGTCACATCAAACAGTTCAGTGTGTTTGAAAAAACAATCATTCGACGGTTCTAGATGACACAGGTTTTCAGGGTGATGGCCCGCCGACCTTTATTAGCTGGCCTGCGATCCAAGGCTTCCACATTATCATCACGGTTGTTTGTATTACGCTCCGCTTCGGTCCGCCACAAGGACGTGATCCTCGTCGCGGTCTGCAGTGAGGAACCACCCTCTCAGCGGATCGCGGCGAAAGCCGCACCCCAACCCCTCCCCCCCCCAGCTGTGGGGATATCCCCTATCCCCCAGCGGTCAAAAATATGCTGGCCTTGGGAGAAAAACACTCGACCTCATCTTCCAGGGCCGGTACTAGAATGCCGAATGAGGACTTGAATGAGGCGCCTTCTATGCCGGCTGTGCACGTGATCAACATGTTACGACGTGATCATTCGTGATCACCATCAATTGTCACCTTAACCGGCCGAAGCCATAGCGTGTTCTGTGGTGAGCGGGCGAGCCAATATTCGCGGTGCGTGTGTGTCGCATACTGCATAGTTCGCCGCTGTCCCGCACTCTCTAAATGTGGGGCGCGGGCTGTCATTTTTGGCTCAAAGGGTCGCGGGCCATCACCCTGAGTGCCTGAGGAACATTTTGCATGAAATTTCTCTAGTGGATCGTCGATTCCGAAAGAGCACCCTTGTATGTGATGCCTATATACGCAGGGTTGACCTTATTGTTTCCGTATGGAAAACAATGCCATTTATAGGTTTTTATCACTTTGTAGCTATTTTTCCGAAACGAGTATAGGAAAAGTCAAAGAGCAGACGTTTGTTCATTTTTTTTTCATTCAAGTATTCAGGAAAGGGATCCGTTCAAGTGAGCGGGTTCCTTTTTCAAATCACAGGTTCCGGATCAATGAAAATGTCTCGGTCTGCTACCTTTCTTAGCATTACAATTCTGCTACCTCTACGACACACGGTCGCGTCGCTGTGCACAGCGACAGCGTCTGCCCGTCTCGGAGCTCTCGCCCCTTAAAGGTAGTGTTCACGGTAAAAATCGTTTTTCTGTTTCCCAGCCTATCTTGAAAAAGGCACCATGCTGATTCCAACGATGTCTCTGAAATCGTTTACTACCTTCTGGGAACGGAGTTATGGTCCCTCAAAAATTGGGCTAGGGAAGCATGGTGGACGAGTTTTCCGAGACTTGTCACTACCGTCTTTTGCAGCCGATGTAGGCGAGCTGACCTGAGTAAAGAGATAAGTCGAGAATGAAGGGAAGAACGGCGCTATTGATCGGAAACCATCACTCATCTCACGATTTCAAGCTTTCATTCGTTTACGTGGGTGGGCGGGCAATGCGCTTCTGGGGTTTGCCTTGCCCTCAAAGTGGCAACTTCGGGCTCTTTTGGGGCTTTTCCTAGCTCGTTTTCATGCGTTCTTTCGAAGTCAACGTTACAGTGTGCCCCTCCACTACCCATTCCTAGTGGAATTTTCAACACTTTTTTTATCGTTAACACTGCCTTTAAACATGTCACTATCACAGTGCGCTGCACAGCGACAGTGGCAGCGACATGTTTGGCATATTTGAAGTATGTCAGCTCTCCGCGACATGTGGCTGCGACATATACGTGATTACAGATCCTACGACGGCCGATGCCGTTGCTCCAATGCGGGTCCCACCGCGATTTATGCCAGATTGTTTGCCTGTCGCTTATTACAGCGACAAAGTATACGGTACCCCTAACGGCAATGAAGCGTTTTCGCATCCTTCAAAACGTAGCATGTTTTCTGAATTTTTCATTTCCGGTGTTTTTGAGCCATTTTTTCATCCGCTCCCAAAAACTTTGATGAAGATTTTGACTTGGCCCAGCTCAAGAGGATATGTATGGTGTCTTTATGTAGACTTGTATGCAGTCGACGCAGTATCGTTAGTTGAGGCGGTGTGTGCCCGATCGGGTGCGTGCCTTTTTCTCACCTGCGCCCATTTCACCAATTTGTCAGAACCTGTTTACACTTTTAAAAAGATCACCAGGAAGTATGCATAAGCGAATGAGTGTGTTTTCTCGATAATTCTTTACAGACCTCGAGAAAACAGTTGATTTACTGAGAGCGCAACAAAAATTCGGGGAAAAAACGCTGCGCACCCGTGTCCGAGTAGTCCACGTCTCTGCTTATTTATGTAGAGCCTCGTTGTTGAATTTAATCTGTTGAATGGACGGGCTTGCTGAGGTAGATGGGAACCTCGCTGGCCGATGGTGTCGCGGATGCAGCAATGCCGGCCGCTATGATCGCGCCTCGTCCATTCTCTGTACTAAACTTGACAAAGAGACCATATGCGGCGCGAAGTCTCCATGTCTTCGACAGAAGGCACAGAGCATGTGAACCATTTCGCGCAGACTATGTAGTCAGAAAATAGTCGCATTCAATGTGTGTCGAATATTTATTCAACTCGATTGACCACACCAATTGAAAGGCTCTACCGCAGGGGCACGTGCGCCGTACAGCAGCACGTGCTGGCAAAGGTTCATTTCAGGAGCGCGTGCTGTAAAACGTAATCGCAGAAGGACGTGTTGCAAGGTAGTCCAGCGCTATCACAACAGCGCACTGACACGCGACACTGCCAGCAAATCGAGATGCGACGCGGCTAGCTCGCCGAGCACCATTTGGCCCTGCCAGCTGTTGGACGGAGTCTCCAGCGGCTAGGCGAGCCAACTATTGCAAACTTGGGTATTTAAACCAGCTACGCTGCCGACATCTGAGTCCTGCCTCAAGAGCGCGTCGATAGGTTACGTTTTTCTGAAAATTGTTGTGTCATCGAGTTTAATGTGTATCATGTACGCTTTTAACGTTTCATTTGTTGGGTCACGTGCTGCAATGTAGAACACAGTAGGAGCACGTGCTCCCCCAGCTGCGCGTTCCCTGTCTGTGCTCGAAATCGCCTTGTCTTCGAGTTGAATGCATATTCGACACGCTTTGAATGCGGCGATTGTCTGAGTGTGTCATCGAACATGCCTCTCCGATTAGTTCCGAGCAGGGTTTCCCCATGTGCCCAATCCCCCCAGAATTGATCCCTTACAATCAAGCCGCGGCACATGCCTGAATCTGCCTTTTTTCACAGTGGCTCTGTGCTTCTGGAACGACTTCTGGCTTTCGTAGAGCGCTAGACAACGAGGTGTTCTGACACGGAACCTCCTCGAGCAGTACAAGGGAGGAGAGGGGGGGGGGCTGTCCGGACTCCGCAGTGACGTGGCGGCGGGTGGAGCGTCGTGTGTGCACGTGTGTGTGTCTGTGTGCGTGGTCTGTGCCCCAGCCCGACCGAACTGGTGGCGAGCGCTGTGTGGCGCCAGAGCGCGTAGCTGCACTGCAATCGTTCGCATTCATTTTCGATCGGATTTGACATCATCAAGTCGTACACTATCCTCCTCGTGACACAACCACACGTTCTCGTTCATTCCTCGATACCAATGGTGTCGGGACCAACACGTTTACCTTCATCACCCATTCTTGGCAGATGGCGCAGAATGCTAGATAGTCGGGTACTCAACGACGACACCAAAACGATACTCGGACATCGTCTATCCATCGAACGCACAGCTATATTCACGCTACTCAATCAGGTAAATTTTTCTCGAATTTTCCCTATGCTTTTTTTGTGTTTTTTTCTTTTTGCATTTGCATTGCTTCTGGCATTGTTCTTCTGAACATGGTTATCGGCCATTTTTTCCGATTATGAATCCACTGTCTGATTTTTATTGTCCGGCCAACTAATGTGCTAGGCAGGAATATCCTCTTTTTTTATTTTAAACTTTTTTTACGTTTTCTCCCGATAGAGAAGGTAATGTTTTATTACAAAAATCAAAAATAGCTGCTATCAGATTTCATTATTCATTGCTCGAATTGCTGCTTGTTTGAAGTTAACGATTCTCTTTCCGGGGAAAGGAACATTTTTTTTGCCTTTCTTTGAAGAACTTGCAACATTGCAGCGATGTGTTTGCGACGCCGCGCTAACGTCTCCGCGTTTATACGCATTCGTGTTCAAAAATCGAACTGTATTTGGATCGTCGAAGATAAATGAGTTTGCAAAAAATTAAGTTGCTGTGACGTCACACTTGCTGCGTTTTGAGCGAAGAAAAAACGCTTGAAACTATTTTTATACCTTTTTTATACTTGCGATTGAAGTGGGGATGAGTGAACATGTAACATCGGCATGGATCGGGAAGAGACTTCGCGTGCATTGTTGAAGGTTGGCGCCAACTCGGTGCACCTATGTTATAGCACATGGCACCGAGTTTGCGCCAACTTTCAACAGTGAACGCGAAGTCTCTTCGCGATCCATGCCGACGTTATGTGTCTTCACGCCCACAACCGATGTTGAAGATAGGCCCATGCACCCTTTATAAAGCGTCGTAATTCACATCGTTGGAGGCGCGAGCGGCGCGCGCGACGTCTCAGCCTCCGTCTGCCCTCTGCTCTCTCACTGTCTCTAACCTCCTTTCCGCACCAGCACGCGTAGGAACCATGTGAATTCCGCCGTATTATAGCCTGTACCACTCCTAAAGAGAGTGTCGTCCATGCCCGTTCCAGATATATTTTTAGATTGCTAGTTGTTCTCTTTTTAACGTACTCATGACAAAAAGCACAGAATGTTTGCTTTAGGTTATTTTCTGTGTAAAGCAAAATGTGTGGGCGTTGTTTTATATTCGGAAATAATTGTATATTTGGAAAGAAGGCTCCCTCACATCGCTGGCTGTGAGAGTGAGAAGTCTGTAATGCACCGTCACTTACCTCCTGTATGTATTTTTTTCGGAAATCGAATATGATATTCGCGATCAACACGTCAAGTACTCACATGGTGTGGCGAAACTTTGGACGAGCTACAGAGTTTGAAGTTTAGACTGGGCTAGATTAAAAGTTATCTAAACTTTTCCTAGGAAGGGGAGACGTGAAGGAAATATGCGAAGGTCACTATGTCACCATCGAAAAAAGTTTGAGTGAAAAGGATTTCCACTTCGTTAGTGATTATGTGTGAACTGCGCCCTGGCCTTCTGATGACAGTGTTCTTCAGGAAAAATTCGGTCCTTCCGTTTTTCATTTCAAGATTCCGGATAGAATCAAAGAAAAAATAATAAAATGGAACTGTATAAAAAACAGCCCGCCCGTAGCCCCATCAAAAATCATCCTGGAAAAAAGTCGGCAGTATGCTGATTTTAACAAATTTCCAGAAATTCACTACTAGCCCGACCAAAATTCATTCAGAAAAAAATTTGGGCCGTCTGGAATATGCAAAAATTTAAAAAAAAACAGCGCGACGCCCGTCCAAATGCGGGCGTTAATCATGAATTTTGGACACTGAGACGAAGTTTACGCGCGAATGAAACTCGATGAATGTTAACGATCAGTACATTCTATGCAAATATATGTTTCGCTATACCTTGTATTTTACACATGTGTGATTAACTGGATTACGAAGGCTTTCGGAGAAAATGTCCACGTCTAATTTTTTTATCCACCCCAAGCTTAGCCAAACGTCAGAGTTTCCCTCCCTTTCTGAAATCGAAAAAGTTGTTGGCCTAGGAGAAAAGTCCTCACCAAAAGACAAATTTTAATTTCAGCTAGTTTCTGAGATATCAACGCCTAAAAAAGGCGACTTCGGGTATTTACTCCTGTACTCGATTACGAATTGAAGATTGTAATCATTATTTTGACTTTTTGCTTAATTGATGATGAGGGATACCTGCCGTTCGATCCGGAGTGAGATCATTCAAACGTATTGCGCGAAAAAAGTTACTGTGTTTTAACAAGTTCGGTGAGGGGATGGAGATCACTATGTATCAGCGATTCATATCTGCGCTCAATTTGTACATTACTAACTTGCTGTGTATTTGTGTTTCTCACGTGCGCCTTATGCATCGTATTTAATAAATAATTAAATAAATGTTATTTTTCAGTAATAATTTATTAGAAGAATTCGAAAAATACCGATTCGCCTCCACTCGGGCGAAGAATTAACAAGAACGACCAAGGGTGTTATGGCTATAATAGAATGCGCCCAGGCCTCGCGCCCTTCCCACAATGGCGTCCGGGCGTGGCGCCCTTTATGGCGCCTTACATATCTTTAAGTATTATTATTTCGGAAGTTTGAGAAGCTGGGAGAAAAAGCTCTGTGCAAATTTTGACACAGTCCAATTACCTCAAAGTCTGGACCCTTGGTGGTCGGAAATTCTTTGGCTGAAGGGATGCCACCCGTTGGATAGTGATGGCAAAAACCCTGCGATTTGCCAACGTGGCTTGCCAACGTGCACCACTTTACCTCGCCCGAATCCTTGTAACCAGTTGGGGTAGGGAAATGAAATTGTGACCATTGGTGGGGAACTCTATGAGGATCTCAGCTTATTTTTCTGTAGTAAAAATTTTGATTTTTAATGGGGGGTCGTACGTCTTATAGTGGATTTTGAAGATGAAGTACAGCAAATTTCCGCCTACAAGAGGATCGAAACAGTTGAATGGACTGAGAACTGGTTCCTTTCAGGTTGTAAACAGTTGCGATTTCCTTTTCAAACCGGAGAAACCACTTTTCTACATATCCTATGTACTACGTTCTTGTCTTTTTCCAATGAATTCTATATATTCTCCTACACGAAAATTTTACGACCCCCCCTCCAAATTTTTGTTTTTCCTCGAAAATTTTCACGACCCTCCTCACCACTCGTTGGCAAGCTATCCACACCTGCTGGACCCTGGTAAAAAAGCGGCGTGAGAGTAAAGGATTTCGTGCCCTTCTGGTGCCTTTTTCTCGGTTTCTTCGTCATTCCACTTCTACTCGAGGGCCAAAAAATCAATTTAGTTATTAATCTCAAAATCGAAGATTATCGTGAACACTGCCTTTAATGAACTGAGTCGTTATTCACGCGAAAATAAGTGGGAAAGCTTGTTCATGTCCTCTAGAAAAACAGTTCATGACATCAAATCTTGTAGATTTACTGAGATGGAAAATTCCTCTATCGGCTTTTCGTCCGAACTTCCTGTCTCGTTATAGTTTTCGAGCCCAATGTCAGTTACGACATGAATATGTCAAACGTTCTGAAAGCAAAGGAGTCAAAATTTAGGATATTTTTCCTCTAGAATCCAGATCTGCATGCTTGGTGAAAGTATTCATCTTCCATGCCCACATAAAATGTAATGTACATATCTTTTCTCCCTAGAATTATGCTTCTGGCGACGGGAAGAACTATGGACATCCTTGTACCATTTTTGCAGTCCACGGCTACGGAAAGAGGCGGTTGTGCGGTTAGGTATTTCCACTAAGTATACTCTGGGCTGCGTCATAATCGGCAGCGAAGTAGTAGTTCTCCTCCTGAATTTTGATATATACAACAGCGGAAATGTCGAGAAACGGTAGGTCCCCCCCTTTTCCCCGCCTCCCACCGCACATTATCTATACATCTAATTTCTTTGTCATGGATACACGAAAGAAAAATCATGACGAAATCTATGGTATGCTCAGTGGAAATATGTACGCAGTCGCACAATCGCCTTTTTCCCTTGCAGTGAACTGTATCACGCTTGAATGCGTGTATTTTCGCGGTTCTAACTCCTTGTTTACTTTTTTCTGGGAACTTTTCGCTCGCGTTATTGGAAAAAGTATGAGTCAATTTGCAAATTGGTGGCAGTATTCAATCATGAAATATAGAAAAACTCTTAGATATTTTGCGGATCTTGATCTGGCTTCCTTATTCTATTTTTAGTGAATTTCTCCGAACACATGTTGCTTGAATGCATTTTATGGTGTTTTAAGTGCTTAAAGGCGTCGTTCGCGCTGAAAACCAATTTCCATTTTTCGGGCTCAATTTCATGAATGAGCCCGGTACACCACACCGGTGAGGTTCGGTGCGTCAAAAAGATAGGATATTGCGGTTGGAAGGGGTTAAAGATGAGGATCCACTACCAGTTCTCACCAGTCATCTAGCACTTTTTCATAGAATGTTGTTGCGACCGTCAAACAACATGAAAAACAGTTACGGCACAAGGCCCACATCCAGAAAAAGTTCAAAAATGAAAGTGACGAGGCCTCGAAACACAGAAAACTTCAAAAAAAAAATTTTGGCGCGAAATTCGAATTCGTATTTACAATGTGTTCCGATTGACTTTTCTTTACAAATGAAGGTTTTTCATGGGCCCCTTCGACATTTTCGTTCACTAGGAGGCCAAGCTACACAAAAACATAGAAAAATGATACACTGTTTTCAGCGCGTTCCATGCCTTTAAAAACGTCATCTGCCTGAACATTGTGCTTTTTGAAAGATTTCCATGACCGGACTCATCTTGAAATTTTCGAAATGATTCATTGAGGAATGTGCGAAACGTTCTACCAGTTTTAAAATATCATCTCATTATTAATATAATTCCTCGATTTCCTTTTGGCTTTCATAGAGATTTGATGGCATTTCAGATTTGTCCGCGTTTTTAGTGGAGCCTATTACTGCCTTTGAACGCGCGCGTATGCATGCGTATGCTGCGTCTCCTTTCACCCCACGCTTTCTCGCTGCACTACCGCTCGTAGGATTTGGTCAGAAAACAAGCGAGGTCGGGTTTTCGCGACACTTTCGTTTTTTCTGTGTAACTCGTTTCAGAGTCAACGCTGAACAAAACTAGGGTCACATTTATAATAGAGAATTCGAGGGCTATTCAATGGTATAGCCAGTGTCGAGGTTTCGTTGAGAACTATAACAGTTTGTAATCAACCAACGCTCTATATACCGTAGCTCCAGGGAAACGCAGACAGGGACGGTAGCTCCCCATCCGCCACGGTTCCGTAATTACAAACCTGGCTGATTGCGGAACTTCTACAGTTCTCAACGTAACCACAACAAAGGCTAAACCATTGGGTAACCCTCACCGCCAGAATCATGAGTATCACCTTAGATTCGCTCAAAGTTGACTCTGAGGCGAGTTATAAATTATAGACAAAAAAGACGCGAAAACCCGACCCCGCTCCTTTCCGACCAAATCCTATGAGCGGTAGTGTATCTCTACCCTCGCTCCGCACAAGCACGCAAAGGAACAAAGCCTAGTGCTACCTAGTGCGTTTTATGAATTTTGTCTCAGTTATTATTCATGCCTCTTATGTACTGTCGTTCTCGGGGCCAAAGTCCGGTTCGCATTTGCGGACTACGGCTGTTACATCATGCGGCACGTGATAATCGTGCTGGGACCACTTGGTCTCGTCACGATTCACCTTTCTCCCAGCACGATTATCACGCGTCGCATGATGTAACAGCCGTAGTCCGCGATTGCGGACCGGAGTTTGGCTCCGAGAACGATAGTACATGTTAATCTCTCTTGCATACCAATCTAGGGCGCCTACTCAGTGATTACCTTGTGGTTACAGTAGTACAGCGGCTACGAAAAAGTCAATGCAGTCCCCATTTTTGCCAATTTGCTGAGAGCTGAGTAAATTGTGTCTGCCATTCTATTCGTGCATTTCACAACACGCGATGAATACTGAAATTGAAAATCGAATAGCAAATTGGATGGATACCCCCAGTAGCAGGTCTGGATGAAGGAGTTGCAGAAATTAATCCATCTATGGTTTCTGCCCTCATCCATCTGGAGCATTGTAGCTCCTACTACGATTCGTTGATATATCATGTTTTCAGATGATTTTGTTCCAATGCTTGCAACAGTTTGTGATGAAACCTTTTTTAGCTGGAAAAATTTGTAGGAATTTCGATCGACAACTTTTAGTTTTGTTTTTTTTTTTACTTTTACATGTTTTCATTAAAAACCACTTGATACTCCATATTCTTTTCATAGACGTTAAGAGCATGTATGTCACAACATGAGTAACTTCGGTAGAATGTTTTCGCTAAGAAGCACTGTGTTGGCTGTATTTTCTATTAGAGCACCTTATCTCTCTGATAAAGCGAGAAATTGCGAGCAAATACTGGACAAAGTCCCTGCCCTGACTAATTTATGGTTACTTTTTCACTTGATGACAGTTTCTTCAAAGGGGAAACCATCACATAGTTCATTAAAGTTTTATTCAGGGACCGAAACTTTCAGGAACACAGACTCGCAATTAAAGGCACACATGTATTATGTTACAGTAAAGCAATAAATTCGTGAAAAGTGGGCCTACATTGCATTTTGAAGAAGAACCCGCATCAGGAAATTTTCTCTGAGAGGCAATCTTTGGAGGCGTGGAAGGTTTTAAATTAAACGATATAAACTCTAATTTCGTGGAGTCATTCTTTTTCCAGATAACTCATTTACTACTCAAAGGCAGTGCTCGCGATAATTCTCAATTTTGATTAACCGGAAGGGAGAAGGCCTTTATATAACCCGGGAGCTCAGGCCATACGTAAGGCTCGCCTAACATCTCAACTGGTGGTCTACAACGTTTCCTTCATCGACGCTTCATGCTGCTCTGATCACTAGCGAGTTCTTAGCTAGGTGCGGTACTTTCTCTTGTTTTCTCTCCTATCTACGTGACAGAAAATAGGTTCTCGATTTCAAGTGGGGAATAGGAGACGTTTGATCGGGTAAACGCATTTCTTATTTGATCCTTTCAGGCTCTGAAGAAGGAGGTTACTCCGGAACGTTAGTCATTAAGAACTCTATCAACCTCGTGTCGAGTTCAACAGCATCAAACAACTATAGTTTTGAGATTATTCGCTAAATCGACCATTTGTCCCCGAGTAGAACTGAAAGGACAGGAGAAGTTGGAGACTATCAGCTTTCTGCTGCTCTGTTCTTTGCTTCGGACCCTTACTAATACTGTTTTGCATAAATATTCTACCAATTTCGACTAACCAAGAGAATCCGGCAAAGACCTAAATATCAACGGGTATGATATTTAATGTGTCTAAACAACCTCAAATTTCGTCCCGGTTCTCGGGACAAATGCTTTGCTGGATTCTCCTTTTTCTTCCGATGCGCTGGGTTTAAATGTTGAGTAGTGTTTTTGCTAAACTGTCTTCGTTCTAACGAACTTTTTATCAAGTCCTAATGTTTGCCCACGACTCAATTTTGTTCATTTACCTTGAATCACTACAATGAATACATTGAGTGTATCATATCTCTGCTTCTTTTCCATTTCATTCAGCTTCATCCTTTTTCTCCTCCCCGTTCTCTCATAAATCACATTTTTTGAATTATCATCGTTATCGCATCGATTAAAATGTGTGTTGTGTAGCTATTGAGAAGCCCCATATGACACGGCAACACGAGTTTTAATGGATCGTGGCATTCCGGGTGGGTAAAACTCGGAGTTTTTCATTCCCTAAGGAACACATGAATTCTAACTTGCTGCCACATCACGAAAAAATATTTGTTTTTTCATCAAAACAATCAAACACACAATAACTAATCCTTCGTGGAGATGTTCATGATTTCATTCGACTGAAAACGTTAAATAAAGCAGTAGAGGTGCTTCTGTTGTTATTTGTAATTGTTGCATTATTTTGAGATAAAAACTGTTTTTTCTTTCCTAGTAATTTCCTTTTTCGTTGAAATTTTCAGAATTTTTGGAATTTTCCCGATTGAAAGCATGGGGAGCATACAAGTATAGTTTTTAATGCGATTCGGACCTCCTTTATCCCCATTAGAATACAATATATAGAAGACGTAAAAAAAATAATACCGGAATCAAAGCATGGGGAAGAATGAGTGAGCATAAAAAATTGACCTCATAATGGCTCAAATATATAATTAATAAAGGTGCACTCACGGTCGCGTCTAAATTTGTGTTTAGTTTGTTCCTGTACCGAAAAATCGATCTATTTTTTTTCTTAAGTGCATGTTTCGAATTTAAAAAGCCAGCAGTGTTTGGTTAAGGCTTAGCTAGACTAATCTCATCCCGCCGGCCCAAACTAGCCATCGCCTTGTTCGTTGATGTTTGACGCGTTTTTCATCCGCCAAGCGCTTAAATTCGTCCTCAGGAAATATTTCATTTCTTTTCCAAATAGTCTCCTTGAGGTTTTGTCCAACCCTATTACTTGAAGCTACCTCTGGGGCATGTGTCTTTAGTGAGAACTTTTTTCTCCATGAAAAGGTTTGCTCCTTGTCAATCGAATGGAATATGGATTGCTTTACCAATGAATTTTGTGCTGCTTAGTAATTCCCAGCATTCCTTAAAAAGCCAATTCGATAGCAGAGGTTTTCAAAGTTTTTTCTCGCAGTTTTAAAGATCAGGAGCCTCATTAAAAAAACAATATTAGGATTTTACGACCGACAGTTTGATTGCTACGCTTGATTTCATTTTGCGCTAATTTGCGTTGACTCAATGTGCTGTAAGCAGATTTCTCAGTAATACATACATTTCAGCGCATGTGGGCATGCATTCAAGCTCAAGTCATAAGTCATAAATCAAGCTGAAAAGGTGTTATAGTGGATTACAGCGACATCATGCATATTGAACTATCGAAATTTTAGTTATGCTGTGACAATGCTGATTTCTTCTCAAAAACAACATCATGGAGTGGCTACAGCGAACGAATGGTCAGCGTCTCGAAGGATATCCAGGACTGCGCTGGAAAATTACGAGGTGAGTTTGAGCGTTAGTGTCCTTCCAGACCTCTTCATATCACTCCGCTGAAGGTTGGATCACCTTTACATGAGAATAGGTAGGGAGCTAAACTGTTCGTATCGGAATCAAATCTCGGTCCGTATTAGCATGCAACCGCTGTTGCAGCACGGAACGCGATGGAAAGTGGTGGGACAAAGGTTAAAGCATATTTTGGAGTTCCATCGCAGCGCGGCGCGATGATATGTTTTCTGTGGTCATTGATCGGTAACGCGCCGCTCGTCGATTCGCATATGAATCATGAAATCGCGCCGCGCGGCGGTGGAACTCAAGAAAACTCTCTAATCGTCCCGCCGCCGCGTGGTCCTTATAATGGTCTTGCGTACTGTAACAGCCGCCAATTAGATCAAATGGATATCTTGTTTTGGAATGCAGCTCTGCTAAATAGACTTTCCGCAAGTTATGGTTCAAAATCAAGTGAAATCAACTTAATTTGCTACTCGGTTCTGAGGCGAGGTGCACAGATAATTTCAAACTTAGGAGAAATTCTCATATGAATAGAATACCAGCTCAGGCAAACCATCGCTCCGAGCGGTACCGGAGAGCTACTCGAGCGGCGCTGCCTCTCTGCTCCGAGCGAAAATTAGCCATCTACTCGGGCCACAGCAGCCGCTCTCCGGGCCACAGCAGTATCGCTCGGAGCGATCTTCGGTCCCAACTGGCACTGCGGTCTCTGTTCGGGCGATTTTCAAAAATTTCCTAATTGCTAAATTTTCTTTATTTCCGCCTCTTCTGGAGAGGATTAAGCCTGTTAAGAGGATAAGGCACCTGTTACAGCCTGTGGGTCAGGAGGTTAATCCTGCCACAGGCCGCAACAAGGATACCATCCCAGCATGATCCGCAATGAGGAAGCATTCCCCACCGCGGGCCATGGAGGATCCCCTCGGCCGCCAAAAATTGTCATCCTGAGAGTGATCCGAGGTCACCTCTCAAGAGTGGCCTCAAAAGGCCAACTACCCGTCTACACGAGGCGAGCCGCCTTTTATACCCGCAGGATTGGTTGTTCTTTGAGTGATAACGTGGCTCGCACGTTATCACTCAAAGAACAGCCAATCCCGCGTCTCTCTATCTCTGGCGATGGCACCGCTGTGGCCCCGAGAGCGACCGGAGAGCGACCGAGGGGCGAACTGGCACCGGACAGGGACCGCGGTGCCAGTTGGCCCCTCGGCCGCTGTCCGGGCGATGACGTCATAATTGGGAGGAGCCGGTCCCGCTCGGAGCGATGGTTTGCCTGAGAGGTTGCTGTAACCTTTGTCAAGGGCAGTGTTCACGATTAAATACCGTATTCAAGTTTTCGATGTTTTTGTGTAGGCAAGTTTACGAAGTAGTGGATAATAGGGAAATGTTCCTATAGAACTCTCGAATTTTGGAGAAAATTGATGAAAAACTAGTATATATTTATTTATGCCTGCTGGTGTGTTTTGTGCACTGCGGGGAAAAAAGTCAAACCAAATGTCTCGTGTGGTTTTGAGCTTTGAAATTCTTAGGTAAATGGCTTCTCTGTTTTCTGTTCCCTGTACCAAAAACTTCTGAAAAATAAGATGGTGTGATGCACATGCTTCGATGTTAAAATCGCTCGCGACAAAGAGTATTCAAAAATTCGGCAACTGTCCCTTTCATGAAACGAAAGCAGGACAACTGTTCTATGATGGGGGCGGGGTGATCCAATGAGTCGGCTGGTCCACAGGATTTCCACCTACTTCCTGGCAGTTTTCCGTCGTACTTCTGTTTTTTTCTCCCTAGAGGGACCCAAAGGTTACGTTTCCGCAAAAAAAACGGGCACCTTTTTCGGCGTGAGCATTGCCTTCAAATTTTTTAAAATAATTCCATGTGCTCATATATGTAGTTCATGAAAGCTGCGAAAATTCACCCCAAATGTATGCATATTCGGGTTTCGAGCGAACTTATAGAACTTGAATACATAAGGGAAGCGCCACAAAACTCATGGTTCTCTTATTGCGATTCATGCTTAAGCGTGTAGAAAAGACTTCTCTGCTAACAATTTCATTGCTATTCAAAAGTGCGACTCGTAATGTAGGCCACATTCAATAGCCTGTACGATTATGAATGGAAGTCATAGGCGTAACGCATTCCAGATGAATGACCGATCCGGATGAATGACCCTTTCTGAACTTTTTCTTCTTCATCTGATTTTTGAGCGGATCTGGCTGCTTCCAATAGATACTGTGCTTGTCTGGGTTAAATTCCGGTCCGCAATTGGGTCTCGACACGCTTTGCTTTCGAGTCGGAAGAGTTTCCAGAGCCGCAGCCGTCGATCTGTTGACTCTAGGTGGGTTTCAGAAACTGGAAACTAAATAAAAGTGGAGAAAACTGTATGAAAAAGCCACATCGAGTCGGCTTTGACGCTTGAAACTCGACTGACTCGAGCGCGTGCGGCCGCAAAGAGTGTCGAGACGCTATTGCGGACCGGAATTTGGCCCAGAGAAGCACAGTATGTAGGCTGGTGCATGATGAAAAAAATCGAGAAATTATTCTTTCATTGTTGAAAGCCTATATGTAGCTCCTCATAACTTGGTACATACATGGTGATTACATATGTACACACCAAAGTATCGGGTGGACCCTCGATCACCTCCCTTCCTTTTCGTCAGGGGACTTCCGTAATCGCTTCTTTTTTGCCATCAGTCGTAGAATTATACCAGTGATGAATTTCTTGCTCTATTTGATATTCCTTGTTGCTGCCCGCAAAACCCCCGTCGTTTTCGAATTCGGCGTCTAAAGGCATCGTGCGCGCATTAAACCATATCTTTTTTCATATTTCTGAATGGGTGTATCCCTCCAGTTAAAGAAAATTTGAAAGAGCCCTTCGAAGTCCGAGAGTTGTGAAGAAAATCAATGCTGAAAATAGTCGACAGTGATGTTTGAATTTGTTCCATACAGGGTTTTTGAACAGCTGCGCGGGATCGCAAGGAATTCTTCCTTTATATGCTGACTTTCGGTAAATTTTGCCAGATGACTGACGGAGGGCCGACCTCTTTTGATGAGATTCGAGACGTTCGACCCCTTGTATCTTCAAAATAGGTGGTAATCCAACAAACTCTTCCTCCATTCTCAGACGTGCCCAAACAAATTATCAATCCTGAAAAATATAAGTGGTTCTCAGCGCGTGAGATGCCTTTAAGTCGTGCCGCGATTTAGTGTAATGCATGTTGACTAGTATGACAAGTCATGAACCACACAGTTCATCGATGCAGGTCGTGAGTCATCCATCTTTCGCATCGTTACGCTCACAGGAATCGGCTGGTGAATTGCGGAGTTATAAGGGATCAATCGTAGAGAGTCGCAGCAGCGGCTGCCATCCATAGGAATGTCGTGCCTAGCAAGAACATCACGAGAGAACTCCAATTGTCCACCGGCACGGTTAGAGCTGTAGTCCAGCAGTTAAATGAAATTGGTACAGATGAGGTCATCCGCTGAGTGGCAGGCCGATGTCCAAGCCGTCGGACAGGAGCGAGAAAGCAGCAAGAGTGGAAGCATCATTTTCACATCTATGTACTTCAAAAATATTAAAACTT
The DNA here is from genome assembly GCA_029168955.1 of Aplectana chamaeleonis. NCBI lineage: Eukaryota > Metazoa > Nematoda > Chromadorea > Rhabditida > Cosmocercidae > Aplectana > Aplectana chamaeleonis. The sequence continues at coordinate 2,544,943 of JAPDOI010000054.1, forward strand.
CAGAAATCCAGTTTTGAAAAAATGGTCGATAGTTGGCAAGAAATGTATATTTGAATATCGGCTTGCTTGTCTTAATCAAATATGCAATTTGAACTTGTAACTATAAATCATCTGCGCGAAAAAAACGTCAGCAGGAAAGAGAAGAAAGAATTAGCCCCTTTCGAAAAATTTCATGAAACCGTTCAAGCGCTATCATCTGCACATTGTTCAGAGCAAACGTTTGTCTGAATATGGCGGTCTTAGTAAATATGTACATATCCTCCGTTTCCCCGCTACTTGCAGGGTTGGACATCACTATCAAAGGAGTGGTGCGGTTTTGAAAATGATCTCTTCACTTCCATAGTTGCTTTTTGCGGAAAACAACCGCTTCGCATCTACGATAGTGATAATACGACTGCGAGTAGCTCGGAAATGAATGTTACATATATTCATTCATTGAAGATAGATAGAAACGTAAAATTTCTTTTCAATTTTTAACAACAGTCAAGTACACTTCACTCACTCACTCATCCTGTTAGCTGGCGTCTGGCGGAACGGGATGACCTCTCAGCCAATACACTGCTGTGGGTGCCTTGGGAGCTCGAGCGGCCTGAACGATACGCTTCCATTCAGAACGATTCGTAGCAATAGATTTAGCATTAAGGACACTGCACCGTTGTTTCTTCAGATCATCCTCGATTTGTCTCAGCCATACCTTTTTAGGGGCCGTTCGTTGGATCTTCCACTGCACTGGACGTTTCCTCCATAGCATGCTGTGCGGTGGTCGGCTCGCGTCCATTCTACATACGTGCCCAAACCATCGCAATCGTCTGGTCTGGACTTGGTTCTCGATCGTGGGTTGCTGATCACATCGCTCCCTGGTGATTTCGTTGCGTATGCGGTTACAAAGCGTAATACCGAGGATCTGGCGCAAGCATCGCATCTGGAAGGACTCGAGTTCCACCAGGTCCGACTTGAGCAGTGTCCACGTTTCCGAGCCGTATAATAGAATAGGAATAGTCAGTGCTCGGAAAAGCCGAATCTTCGTCGCCATCGATACGTTGGCTTTCTTCCACAGACACCAGCCAAGCGAAGCAAAAGCGGTAGAAGCCTGTCCGATTCTGCTGTGGATCTCCATCGTTGCTGCCACCTTCTTCTCCTGTACTACTGATCCAAGGTACTTAAAGTCCTTCACTTGCTGGAGTTCAACTCCTTCGAAGAGCACAGAGGCGTGATACCCATCTGATGTCGTGACTTTTGTCTTATCCTTATTGATTCGTAAGCCATATGAGTTCGCAATCAACTCTATGATACCAATTAAAGGCAGTGGTCACGATGAAAACCGTTATCGAAAAAACTACAGAAATCAGCTTAGATCAAAAACAGTTGAAAAACTATGAAGGTAGCGCGGTTAAAAACTGGCTAGAACTAGAGTTTTTAGGGCCTAAAGAAGCCAGTTCGTGCACACGTGCACAGCGATGACGAAAAAGATCGCAGTCTCATACCGAGCAGTCAAAAATCATCGACATTCAGAGGACGAAATAAGTGCAAATTTAACGAATAAAAACAGTTGAACATTGAAAGCGTCACTTCAGTCAATGTTTTTGACTAGATGTGTACAAAAATTTGAATGTTCATTGATTGAAAGTCAATTTCAAGCCAGCTGATGTTTTCGATAGAAGAGGTCATCGATGCCTATGATGTGGAGTGGGCTCCTCCACCATCAAAAGACAAGAAAGTTCAGGTTTCAAGTTTGGCCCAAAACAGTGGTTTTTTCGCGATTTTTTCTTACAGGTCCTACTACTCGAGACCCAGAAAAGAATTTGGAGAGAAAAAGTCGACACGCATATTTGATCGCCACCACTGCCTTTAAATACGCCGCCTCAGCATCGATATCCGCGAACACAGACAGCAGTATCATCCGCAAACATCAAGTCCGTCACGTAATCATTGGTATCGTACTGGACGCCTCTTTTGTTTTCGAAGGCCTTTCTCATGATGGAATCGATCACGGTTTTGAAAAGTATTGGCGAAATGACATCCCCCTGACGTACACCAGCGTTGATAGTAAATTCTTCAGACAGCCTATCTCCAATGCGAATGCAACTAGTTGATCCATTATATGTTTTCTGAAGCAGCTTCACTATCTTCTTCGGTATGTGTTCGCATTCAAGTGATCTTTATAAAGCCGGCCAGTAAACGCAATCGAATGCTGACTCGAAGTCGATAAACACGATGACAACACGTTTACCGCAACGGATCCTTTCTTCCAGGAGCTGACGCAAAGTGAAAATTTGGTCGCTGCAGCTACGGCCCGGTCGACATCCTGCTTGTTCTTCACGGCTGGTTTGTTCTCGATGTCGCTGAAGTCTGCTCTGAATGATCCTGTTGAAGACTTTTCCAACAATCGATAGACCTATTCCGCGATAGTTGTGACAGTCCCTCGCGTCGCCTTTTTCTGGATAGGCACGATGATACCACGCTTCCAAGTGACTGGTATGTTCTCAGACTCCCAAATGAGCTTAATCAGCTTATGAAGTGGACCCAACAGAATGTCTCCACCAGCTTTGATTGCCTCAGCAGTTATGTTGTCCACGCCCGGCGCCCTGCCGTTCTTCAGAGACTTGACCGCTCGTCTCACTTCTTCCACAGAAGGTACTGAATCCAAAGTGGCTTCGCGCAGCACTTGTAATAGAGGCGATTGGACGATCGGTCCCCGTGGTGCGTCGTGATTGTAAAGGTCACTGAAGAACTGTCTCCATCGCTGCAGACATTGTCCGCAGTGCGCACGAACGTGCCGTCCGAGTTTCTGATGCCATTACTAACGGGCTTAGTCTTCTTCCTGAGACGCTTGAGCGTACGGTAGAGTGAGCGGTAGTCATGCTTGACAGCTGACTCCTCCATTTCGTCGGCTATCCTATTCCACTACGATTCTCGTTTCGCCTTTAACCTGCCTCGAAGTTCTTTACACAGCTCCCGATACCGATTGAAATTAGACAGTTTCGCCTGCTCCCGCTCGTCTATGAGGCGAATAGACTCATCCACTTACACTTATAGTTACTGAGCACGCAATAAAAGAAGACATCGGGTAATTTCGGTTGCTACTCTTACTCCTACATCTTTTCGAATGTTGCCTAACGGTTTTGTATATTGCACCTTTTGCGCGGCTAGATTGTGCGAAATATCAACATCTAGCGGAATTGAGCCTTCGCAAGTTTTCAGATTTGGTCACGCAACTGCAAGACATAGCGCCGAATTATGACTACGATGAGAACACGCCTGGAAGCGGATTCAGGTCCGTTCCTTTCGGTTAGAATGGCCTTCCGAACCAGAAGTGTAGTATCGATCATTTTGTTGTAGAGATTTTTATGTACATATTTTCTGAAGTAGATGAGCTGATATCATTGAGGACTCCTTCAGGTCTCTAGTGTGCATCTGTGACACCACCGTGCTGCATTTGATCTCGCTCCAGAAGACAGTTAGCGAGCAACGTGCATCATTTGTCTTTCGTCTAGCACATTACTGTAAAGAATTAGAAGCTTTCGCCAAAGTTGTTCATTTTCTGATCGACTCGTTACCACTGGTAGGTAATCAAACTTTTCATCGTTGCCTTAATTGCAGACCTTTCCCCAAACTCGCATAAAGTATCTTTCATAGTCCTCACAGCAAGCGCGACGAGTGGTGGACTATGAAAGCTTCTCCGCTTGTCACACGCGGGCTAATCATGTGTTGCACTGCCGTTTGTTGCTATCGCGTTTAGGTCGACTCTACTCGAAATTCTTTTCAGTGCATAGAGAACAAGGAGTCTATGCCATCTGGTTCGCTATTTCCACCGTTGCAAGGCAGTTATGACAAGTATCATGAAATGTTACGAGGTCTCGAGCAGCTTGATCCTACTTGTTTCTATGGACGACCATTGGGCTTTCAAGTGAGTTCTTGTTACATTATAGTGTTGGTGTGTGATGTAATGATTCGATTCGCTTCTCTTGACAAACACCTCGGGAATCAAAAACGAAAGACGAATGGGAATCTTTTAAACTCCCAGACCGTATAACGGCTCATAATTTTGTGGTTATTCAAGAAAGGGTATAAACGTTTTTATGCGTTCATTCAGCTATGTTTTGCTATAATCCACTTTTTGGATTAGATTGGGTACACATTCACCTTTCAGTGGTACACATTCAGCAACGATATGGCTCATTTGAGTTGTCGTGATTATAGAATAGTTGTTTCCTTGTTATTGTCTCATACTGCGATGAAATGGGGCGCAAGTGTACAATATACTCATGTGATCAACATATTTACCAGATAACCAGCAAATCAAATAATGGAAATTCACAATTTTTTGAAGCCTCCAAATCTGAGAATCCTACCTCAGGCAATCTCACGCTACTCTGAGAGTTTTGGCCGAGAAATAGCCGTGAAATAGCCGCAGAATGCAGCTCACCGCGTAGTAGTTGCCAAATAGCCGCCAAATAATTCTCGCCGCATAATAGCCGAGAAATAGTGCTCTCTAGGTAGGTATACGGCGCATTCCAGAGGCATGATTCAGATTTGAACATCTCTGTCGGTTCACTTACCCAAGTTCGAGGTACTTGAACCTCGTTCAGCCTCTGGAGGAGGCCCCGCCCAACCGCTGCCGGCACCGGATGGTTGCTCGGCGAGCCGACGACGGTTGCGTCGTCGTTACTTTTGGTTACTCCCGTTATTTCTTGTCTATATCTCGGCTATTTCTCGGCTGCTCCTGGTCCGTTTCGTGAAAATCCGAGAAATTGCCGTGAAATAGCCGGGAAATAGCCCACTAGAAGCCGCTGCGGCGCCTGGTGGGCTATTTCTCGGCTGTTTCGCAGCCATTTCTCGGCCAAAACTCTCAGAGTAGTAGCCGAGTAAGCTAGTTCCCGTTTGCCCAGTTCAGTAGAATAGCAATAATTGCTGAATTTTCGGCTCCTGTTGCTATCGTCCATGAATTTCATGCAACAGTAGCATCGATCTGAGGTCTGACCCCAGCTGTTAGGTTCGTAGCCCCAGCTGTTGGTATTGTGTTTGACTAGAAGCTACTCTAATACCATTATATCTATTCTGCATTCCCAAGATAAACATGTTCCAAAATTACCGGGTTTGGTAGATATCACTGGACTTGTGACGATTATGCCAGAAATTGCTCTTGTTTATGTTTTCTCCTCTCCCGCAGCAGTGTCACGTACTTGAGTGGTGCAAAAACTAAGCTCTGGGAAATTTCCAGTGAGCTCTTAATATCGATTATCATCAGCAGCGGAGCGGTGGATTTCGGTGAAATATAGCTGGTGATAAGGATGTTCCGATTGAAAAGCGACCACTCCTTGCTGTGATGGTCAAAACGAAGAGCTCACTAGAAACGTCCCAGAGCTTGTATAAGCGACTCCATCTCATAGAGTGCCTGATTCGGCTGTTAGAGGCTTGTGTATCTTGGAAGATTACATCGCGTGTCTCTGTAAAGAGAAACAGATGGTCAACATCTAGGGCCCTCCAGGTGCTTGAGGACAATCCGGCCATGAAGAAAGTCCCTTATAGTATGCAGCCTGAGCGGTAACCCGGCTGCAGACTGCGGCATGCTTTCTGTTCTACTGCTAGCTAAGTATTCATCTGTGCAGCTACCAGCGAGTTTTGTGGTAGGCTACTAGCTACTCAAGGTCTAGTCTTCCTTTTAGCTACTAACCGAACGTCACGAAAAAGGAGAGTTTCGGGAACAAGCCGAACACGTCTACTAGCACGAGATTGTCTGAAACAGTTTTCCTCCGCAGCTCCCACTCAGAAAAATGGAAACAGTTTTATTGCAAGGTATAAGGCCAGAATTAAGTTACATGTAACGTATTCATGCCTGCGTGAGTTATTTGGGACTTATCGAAAATCGTTTAAGCTAGATGCATCATATCGACGGGACACCGCTTCTCAGGATTTTCTGAACAAGTTACCTGAGACTTTAACGCAAGTTGCGTGATGGCTTCACGCAACTTACTTTCAGTTCACAGGTAACTTGAATCGATGTTACGTGTAACTTGACTAGATTTTTGATTGAAGTATCATTTAAGTTGTACACAATAATAATAATACAACATTGCTAGTAACTTGCCCCGTCGTTACATGCTACCTGACACCCAAACGCAAAGCGGCCACCACTCCGACGTACGGCATGTTCGCTGAGCATGCCGGGAACCACCAGCCGCTAGACGAGGCCTCCAGTCTGTGTGGGGAGCATAGTATCCCAAACTTGGTTAATAGAACCGACGACGCCACCGATATTTGAATCCGGCATCGAGAGGACGTCGTATACTTCCCTAGAGACAGCCCGCCCGAGCTAAGTTACGTGGGCGATAAAATAACACATTACCGTCACAAGTCAATACGTTATGTCACGTGTGAACCAACTCGTACCGCGCAACATAATTGCTTTGTTGAAGGACACATGTAACTTAAAACTATGTATGAAGATAATTCGCGGGTAACATATTTAGAGTCCTTTATTCGCATGTAACATTATCGGAAATTCCTGAGTAGCAGTGCGCCTACGATATGTTACATGTACCTTAAAGGCATCGTCCACGATGAAAACCGAATTTGGGTTTATGCGTTCATTCGGACTAGTGGGCAATGACAATGTCACTCAGAAAGTTTGGAGTTACAAAACCGTCTCTGATTGAAGATTCGCTTACCTCAAATTGGCTTCCTGGGTTTGGGGGGCCGGCCTTGGGGTCGATCCGCTGTTACAAGGAACAAAGCTCCTGGGTTGCTGACGGCGGGCGTGCCTTGACGCGTCGTAGGGCGCAATACACACGCCAGTCAATTTCGAATTCGGCATCGATCGAAAGCAGCCGGCAGCACTGGACGCAGCAGGTGGGTAGCCCATTTTAATTCAGCTGAAGTCGTAGTTGAGCGGCATCCTCGGTGAACTGCTTTAACGCTGCGCCATGGAACGAAGCGTAAAACTGTTTCACTTGCCTTCTCTGCGCAACTATCCCAAGTTGATGCCGGCGCGAAATTCAAATTTGCTATGAACTTTCTAAAAATGGGTTTTTCTCAAAAAGTTGACGTTTTTGAGGGGGTGTTTTGCTACCGTTAGTCACTATAGGGATAGTACAACACGAAAACATCAAAAACCCAAATATGGTTTTCATCGTGTACGATGCCATTAAATGTCACAAGATAGGCCGCAAGTAACCTAAATCCGCCTAGAAGGCTTTTCAAGGGAGGTATGCGACGCACTACCGGGGTCTGGCTTAGAACAAACGTTGCTGTCGGTTCCATGACTCAGGTTTAGGTACTAGAGCTAGCACTAACAGGGGAGGCCTCCCACAGCCCTTTTCGCTTAGCATGTGGGCCGGGCCGCGTGAGGTCGCGTTCTCTGCGTCGCGTGTAGTCTGCGCTGCGTGATGGCCACCCATGGTGGATATCTAAATGTATGTTACATGTAACATAAGTGTAACTTACAAGTAATACAGATTCAAGTTACATGTAATATGAATGTATGTTACATATAATATAAATGTAAGTTACTTGAGACGTTCAAGTAAGTTGCATCCATATTACAAGTAATTTGTTTTCATTTTTCTGAGTAAATAATCAGTCGACCAGCCTCAGACTATATGGCGCCATCATCTTCACACAAACGAGGCTCTATACTTCCAGCTCTCGAAAAAGTTAAAAATGACTTCACTCGGAAGCTCCTTTCACGTTTTTATGGTCTCAGCTATAGTAGGCTCCTTAAAGGCAGTGTTCACGATGATTTTCCTCCCCGAGTTTTTCTCATAAAACAATGCGTTGGCCACCGAGTGTTACCGAAAACACGAAGAAACGGCGAGAAACGCATTCAAACGTCGTATTTCAGTGACATTATTCTATAACATGGTTTAGTTGTCCGGTTGTATGAACATGTTCATGGTGGTTGTCACCGTTGGAAATTTGGGTCAATCGAAAATAGAAGAATATTTTATGCAAAGCAGGATTAACTACGGTCCTAAGGAAGGAACGGAGCAATAGAGAGTAGAGAATCGCAAAGGACTGGCCCACAAAAGATTTTATTGTCACAACAAACAGTTCCTGTGAGAGTAAAGAGGCGGGGTGAGAGTAGAGGATTTCTTGTACTTCTGGTGCGTTTTTCTCAATTTCTACGTCATTTTAATTCTACCCGGGGGCCACATAATCAATATAGTGTATAATCTCAAAATTTAAGATTATCGTGAACACTGCCTTTAACAGCTCTACGAGAAATCAGAACCTTGGTTTGAATTTGCTTCAATGCAGAAGGAAATGTACTGGTATGATCATGCTCTGCAAAAATATCAGCGGTAGTATCTACAACAATAGATCGAAGATGTTAACCTATCTACACTCCGTAACATGAGGAGGCTTATTAAAACTGTTTTTATACAGGGTTAATACACGACTTACTCTTTTTTTCATCGCACCAGTGTCGCCTTTAGTTCCATAGCTAGACGTGGGCGAATTCCGCAGTAGTTGTCTCATGTCAGTTCGAAAAACCTAGGCATCAGCTTGTGGGTGAAACCCCATTTGTTTCCAAGACTGATCTCCGCTTGAGTTGCATTGCTTTCGCAGTAAGCTTTGACTCAAGCTGATTTTTGCTAACTTTTCTATGCTTATTTGTTCTCATCATATTGTACTTTTTAGTATTTTAAATGTTTCATCCCTTTTCCTAATGAAGACTGGTCATACAATAAATGTAGTGCAGTGTAATACTATAATTATTTACTCGACTGTAAATCTCAGCTTTGGCTTAGTTGAAAGTCGAATACTTACGAAAATCAAATTTCTCAGCAATTGGAAACGTGCTAATATTTCGAAAATGTAAAAGTGTAGTGTATACTTCGCTCTGCGTTGCATTCATCACGCTGTATTCTTCGCCTAAAGGCAGTGTTCACGATAATATCTATTTTAGCTTATTGAACTTATTCTGAGCGGCTTTCTTCGCTGTTTCTTCACTATTCGCTTACTCACGACCAAGTAACCCCATTTGAGTCGATTTTGAATATCGTATTCATCGTGAACACTGCCTTTAAATTCTTGTTGTAGACTCACTAATGGAGTTTCTTCTGCATCTGCAGACTGCGCTGTCAGGTTTTAGTCTGGGGCGGTTTTTGGTTTGGCCAAATTTGCCAATTAGGGCAGGGAGCTGATTGCGTCGAGAGTGCTTGCTTCGATTCGGTTGAAGCATCGGGGTTCTGAAAATTAACAGCCGTTGAACCTGGAATGAGTGTCTGCTTACTTAGTGGTTATTTACAGTAGAAATAACCACCGGAATAGCAATATTGGAGATTTGGCAACTTTTCAGTTCTCACCGTCTGTCAATAGGATATTTCGAGTAATTGGCATTGTGCTGGCCTCGTACAGCTTATCGTGGGAAAAGGGACATGGTCCGATCGGTTCAATAATAAACACTGGACGGTTTTTTCTGAGTCCCGAACAACGAGCCTCACGGATTGTAAAGGTTTTTGTTTCATTGTATAGTTTTCATCATGTGTTTGGAATTTTTCCTTTATATTCCAAGAATGCTATCTTGTTGCAATTTTTATTTCATTTGTGATTAGGTCACGAAGGAGGCTGATATCGACTTCTGTAAGGGCTTTTGGAACCTCGCAGAGTTGAGCAACGTGAGTGCTATTTTGTACACATCTGTTTTTATGTACTGAACTGCTTTGAAAATGTTTTTGCCTCAGTCAGGAGAAAAAGCCTGTGTTCGAAAACCATATTTCTCGAATCATTCAAAAACTCTTCAAACTTGATAAAGGCAGTTCTGAATCATCTGGAACGCCAATCGTTCAAAAAATAAATATTTGAGATTTTTTCAAAAGGTTGATCATTCGACTAAACTGGGTGTGGTATCATAGGTTCTCAAAAATGTCAAGAACTCTATTATAAGTGGTTCCCAGAAATGCTGTTGACTTCTTTTTTGAAAAAAGGTCTTTCTCCAGAAACCGACATGCCCACGTATAGTATTGAAGGATTCGCACAAATTTAGTTCACATTTGCTGTCTCCGAAACCCAGTATGAAGCCAGCGTAAGGTGTGGAAAATTTGAAAATCTTATTTCAGAATATGCCGAAGTGGTTCAGCCCGAATATGGCCATCAACGAGTTGCGCGAAATCAATTGGGTTGGTCCGATCACGTTGGAAACCACACAGGGTGGGAAAGTGAAGATTCCTGAGCCGACGGCGCACACGGGCCCACGGCCGGTACAAATACGTGTACTTTCACCGGTTCATCGACCTCATATGGTGATAATCCTTTTTCTCATATAGATAATATTTAGTAACTATGCTCTTATAGTCTCCAGCGGGTAGTTCCAATCAACAACCAGCATCACCTTACCTAGTGTTTCATTGCCATGGTGGAGGATACGTGGCGACTTCGAGTAAATCACATGAGGTAAGGATGGAGACGTTTCACTATTTTTTGCACGTATTGTGAAAAACCTACGTTTTTAGTGGGTGCTCCCTTTGAATCATATCATTTTTATTATTTTTAGACTTACCTTCGAATGTGGGCGAAACTTCTCAACTGCACAGTAGTCTCAGTAGAATACTCCTTGGCACCAGAGAATCCGTTTCCGAGACCAACTGAGGAGGTTCTGTTCGCCTATGCTTGGATAGTCAACAATCCTCAGCTTGTTGGTGAGCCACTTAACAGTTCTGGATTATTTTTCAGAATAAAAAAATTCAACTACTAATTCCTGAAATATTAGGCTGGACTGGTGAGAAAATGTGCATGGTCGGTGATTCTGCTGGTGGGAACCTAATTATGTCTGTGAATCTTCGACTCATTGAGTTAGATGTGAAAAAGAAGCCTGATGGAATAGTTCCTGTATACACGCCATTTCTATTTCAGGTACATACTTTTATCTGGAAGTAAATGAATGAATGATTAGCGGCTATCTGCTCATCTCGTGTCTGTAAAAAAAATTAAGCTAAAAAACAGACTGAATGAAAATAAATAAAATACAAATATTAAATAAATGGAAAATAAGTAATAAATCAATTGAAAATAAATGAATAAAACTAATGAAAGTAGGTGATCTGAAAAATAACCTAAAATTTTCAGTATCTGCCTTCCCCATCTCGATTGTTGAGTGTGATGGATCCTCTTCTTCACATGGGAGTTGTTTTGAGATGTGTTGCTGGTAAGCTGTTTGAATAATACGTTTATACCTTGGTTATTGTTGTTGTTATTTCTCTGCTAATTTTGTTATCAGAGATACTAAAACGCTAGTGTTGAGATTTCGTGACTTATTTTTGGGCTAGATTTTCGTGTCCGGTTAGATACGATAAATGCACCGAAAACAAAATTGTATTATGAAATAATGCTCAATTAGTGGCAGCAGTATGCTGCAATTAAGGTTTGTACGCACAACTAATCTCCGGTATAAATGCAAAATTTTGGGCCGAACCGGGATTCGAACCCGGGACCTCTCGCACCCGAAGCGAGAATCATACCCCTAGACCATCCGGCCACGCTGTATGAACGGCTAGGAATCTGATACGAGCGATGCGCAATTAGAGCAGAGATACGGCATTGACCACTACAGTCGTATTTATCACTTCAGTTGATGTGTAAGGTGTTCGACTGAATCTGTTTCCCTCCTTATAGCATATACTGGTGGTTATGGTCACTTCCAGAGGACTGAAGAGAATGCTGGCCATAAATCACTGCAAGAGTACGTAGAACAGGTCCAAAAATCTCAACGGTTCGATTTCGCAGTAAGCTTTCCTTTTTCGGTTTTTTTAAATGAGATTGTCATTGCATGTTATGGTGTAAAAATATGTGTATACTTCAGGGTGGCTCCCAATCAATAGTTTCTCTTGTACAGAATGTGAAAGATCCTAATGAACAAACGACCCCTGCTGTAGCCGGCTCATTTTTCGTTGAGAAGGAAAAGGAAAACAATGGAAATGAGGATGAGAATGAAGAGGAAGATGCAAGTGAGGAGGACGAGGACACAAGAAGTGTTAGCAGTGTCCATGTGAGATCTTCAATGATGTTGAGCTACTTTTTTCATCTCACCCCATAAAATTTTTAGATCGGTTCCGATCCTTTGCATATTCAACTTTCATCCACGGTTTTCGATAATCAGCTTCTCAACTACCTCATCAAACATCCTACTACTAAGGAGTTAGTCTAAGAATGATTTTTATTCTTTTCTTGTGGCGTATGATTCAGTCAGAAGCGAGGTTCATTTAGTTCTTTGACAATGGTTGATGAAAACGGAGAGGTAATTGAAGAAGTTGACGAATGCTTGACAGCGAATCCTAGCGTGACAGAAGAGAAGGAGAAGAAACGCCCTGGTCTTCTGAATGTTATTAGTGGCACCACGTCGAGTACGGTTCCAAATACACCATGTGAAGGACGAGGAGGAATTACGGGTAGCTCGTCTTCTAGCAACTTCCAAAACCAAGCTTCTCAGGTGAGGAAGTATTTCATCCTCTCCCTTCTATTGTCTTGAAGGCAGACTCCTTGAATGCTAGACATTCTATTCTTAAAGACAGCTGTCACGATAATTTTTGTTGGTGGATTTCTACAGTAATATGATAGGCGAAGGAAATCCTCGGCTCGCAGTGTAAAAATAATGGTGGAAAACAAGCCAGCAATGGGAAAAATACGGTTGCAAACAAGCGTTTTGAAGTATCCAAAATGCCTCATGCCGTCTTTCCACACTCTCGACATGAACAAATGAAAACTCGAGGTTGTGATAACAACAATCAAATCAATGAAAACTGTTAAGTGAGCGATAAGGCTTGATTGCATTGATAGGTATTGTGCTTATCTGGGTTAAATTCCGGTCCGCAATCGCGTCCCGACACGCTTTGCGGCCGCATGCGCTCGAGTCAGTCGGGTTTCCAGCGCCAAAGCCGACTCGATATGGCTTTTTTATACAGTTTTCTTCAATTTTGTTTGGTTTTCAGTTTCTAAAACCCACCTAGAGTTCGCGTTATAATTCTAGTCTGATGAATGAACGGGGCTGCAACGGTAGACCACCCCGCGCGAATCGAAACTCCATTCTCCAGTAAGGCCGCCAACCCCGCACGAGCAGCCGCCTGGTCCATGCGTCAGACTAATTCGAAAACGGAAACCATAGAGTCAACAGATCATCGGCTGCGGCGCTGGAAACTCTTCCGACTCGAGAGCGCGCGGCCGCGAAGCGTGTCGAGACGCAATTGCGGACCGGAATTTGACCCAGATAAGCACAGTATCGTTCCTTCATATAGCGGTTAATTCTTCCGCTCTCAAAAGTTTACGTAAGCAAAAGTGGCCTCGTTTTAGCTTAAACCATGGCTTTGCGAAACAACTCTTTAAAGGCATCGTACGCTCAGAAAACTACAGGGTGGCTGAAAAGTTCCCGCATTTTTTTAGATAGCGTTGCAGGTTAGGAAAACCACTTGTGGATCAGAAAAACGACTCACTTTAAAAACCAAAAGCTTTAACAGATTTGCAAGATTAAAACTATACAAGTAGTGGGAATAGTTACAACTGCTTTCAAAGAACTGATAGAAAGATGTCGCCACATGGCCCATTTTGTCGATGTTGGTCGCACGCGCCAGCCTTAAGCCCCTTTCACAGTTATTTTGCCGTCCGACGTCCGACAATGCTATCCGACGTCGCGCGCGGCGCCCACTAGGCCGGTGGTAAAGCAACCGATAATATCGACCATCCCACCATCAACGGAGAAATTTCGCACCGACGTCGAGCGCCGCGCCGCGACGTCGCTCATCTCAGGTCACGCAACCGCGGCGCACTCCCACGACGCCGCAATCCTATCTTATAACGTGCCGGACGGCATCGTCCGGCAGACTGTGAAAGACGCTTTAGGAAACCCTCTTTTCAGATAAGAGGGCTCTTACCATATTTCGAATCCATAAACGCTAGTTTTGTGATCAGCTGCTTGAGAAAACCTCCAGCAGAAGGATTTCCATCGTAGAAGGTCGGGGCACCGCAACATTCGACCTATTCGACAACTGCTGTTTCGCGAAATCGGCTCCGGGATTCTGAGGCAAGATGTTTGGCCACATAAATCGTCCTATTTAGACTCAATAATTTTTTGGCTTGGTACATCCTGTGCTGAAAAATGTCAGGAAACAGGAAAACGATATGCTACATCGGATGCGTTTCAACCGCTTTGATGCATGGTTTGTACCGAATTAAGGCTCAAAAGTGTGCGATCAAAGTGGGTGATTTTCAAGCGTGAGTTGTGTAAATGTTTTGCAGCGGAAGAACATGATTTCGAAAACTCCTTCCAACTTTTTCTGCTTGAAATTATGGTCCTTGACCTAGAGAAGTATCTGGTTGTTGGAATGGGTTGACTCGATGATTCGCAAGCAATAGGCACAAGTTTTCTGCCAAATAAAAAAGTGCGAGAACTTTTCAGCCACCCTGTATACATTATTTTCAATTGTTGTGTATAGCTTGATGTATTTAGTGAACGAAGTTGTCGAGAGATACTTTATTTGTAAAGAAAAGTTGTAAAGTTTGAATGCACTGTAAAAAATGTTTTGAAATTCGCGCAAAAATCGTTTTTGAAGTTTTCTTGCATACGGAGTTTGAACTATAATTGCTTTCTATTATAGTTTACAATTTCGAAAAAAATGTCGAACGAACGAAATTCGATAATTTTTCGTTCGGAACGTTTTCGAACGAACGAAAAATGAAAAAAAAATCTGTTCGACGAAATTTCGAACGAACGAAATTCGGAGAAAAATCGTTCCGAAAAAGTTTCGAACGGAACAAATTTTAAAAATCGCTTCGAAGTTTCGGTGGTCGAACGAATGAATTTCGAAACGAATCGAAATTAGATTTTTTTCGAAAGGCGTTCGAAATGCTCGATTTTTTTCGAATTTCGTTCGTAGATTAGAATCTTTCGGTACTTCTTCGAAATTTCAGGATTTTTTCGAAACCGACTCAAAGCTTTCCATTTACAACGCTCAGTCAGGAGAATGAATATTCTACACGTGTTCGATATCTACCTAAGTCGCGAGCAAGAGTATAGCCCGTTCTCCTCCTTGTTTCAAGCAGTTCGAAGTGATGTCTATCGGGCCTATAATGTCAAAGTCTCCTTATCAGTGTTATGCTTTGCCTTGACTGGATCGCTTCGCAGCTTGCTCCGCCCGCACTCCTAAGAGCAGGAAGGACTTTTTATACACTGCGTATCAAAAGGTAGGACAAACCCCTGAATTTGTCGGTTTCCTATCCAGTTGAGCAGGTTAGATCTTTTCATCAATACTACTGTGATGGATTAGTAACATAATCCCAGTACACCTCTTTTCGAGTAATATCAGTTGTTTAGTGCACTTTTCTACAAGGAATTTCTATTTTGAATTGCGTATCAAAAAGATAGGACATGCCCAGGGTTAAATCGATTTCTCGTTTGGATAAAATTGTGTGATCGCAAATCTAATGGTTGAATGGCCATCGTTGTTGCTTTTTATAGCATCAAATACTTGATTTGGTATATTATCGACCAAGTTAACCAGCCTGTGCGAGCCGATATTGCTTCCTTTAGCTTAGTGCGAGCCGTGATCTTGCTCCATTTCTTGGTTATGGCCTGTTGGAGAGCAGAAATCAAGAGGTATCGCCGGCCATTGTTTGAGAACCCGACTACATTAAAGACCCCAAGGGTTCTTCGTTTTGCTCAAATCAGGACTGCCAGGTAACCTCTCTGCACAAGATAGTTATTGCCGAGCAAAGAGGGCGACCTCGGACCTGCTCACGTGAACTTTCTCGTTGTCTTGCGAGAAACACATCTTTTTCGTCCAATAAACATGGGAAGCTCAAGGTAAACGTCACTCTTGTATCTTGCTTTGGTACTCACTGGAGATCATCCGATGCTGGCGAATGCAAGCTTTAGGCGTCTCTTGACGGGCAAATGCTCTTGACAAAGAAAATGAGAGATCTACCTTCCGCGGTACTGACGGCTAAAATTGGACAGGACCGATCCACAAATTTTTTATTAGCACCTCCCAACCATCAGTCCCTATCGAGATTTTGGATCACTTCTTTGAAATCATCACTATGTCTATACACAAACAGTTGAAGCTCGCTTTGTCCATTTTGGCAAATGCAGGTACTGCGGTCCGTAGATCTCCCGTTTTTCTCAGAGCATTCAACGATCAGGGACGCCTACAGACTCAGGGTTCAAGCTTAGCGAGTTAAGGTCCGTCCGAAGATGAGAATGGCGTACATTATGCGGACAGCGTGCCCCAGCAGGCGGCCGTCGCGTTCGCCGCTCTCGGACGAGCTTGAGAAAAATCCCCATCGCCATCGACTACGAACAGGGCCGGCACTGGCCTGGCAGCAAGAAGCACTGCGCTGATCAATCTCTGCAGACGGTGGGAGAGAGGACGGCCGTCGTTGAAATCCAACATGCTCGTCCGGAGGGCGGCACTGGCGACGGACGCCTGCCAAGCACGCCGGCCGAAAGGCCCGCCATTCTCATTCGGGCACTCTGCAGATGATCTCTAATGAGTACCAGAAGTGTATGTGAGAGTGAGGTCTACTTTTTAATTCCCCCATGCTTTCGGGCGACAAAGGTGCGGTTTCTAACGAGACAGCGAGAAACTTCAGCTTGAGCAGGTCCGAGTTCGGCTTCTTTGTTCGGCAAATAACGCTATCTTGTCCAGAGAGGCTAGTCTTCAGTGCAGATTTCAACAGGATGGAGAACCTCTGATGAGCGTTTTAGTTCGTCGAGTCCGAGCCAATGGCTGACAATATCTCTAGATTTCTGAACTCCAGCAGGCCGCAAATTCCAGAAATCGAACAAAGTGATCGGTTCGCGATGGCCGGTTAACGTGGTCGATAGTATGCCAAATCAAGTATTGGATGCGTAAAGGAGCAACGATGACTATTCGATCATTATATTAGCGATCACACAATTTCATCAAGCGAGAATCCTGATTTAAACCCAGGGGTGTCCTATCTTTTGATTGCGCCGTAAAACAGAAATTTATTCTAGAAAAGGGCACGAGAATTTGGTCCCTACTTCAAAACAGGTAACAGGAAATATATTACATCCTGATCAGAGTGGGGATTCACCAAAAATATCTGTCTTGCTTCTAAATACACGAAACCGACATATTCAGGGGTGTCCTATCTTTTTGATGCACAGTATATTCGCCGGTCCCCAAGCGCAACTTATTCAAGCAGGCGAGTTGTTCGCTCACGCCCACAACAACTCGGCCCGGAAGAATAACGAAACAGCGTAACCTAGGACTCGAGGAGAAAAACGGGCGAATCTTCGAAAAATTCTGAAAAGTCAGATCACGATTGGCAACGAGATTTGAAAAAATCGTTTGACGAAATATCGAACGAACGAACGAAAAAAATATTTTGGAAAATCTTTCTAAAATTTTGTTCGTGTAAAACTATACTTTTCTATGTTGTTCGAAGATCGCGTCAGCATTTCATAAAACGCGCGAGATGATCCGAATCCACAGAAGTTTTCAGGAGGGCATAACTCTTTTTGAAGTACGCATTTTCAGAGCCTCAAGTTTCGTTGGTGATGATGTCAGCTGGCCCGAATAATTTGATTGTGCAATACTAAAAATTCTTTAAAGTGATTTGCAGCGCGGACGATTGCCGTCCAAGTGTGCTTTGCTATTTAGTGCACCAGACATTTCGTATACCTGCGTAAAGAACTCAAAGTGAAGTCTATCGTGAAGCTGCGTTAACCTCCTCTGCTAGGTATCGCGGGACTGATTGCGGTTCAGTTTTTCTGGTCTAGGGGAGGCATTTAGAACGCCTTTCAATTTGACAAATACATTAATGGAATTTTCACGCGGAAATACGTTTTGGAGTACTGGCTCATTGAAACATTGGAGATTTGCCGAGACCTTTGGAGCCGCTTGGGCGGAGTATCTTTCTAGTATCTCACTAGAACTTTGGTTGAGGTCCTTAAACGCTTCTGTGGCATACTTTAGAGGCAGTGTTCACTATGGTTTTCTAATTTCAGATTATTTGCTGTATTGATTGAGGCGGTATTTCAGTAGAACTAAAATGACGTTGAAATTGAGAAAGCCGCACTGGAAGTACACGAAATCCTTGGTATCACCCTGTTAAGTATCACAGGAGGTATTTGTTTTTGACAATGAAATCTTTGTGGACCCATCCTTTGCAATTCTCTACTCCCTATTGCTTTGTTCTTTTGTTAGGGACTCCTAACTAATCCTGCGTTGCATAAAATTGTGGTGAGCAAGAAGCGCTCACCAGGATTTGGCTTTGATCTCTTCCCGCGCGGATGCCCTACAATGAGATCACCTATCTCATACCGTCAACAGAGGCATGAGCTGTACACTATTCGACGCGCTGCAAGAAATTACGATATGTGTGCAACTTTTCATCCCACCTGGTCCCTGCTTTCTGAAGTTATGACCTCTCAAAGTACGTAAAAACGTTCTCCACCACCGACTGCCTCTGCCTCCGCCTCCGCCTCCGCCTCCGCCTCCGCCTCCGCCTCCGCCACCGCCTCCGCCTCCACCTCCGTCCGTCGAAAACCATTTTTGGAAGGCGTGGACCAAATCGCTCGAAAATTTGTGACTAGATGTAATAGACCACGGGAATGACGAAAATAATTGTCAGAACTCACCATAATGACTTCTGGGCCCCTAACGGGCGTTTGAAACTCGGAAACCGGCCTCAAGATTAGTTTATAAAAATGACGGGTTTTTCGTTATCAGTCATTGTTTTCTTAGAGACTCCATATAAATACCTTGCTCTCTAGGGTGGTGTACTCTAAACGTCCGGCTTGGAACAGGACGCTATGCGGAAGGGTTGTTTTTGAGCGTGGCGCGTGTTTGTACCATGCGCACCAAAGATAAGAAGGCGTTGGAGGGGGTGCTGAAGTGTCGGTTGACTATGCGAGACCGCTGTAGGAGTATGCAGGACGTCGTGGAACTACAGCAACCCCTCAGTAGGGGTGCAGGACGCCGTAGAATGTGCAGGACCTCAGTAGGAGTGTGCAGGACCTTAGTAGGAGTGTGCAGGACATCATGGGACCTGTGCAGGACCCCAGTAGGGGTGTGCAGGACGTCGTAGAATGTGTGCAGGACCTCAGTAGGAGTGTGCAGGACCTTACTAGGAGTGCGCAGGACATCATGGGACCTGTGCAGGACCCCAGTAGGGGTGTGCAGGACCCCAGTAGGGGTGTGCAGGACGTCGTACAATGTGTGCAGGACCTCAGCAGGAGTGTGCAGGACCTCAGTAGGAGTGTGCAGGACATCATGGGACCTGTGCAGGACCCCAGTAGGGTGTGCAGGACCTCAGTAGGAGGTGTGCATGACATTATGGGACCTGTACAGGACCTCAGTAGGAGTGCGCAGGATATCATGGAACGTGTGCAGGACCCCAGTAGGGGTGTGCAGGACGTCGTAGAATGTGTGCAGGACCTCAGTAGGAGTGTGCAGGACCTTAGTAGGAGTGTGCAGGACATCATGGGACCTGTGCAGGACCCCAGTAGGGGTGTGCAGGACCTCAGTAGGAGTGTGCAGGACATTTTGGGACCTGTGCAGGACCCCAGTAGGAGTGTGCAGGACCTTAGTAGGAGTGTGCAGGACATCATGGGACCTGTGCAGGACCCCAGTAGGAGTGTGCAGGACATCATGGAACCTGTGTAGGACCCCAGTAGGGGTGTGCAGGACATCGTAGAATGTGTGCAGAACATCAGTAGGAGTGTGCAGGACATCATGGGACCTGTGCAGGACCCCAGTAGGGTGTGCGGGACGTCGTAGAATGTGTGCAGGACCTTAGTAGGAGTGTGCAGGACATCATGAAACATGTGCAAGACCCCTGTAAGGATGAGCAGGACTTCATGGAATGTGTGCAGGACATCAGTAGGAGTGTGCAGGACATCATGAAGCGTGTGCAGGACCCCAGTAGGGTTGAGCAGGACGTCATGGAATGTGTGCAGGACCATCAGTAGGAGTGTGCAGGACATCATAGAACGTGTGCAGGACCCCAATAGGGGTGTGCAGGACATCATGGAATGTGTGCAGGACCTTAGTAGGAGTGTGCAGGACATCATGAAACGTGTGCAAGACCCTGTATGTGTGTGCAGGATCGTAGTGTGCAGGACTAGAATGTGTGCAGTACTTCAGTAGGAGTGTGCAGGACCTTAGTAGGAGTGTGCAGGACACCATGAGACCTGTGCAGGACGTCAGTAGGAGTGTGCAGGACATCATGGGACCTGTGCAGGACCCCAGTAGGGGTGTGCAGGACGTCGTAGAATGTGTGCAGGACCTCAGTAGGAGTGTGCAGGACCTTAGTAGGAGTGTGCAGGACATCATGGGACCTGTGCAGGACCCCAGTAGGGGTGTGCAGGACCTCAGTAGGAGTGTGCAGGACATTTTGGGACCTGTGCAGGACCCCAGTAAGGGTGTGCAGGACGTCGTAGAATGTGTGCAGGACCTCAGTGGGAGTGTGCAGGACCTTAGTAGGAGTGTGCAGGACATCATGGGACCTGTGCAGGACCCCAGTAGGGGTGTGCAGGACCTCAGTAGGAGTGTGCATGACATTATGGGACCTGTACAGGACCTCAGTAGGGGTGTGCAGGACCCCAGTAGGGGTGTGCAGGACGTCGTAGAATGTGTGCAGGACCTCAGTAGGAGTGTGCAGGACCTTAGTAGGAGTGTGCAGGACATCATGGGACCTGTGCAGGACCCCAGTAGAAGTGTGCAGGACATCATGGAACCTGTGTAGGACCCCAGTAGGGGTGTGCAGGACATCGTAGAATGTGTGCAGAACATCAGTAGGAGTGTGCAGGACATCATGGGACCTGTGCAGGACCCCAGTAGGGGTGTGCAGGACGTCGTAGAATGTGTGCAGGACCTTAGTAGGAGTGTGCAGGACATCATGAAACATGTGCAAGACCCTGTAAGGATGAGCAGGACTTCATGCAATGTGTGCAGGACA
The DNA here is from genome assembly GCA_029168955.1 of Aplectana chamaeleonis. Classification (NCBI taxonomy): domain Eukaryota; kingdom Metazoa; phylum Nematoda; class Chromadorea; order Rhabditida; family Cosmocercidae; genus Aplectana; species Aplectana chamaeleonis. The sequence continues at coordinate 2,565,859 of JAPDOI010000054.1, forward strand.
TCAGTAGGAGTGTGCAGGACATCATGATGCGTGGGCAGGACGCCAGTAGGGTTGAGCAGGACGTCATGGAATGTGTGTAGGGCCTCAGTAAAATTACACAGGACATCATGGAATGTGTGCAGGACCCCAATAGTGTGCAGGACATCATGGAATGTGTGCAGGACCTTAGTAGGAGTGTGCAGGACATCATGAAACGTGTGCAAGACCCTGTAAGGATGATCAGAACTTCGTGGAATGTGTGCAGGACATCAGTAGGAGTGTGCAGGACATCATGAAGCGTGTGCAGGACCCCAATAGGGGTGTGCAGGACATCATGGAATGTGTGCAGGACCTTAGTAGGAGTGTGCAGGACATCATGAAACGTGTGCAAGACCCTGTAAGGATGATCAGAACTTCGTGGAATGTGTGCAGGACATCAGTAGGAGTGTGCAGGACATCATGAAACGTGTGCAAGACCCTGTAAGGATGAGCAGGACTTCATGGAATGTGTGCTGGATCTCAGTAGGGTGTGCAGGACCTCAGTTCAATGTTCAGGACACCGTATGCAAGCCAGGCCTCCGAATCTACAAGAACGATAGTTAAGTCCGCCAGAACAGGGCTACCGTAATCTCACTCGAGTTGGCTCTAAAATTTTCTAAGTTCTGACTCGATTTCGCTTCATCTTCCTACAGGTGGTGATGTTTCCTGCTTTTTAGTCCAGGCAGATCCTCAACTGTTGACCCCTAGAGAAGGACGGTGTGTGAATCAAGACACACCGCTCTTCACTTCTTTTATACTTTATCATTGATCAATTGGGTATCATCAAATTTGTTTACGAGAGCCGAATAACATCATTCCTGAGATTACGGTAGTCCTCTTCTGGCGCACTTAACTATCGTTCGCGCTGGAAATCAATTTCCATTTTTCAGGCTCAATTTCATGATTGAGCCCGGTAGACCACACTGGTAAACTTTGGCGAGTCAAAAACGTTGGACGATGAGGTTAATATCCGCCACCAATTCTCACCAGTCATCTAGCCCTTTTTCCTAGAATGTTGGTGCGACAGTAAGATAACAGGAAAATTGGTTACGGCACGAACTCCACATGCAGAAAAACTCCGAAAATGATTTTGGCGCGAAATTCAAATCTGTATTTACAATGT